>JAAAJI010000010.1:0-345326 GCA_010883475.1 Exophiala phaeomuriformis | reverse complement strand
ATTCGCATTATTGTAACACTGTAACATTCGTAGTATTCGCAGTATTTGAGCATTTGAGGCACTCGAAACATTCCAAGCATTTGAGGCATTCCAGCATCCAGCATCCAGCATCCAGCATCCAGCATCCAGCATCCAGCATCCAGCATCCAGCATCCAGCATCCAGCATCCAGCATCCAGCATCCAGCATCCAGCATCCAGCATCCAGCATCCAGCATCCAGCATCCAGCATCCAGCATCCAGCATTCGCAGCATTTGAAGCATTTGAAGCATTTGAAGCATTTGAAGCATTTGAAGCATTTGAAGCATTTGAAGCATTTGAAGCATTTGAAGCATTTGAAGCATTTGAAGCATTTGAAGCATTTGAAGCATTCGAGACTCCAGCGTTCAAGCACTTGCGACGACAATCAACACCTGCACTGCAATATAATACTCCGCAACTTTTCGGATTTTATTTTTTACAGATTTTACTTTTTATCACTTTTCCGGTTTTTTATTTTCTTTGGTTTTGGTAGAAAAATTCAAAATCGTAGAATGGGCAATAATATTCCCGCAGATCGTAAGTACGACTCGATAATATCTACGGTACTACCGTCCATTGTGCCCTACTAGTATGGACATCAATAGTTATAGAATACCCTGCATTTTGCATTTTGCATTTTTCATATTTATATTCAGGTTTATATTTATATCCATTTCCATAGTATCCATCTTCCTATCTATATTTACATGTGGATTTTGCATTTTGCAGTTTGCAGTTTGCAGTTTGCAGTTTACAGTTTGCATTTTACATTTTGTATTTTGTATTTTGCAATTTGATATTTATATTCACATTCTCAACTATATTTATGTTCATATTTATGTCCATATCTATTTCCATTTTGCATCTTATATTTGCATTTCACATTTTGATATTCATTTTGATATTCATTTTGATATTCATTTTGATATTCATTTTTATTTCTGTCCATTTCCACTTCCATTTCCTTGCATAAACTGCACGATACTATTTGTGCGACGACAATCACACTGCAACCAACGTCCTCGGCCGAACTCAATCAGTGCCCATCATCTCAATCCCACCAATACGGTACTCTCGGAGATTAATGGTGGCTTACTGGCACCCAAGGCCGGCCTTTTAAACGGCGAGGACAAAGAAGGGAGGGCCGGTTTAAAATTGGGACCATATTACCCAGCACGACGGTGTAGGGGACGTCGGGCCTCCTGAAACCCACCTCAGGTGGACTTTCTAATTGGAAGGTAAAGAGGAGGCTGTCAAGCTGGGTTCTAGTCCTTTGCTGTGAAAGGCGGTCTGCCGCCACGGCCTGTTCGCACCTGGGGGACCACCAGCAGCATCCCGGAACCAGTTCTGTAGATCGTTTCGGGACCATGCAGACAAGACGTGCAATTTAGAGCTCGAGCATATGGCTATGCCTCTTGCGCCTAGATTGTACAGGCCAGCTTAGATAGACAGGCCAGAGATTTCCTCGCGGTAGCCCAACAACTTAATAAGTCAACAGTGCTGGCGAAAAAAAGCGCTCGTCCAAGATGAACACGGTAAAAGGTCAATTCGGTTGGCAACTCAGGATCTTGCTCCCAAACACGCCGGTTGCCCCACGGTCGCCGTCAAAACGATTCCAGAGGGAAACAAAGAAAATAAAGCTAGGAGTGACGGGCAGGTGCATATAGGCATTAAAGAACGGAGAGGGAATGAACTTACCGTGTTTGCATAAACTAGGTGCATCTCCTTTGCAAGTATATGTGCCTTCCATTTCCTCCAAGCCCAGAAAATTTCCCTTTCTCTTGTATCTCCATCGAGCCCTCCATAGTAACTATCAGGATCACATCAAGTCCCACAACTTACCACAAAATTTTCTCACTCCAACAAAGCTTTCACCCCTTCTCCCAAAAAAGTCATATCACCCTAAAGTACTTGCAATGGCCACCCTGATGATGAGACTGGAAAGCTTGTGGGAAGAGGTGAGTCACGATCTGATCCTATACCACCGTTCGATCACGTCGTGTTAACGGCCCTGGTCCGACAGATCCGCCAGAAGCTGCCAACAAACGGTGCTCTGCTGATTGCTGCCAAAAAGGCATTCTACGACCTTGTAAGTGATGTGCCCATCCAGATCTGTCGACTTCCAGCTGATCCGTGGCGGCCTAGTGGGACTTCCTATGCATCGCGCTCAATGATGCAAAACAGGCGTACTTGGAATTCAGTCAAATTGTGCACAAGATGGTGGAGCATGAGATCGGCATGGAGAACTTTTTCATATGGCTTCCAATCCTGCTGGGCCTCTTGTCTTTCGCTCTGCTGCGCCCTGGTCGCCCTGCCCGGGCTGCTTAACGCGGCAACGATATGTGGCTGGTTGAGAGGAGAGAGTATTATTGGTGCCGGTGTTTGGAGGGGCTCATGGGCAAGGCTGCAAAAGGCTTCTAACGGTGGTGACGGTGAAAGTCGAGGGCTAGAATTTGTATGATGACCAGACAGCTTGTAACGTCGTACGTGGATTTTGAGGTGAATTGTGGCCATAATCATATCCGTGTAGGGCTAGCTGTCGTCAGAAGCCGTGGTCCGAAACTGCTGGCCGGCCTGTGGAGACCTAGAGACCCATCTAGCTCTTCCTCATCGACCCTCCGCAGGCGTGTAGTGTGGAACGAATCAGGAGTAGACGTGGGTGCTTTTGAGCCAGGTTTGAGCCCACCCCTGCGAGACGGGACGAGATATTGAGGGACTTCCACACGTCCAAAGGCCAATGGGTTTCGAGCCATGCTGTATGTCTCAGTTGTCGCCTATGTGGCAGACGCTGACGAAACTTGGGTCGAAGCTAGCGATCATGGCCCGGTCGTCCAACGGCTTTATCTGCTTCACCCAGCGCCCATGATGACTCTGCAGCTCGGTGGGCGAACGACTCCTGCCTATTCATCATGGAGCGCGGCTGGAAACCACCCACGAGAGCACGAGCTTTGAACGCCGGCCGAGCTTTCTCGACCAATGTCCTTCGAAATCGACAGCCCGGATCAACGTTGCAGTTGGCGAGACCGCCACGGTACATGCCCAAACGTCAATCCAGCCGCCAACGTCGATCCAGCACCGGCGGCGTCTTTGCCGTTGCGGCTCGCCTGTGCATGGTCCTCGTGGTCGTCGGCCTCTGCCTCTGGTTGATCTGGCACGGTAGCCACCTGTGGGTCCGTTTTGGCAATCGGATATCGTGTAAACAGCAGACAGAAGTACGAGTCCAAAATGCACTGCCCGTCGACGGCGTTCGCCGATGTCGGCAGATCCATACCAAGATCGCCCAGGAGGTCGATCAACTGGACGTCGGCCTCCCGCACGGCCTGATGCCAGACCTGGATCGGCTGGACACGGCTATGGAGCAGCTCGGGACGGACATGGAACGTGGGGCGGCCCACGTCGTAGGTCGACTGGCGTGCTCGGTGAAAGTGTTTGTGCACCATGAAGGCCAGTCTTACCGCCCTCAATTGTCCGTCGACGTCCAGCACGGCCGTAATCTAACTCGAAGCGCCATCCAAGCCCTCAACGCCACACGTGCTGTCCAGCTGAGCGTCGCCCAAGCGTTACGAGACCGACATAAACAGTTGGGTGAATGGGAAGAGTCGTTCAATCGCAACAAGTCGAGGTTTCTCCGAGGGCCGGCCGCCGCTTTCGGCAGGCGCGACGTCCGCTCGGAGGAAGAAATGGCCAGGGAGGTGGAGATGGAAGCCAAGGCGTGTCGAGATATCAGGGCGCTCGAACGCCTTCGGTCGGACGAGATCGTATCTGCCATATCGTGGACAACTCGGATCTTGAACACACTCGTACATCTGGACGATTGCCTCGCCGAGCTCGAGACGGTGATCACGACACTCGGACCTCATCCTCAACCGAGCGACATCTTGCGTGTGGAAACCGCCTTTTTACGTTGTGTGCCACCATCTTACGACCTCTCCTACCGCGGTTTGAAGCCGGCGTTCTGGGCCACCGTCTTCGGGTACGACTAGGCGTGGAATCACGTCCACGGGATACAGGCGAAGTCCGAAAGAGTATGCAGATCTTGTGGGCTTGGAGCTGTGAGATCGAGGGAAAGGACTGCGGAAGAATAGGTACATAGGATGAAATGCACCTGTCTGACGAAAAATGTATCCTACCGTAGATCTATGTCTGGTAGTAGCGATCCGGTGTTATTGATAAGCAGTGGGGATTCTGGACAGCAGATCGAGGCTACTCCGATGACAGTTTGTGGGTACGGTTTATTTGGAGTAGTGGATTGTAGCTCAAACCTAAAACGCACGGCAATTGCTTTGCTCAATGTCGAGTTGAAGTATAGGAATGTTGTTGCCGCCAAAACCAGCTTGTGACCGACTGTCATCGAGACGATCCCAGAATACAGGCGTTGCGAGTACAGTGGTTAGGAACTCCAGCATACTACAGTAGTCGTATTAGAGCTATTCTCGGCCACTCCCACCAGGGACATTCATGGCCGAGAGGACGCGCGACCTATGGATCCAATTTGTTGTCGTATTGCCACCAACTTGAAGCACTTATCTCAATCTAGCGTTGGTCATGCCCACGTAGTGATCCCCTGCAACATAGGTTCGTTACATCAACACGGGACGACCAACACTTGTACCATGAGTCCAGTATGCCCCAGTCCCTCCGTACCACGTCTCGTCTTGATCGCTTCCCTTCACACCAGATGTTTTCTTTGCAATATGCCCAGCCCCTCCGTACCACGTCTCGTCTGATTACTTCTCTTCACACCTAATGTTTTTTTTTTTTTTTTTTTTTTTTTTTTTTTTTTTTTTTTTTTTTTTTTTTTTTGCAAGCCCTCTCGGCCTTTCACTTATTGCTCTGCTCGGTCGAGATCAGTCTGGTCTCGGATGCCGCGTCGACTAGAGGTCGGATGTCTTCCAGTCTGCGACGACACTCTTGCAGCACTTTCGTCGGGGAGGGGCCGCGGGGTATCGCTCGTGAACTTCGCCGTACGGCTGCCGGACCAGCAGGCTCGGCTTCGGTCTGGGCGATCACACGTCGACGGCGTTGTTGCGGTGCTGGAGGCTTCGAGCGGCGCCGCTGGTGTCGGATACGCCTGCCCAGGGTGATAAGGGCACCTAATCCACGCAGACCAAGCACCATAAACGAATAGATGAAGCCGGCACAGGTCACAAGGATATTGATAAGGGCCAAGAACGACATTAGAAAGATTGCGGCGACAACCATGGCGAAGACATAGAACAAGGTGAGTGCAGCAGAGTCCGCCATGTCCACGACGTCAGGAGGCAAGATTTGGTCGACATGAAGGCCAGGATTGTGATTGTGCCATATTTGGACCAGCCTCGCCAGAGCATAGTAGTGGAAATCGGTTTGATTTGGCGTGGGAGTCGAGATCACCACCTCCATTTTGATCGGCACTGCAAATGCTCGAGATGCTCTAGATGCTGCCTGCGCTGTCAATGTGCACCGGGAGGGGAAATTTAATTGAGGTCGAGATAACACCTGTGGTAGGGTCACAAAAAGAAAAACTAGGTCAAGTTCAATGTTGTACCCGTCGTAGCGTCACGAAAACAAAACCCAGGTCAAGTTGAATTGAAGTTCAATTTCTAGGTTGTACCAGGTACATTAAATAAGTGGAAATGAGTGTAGTCCTAGAAATGAGACACCACAGTCTCGGTTAAACTGCAGCCTAGGTCCAGCCTAGGGCGAGCCCCCAACCTAAACCACGTTACACAATAGGTAACGGCCATATCCCAATCCAAACTTCCCATATCACCATCTGCCATGTGTCCCGGCCATTTTCCAATCCAGATTTCCCATGTCCCATCCCTTCTCCAGCATTATCCTCTTCCCATGCGTCACTGCAGACAACCTCGCGGGCCCAATGTGGACACGTTTGGTGGTGTTTGGTCAGTCTTAAGCTGTAACGTGATAGTGGCAACGGTATTCTTCAACTACCGTGGCGACCTTGCCCGTCTTACGACAACGTTTCCCTTGCTTGGTAACTCCCATACATTGTTTCTTGATCGGTGATGGCCCCGACGGGGGACAATCCCAATCTGGCAGGGGTGTCAGAGGCGGTGTCAGAGGGAGAGGAGACCAGTGAATCGCTGTGGTGACCGGATCAATTGGAGAAAAAGACCAGGGATCACCGTTTCCGAAGGTTGCATCCGTCAGAAGGTCGGGGATCTTTTTCGAAGACGGTCTCAGCATTCCCGACAGCTTGTCTGGAACTGTCATGTACCATTGCAGTACCCATGTACCGACGTAGGCGAGACCGAAGAGGAGAAGGGTAGTCAAGAGTAAACCGAGATCGAGGGTTTCACCCAGGTTGCCCCAGATAGACAGACTGAAAGGAGGAGACCACGGCTGGAGACTTGTCGGGTAGTCCTCAGCACAGGATAGATGTGGTTGACGAGTGTGCCCCGGTGTCGTCCAATTGAGTATGAAGTGGGTGTTGGCCAAAGCCTTTGAGAAGAAGGACATTATATAAACCGATGCCGGGGAACCAAGGGGTGGTTTCGGGAATGTCAACGATTTTTTCTTTTCTTTTTTTTTTCCTTTTCTTTTTTGATTAAGGCGTTCCAGCTGCTCCAGGCAACTATCCACCTATTCGGGAATGTCGAGAAAAACAAAACGGAAAAAAGGGATTAAAAATTTGCTTTAGGTGTTTGGAAAATCAGAACTGAATGTGTCGAGAGAAGTGTCGGTGAGGTTGTCCTGTATCAATCTTCAGAAGGGTCGAGCTGCGCTTTTAAATCCTCTGGGCCTCATGCTCGCCAGCACACGTTGCAACTTGCGTGCCCGCCTCGTGCCTGTTTCTGACCGACCCGAGATCTGAATCAAAAACACCAGGGATTCCGCACTGCCTGGTAGATCAACCACTAGCCAGCGGTGGAAGTCTTCTTTGGCGGCGCCGCGTCTTCAAGACAACGTCGGAAGAAGTTCCTCCACTGTTCCAGAAAGTCCTTGGCGGAGGATGGCTTGCTTTCCCTCAGGGCAATGCCGGCGTCTTCCACAAAGATGGCCATCGCCCCTGCGAGCTGATCTCCAACGTCCTTGAGAAGCGTCAATTCCTTCTGTAGACGGTCGTTCGCCCTCTCCAGCTTCTTCTTTTCCTCGTTGAGGTCCGTCAACCCGTTCAATCGATTCTGTATTTCGGTGAACTCCTGTTTCAGCCTCTTTGTCTGTTCGTTGGCAGTCGATTTGGGCGTGGAGGAAGACTTGCGCTTACGGGTCGGTGGTGGCTTGACAGGGGCGCCACTGCCAGGGGGGTTTGAGGTTTGAGGGCCAGGCATCTTGTCTGGCGTCCGTGTAGAGGGGTGTAGTGTTACTGGTCAGTGGTCACCTCCCCGAGCGATGGCCAGAGTGACGAGACCTGAGATGAGCACGGTAATGAATCGAGGTCTCACGGGCCCTAGATTTCGAAAGGGTACATATGTAACTCTGTCGCCGCCAGATCTGGCTTCAAGTGGGCCAAGACCAGCTCGAGACTTTGTCTTGAAGGTGTTCTTGAGCCGACCGGTGAGTAAGATTGAAGGAAATTTGGTGAGTACATTCCAATATGCCTACCGCGAGCGTACCTACCTTTGACGCTCACTGCAGCGGAGGACGACGGACAAACGCTGGCTCTTGGCGCTCTGCAGACAAAGGTGACGGATGTGCAACTGCAGTGCGATCTGACACGCCGCCGGGAAACTACCTACCTATACCTACCCAAGGTACCGTACGGTCGTCGCGTTTATTTCGCCACCGTACCCCAGTATGCCCGCAGCACCGGCAGTGGTACCGTGCATCCCATACAATGGTTGTGGCCAAGCGATTTGGCGAGGTTGATGTACATGGGCACTGCTGTGCTCCGTTGCGGCTGTGCGGTAAACAGGTGGTCAAAACACCTGAACCAACTCCTACCTACAGCTGAGCAGTACCGTGTTGCATCCAGGTGGTGAAAACCAGGTGCACACATACACTACTAGTTGGTAGGTACCGGGTACTCGATTGGCTTAAGCTTTATTGAGATGCACTGCAGTGGCATATCATTAGGAGGTAAGTGGTGTAAGGTGGTGGCACCTGTCACAACTCAGATCATCCTTGATTCGGCACAACTCTGTTCCGACTTCAATTCAATCTAGCATCGACGCAGTTATTGTAACTTGTAACAACGCATGGATTCTTGCCCTCCTGCACGACTTGACTACTAGTCGTGTTTGCTCTATAATGGACCGTCCAACTCAAGCTGGGACACTGGAGAAAACTGCACTGCATGACTAGCCGGTGGCCGTGTCTCGCGCACAAACTGTCACCGGTTTTCCTCTTGTCGTGGCCTTGTGAGGATACGGGCCCTTCCGGCTTCAGAATTACCATAACCGGAGGTTATCTGGAGCCCCCTTACCCCCATACCCTTTCTGCAGACTGGTGCTTGCCGTTACAATTGACCCGGGTTTGATCAGTTTGATCTACGGCAATAAAGCGACAATCTCAAGCGGGATGGCACTTTCAACTCGCTTCAAACACCACCTAAGGGGGATTTCAACTCGCCTCAAACACCACCCAAGGGGGATTTCAACCCGCCTCGTTGTGTGTTTCTCCAGTCATTGTGTTTGGAGGGAAGTTTGCTGTGGAGTGGATGGTCGCATGACAAGCATCAACATGATTGTCAAGCAGGTCAGGAAAAGAATGTCCGTTGTTATCTGTTTGGCCCAGAGCTTGCTTGATTCTCGGAGGATCTTACTTAAGGTCGTTGTCGTCGTCCCTCTTTTCATTTTTGCTCATTCCTTAAGTCAACCCGCCCCGACACAGCTGAATATCAACGGCCTCTAGTATTCTGTTCGACTGTTCTCGTGACAAAGTCCCTGTCGGATCCTGTCAGTACCAATATAGGTTTGCCTCCCTTCTTTCATCTCCTCTCCAGCCCACTCACTGTCCGTCCGTCATAGTGTACTTCCGGAATGATGCCTTCAACACAGAGGACCAGAAATCAAGCCATCAATAACATGCTCTCCCACTTGGAGGGCCTGGCAGTCATTGTCCGCGTAGGTACTGCGGTCTTGTACCTCGAAAGTATGAAAGCTATGGATAAATACATCGAGGAGCAGGAAGGTGATTTTGCGGGCGAGGTCGCCTTCGACGAACTCAAGAAGTGGACCGGCGAGGCACTCTGGACACTAGACTCGGCCGAAACCTACGAGAAGGCGAACGGTATCGACGACGCCACAGTCTGGGACCCAGACAAGATGGCATTGCCGATGGTGCAAGCCACGCAGGCCTCGGGCAAAGCATGGTTAGACTTCGTGAAGGCATGGGCCGCCTATTTCGAACGGAGCAACCGTATTACACAAATGGAACGGTGTCAGAGACGGGCCAGAATGGATGAAACCATGCGAACCCTGGAGGAGAACCTGGAGGTTATCGACGAACTGTACATCCAGTGGCTTCATGAACCTAGTACCAACTGCCACATGACTGTTATTGCGCCAGCCACCAATCCCAGATCTTAGGCGACCACTACTAGCAGTACTCGCTCTTTCCCTCGCACAACAGCCACTACCTACTGGACGGAGGAGAAAGCTTGGGCCAGACACTGCAGGTGTGAAGCATGACACGAGTACTAATAGCGGTGGGAGCGGCCTTCCTGCTACTAGCACTCAAGAAGGAGGACACATCAGGTGCCAGTGCAGTGCTGCCTGCAGTTCAAGTTGTCAAGGAGAATGGCAGGGGCTTCAAGTTGGCTGGGTGTCGGACCGTGGGTACAAGGAGGAGATGTATGGCGAACGTCCTTTTTCATATGTTTATGGATGCTTGTGGCTATCGATGCTTGTGGTTTATCCCTTTTTAGCTGTTGATAGAAAACGAGATTCTATGCTCATGGTATCCTCCTTCTTCTGCCTAGCGTGGCGTCCATGGGCCAACGCAGGTTCCTTCACCGCACTGCCGTAGATGTCGGCGAAGCCATCTCAAGCAAATGTCAAGATGGACAGCTTTCCTTGTTATGGTAGACGCTCAAAGGGCGGCTATTACCTTATTCACCAGGTATCGTCTTACACCGTTCTGGTTCGAAAACGGTTAACAGTAGTAGTTGTGGGCCATAATCTGGTAGCCGGCACACTCTACGATTGCGCCGACGAAGCACCATCCTACTCGCGGCCCAATATCGAAACTCGAGATATACCTGTACTTGAAGACGAGGTACTACTACGGCCGCCAAGGAATAACCAGGTTCGGACGTTTTTTACGTCTACCTGGGCACCTGGGTATTATTACTGGTGGTGATAATTATTTACACTGCAGTGCCGAAAATCATCAGCTAAGTGGCCCGCAGCCCTTTTGGCGGCTGACCATCGCTTCAGGTTTTTATTACGTGCGAAATCTCCCGTTCCCTTGTTACAACCTCCACCCACTACTGCAGTGCGGAAAACATACTCGGGCCCCATTACCGCTCGTTCCCCGATTGTGTGTCGCACCTGCCTCCTATTGCCGTGGCCGGTTCCAAACTATAGTAGGTACGTACGACAATTATCATCTTCAAGTCAACACCTGCCAGTGCGCTTAACTTCCGCTCTTGAAGATTATGGTAATCGTTGATCTCCCTGCGCTATAGCAGTATGCTGATGAATGGGTACTAGATCTAACTACTACTCAAAGCCGATCTTATTTCGGTCCACAAAGACTATAGTGCCAACACTGGACAGCCACCACGAACTGCGGCACAATTCACCAGCCCTCGATCGGTCCCTCCTCGCAGTACCTGGTCGATCCTCATCCTCAGCTATCAAGCATACCTCGAGCATTTGTGCTTTTTCCGTAAGAGAAGCACTGTCAGCCGCTGGCTTTGCTGAGGTTGTGTCGACATTTCGGTCAGGTGTGGCCGACGATTCGTGCTGAAAAGAGGTCTACTTCAAAGTTGGTCGGTCTTCTTCCCACCCCCTTTCACCACGACTTCACCCGCAGACAACTTCGCTAGTTTTCTCGGAGTGCCTTCACTGCGGCCGAGCGACGACGCCGTTACACCTTCGACGTCCTATACGAAACTTTCAGTACCGGACCGTCGTCTGCAAACCATCCCCCGCCCTCACCTACCTTAACCGAGTTTTGCTTTTTTGTTCTGTCCGGGAGCTTCTTATCCCTCGGGTTCACGGTATAGTTTGGGCGGGAGAGGTGGTCCTTCCACTCGCTCAGTTCTGCCGCACTCAATGCCAGACTGGCTCCCCATTGCGGATCGTCTAGTATGGGCACGCCCGGTCCCCAGGCTCCGTTACCGTCATGAACTGAAGCTCGATCAGATTCCACGGCCCAAGTCTGCGAAGAAAACCAGCAGCACAATTCAACTCACCCCTCTGTGATCGTATCCCCTGGACCGGGTCACCCGTCGCTGTCTTGGTGCCTTGACCATCAAACGATAAGCTGCCATGGCGTGGTGCGTCCTCATGCCGCCGTGGCTTCTTCACTCGATACGCAGGATCATCCAAGAAGGTGGACTGGGTCAGTCCAAATTTCCGTTTGGTCGGCATGTCGTTACACCTGTGGTCAGGGACGGCCTCTCCTCTTGCTTAAGAATGCCTTCTGGTTGGATCGGTATATGGTCACAAATGTTCAGCTCACGGGTCGTACGACGAGGAATCAAGGATATGAGTGGACAGCTACTCGGGCAGCGGTAGGCGGCCATGGGCACACCGCTGGTGAGTCGTGGTGACATTCATATTGCAACAGCTCTACTGCCTATCCTCGATCCTTCACGGCCGCCCACGATGACCGCCCGTACGCCATCGCTGCCTCATCATCTCTCGAACCGAGAGTGTGCTTCACTGTGAGTCGCCCAACAACATCGACACATACTGTTCCACCACTTCGCGCTGGGTCGTCACAAAGTCCTCGAAATGGATCTCGGCGCCCAAACCCGTCACTGCATCTCCCCACAGGGTCGTGCCATTCATCGCCAGCCGTCGCATCAGACCTTGCAAAGTGTCCTTCAAGTGTTCTCCGTCGACGGCATAGACATCGAGGGGTTCTCGGTACTTGAGCTCCAGCGGTCGTGCATTTTTGGAGAGTGACCCGACGGTCGAGTTGTCGCGAGCTTTCAGGTAGGCCTCGTTCCTCTGGCGAAGGTTCTCCGTGGCCAGTGTGGTCGACGGTACCAGGAAATACTGGTGCGGCAAATGGTCCAACTCTTCTGGCACGGGATTCAGCAGGTACATGGATGGTTTCAGGCCGTGGGTGGCGTTCATGAAGGAGCCAAACCGCCGCTTCTCCATGGCCTCACGTTGAACCGCATCGATGTCCGCAAAATTGAGGTACACCATCGGAGTATCCGGATGGAGCTCGACCAAGCTATCTGCGTTGCCCATGGCGAAGACGTGGCTCGCCGACGGATGCGCACCCAGTGGCCATACACTGCACGTTTCACTGTCATCGATGGTCAGTAAATCCGCAACTCCCATAAACTGCAAAAGGCTGACATACTCTGCTTCGCACAATCTCCGCAGCATCTCGCCTTGCCGACGTGCGTACCCGGAGTGGAAGAATTTGTTCCCCCACACCTTCTTAGAATTAGACTTGGCCTTTGTCTCGTCTACAAACTCGTCACCGTCGCCTTCAGAGTCGGAGTCGACGTCGGGCCCGACCTCCACGTCGACCGGCAAAAGCGTTCCTACCACGGAAGTGTGGCGTGGGGCGCGAAGCTTGTTACATTTGCCGGCGTCGTCGAGGATACGCTCCATGGCCTTGACCACGCCTGCGGGAGCGGCCTGGCCGGTGTCCAGACGACGATCGCTCTCGATCCGCACCGCGTCGAGACTTGCCAGACTCAATGGGCCGGTCGACGCGTCTGGGTCGGCTTGAGGGACGAAATACTTCTGCGGGACGCGGTCCCGTGGGATCAGGACCGCACTGCACTGTCCCTGGTCGGTCGCCAGCAGCCAGTCCCACTGAGCAAAAGGCGAGAAGGGGTCCTTGCCTGGCTGTGGCCACAACCTCACGTCGAGTATGCCATGCTTGATCTTGACCACGGCACTGCAGTCCTCCTGTCCCATGTCGACAAAACCAAAATGTCCCGGGCCGTCTCTGATGGCGAGTCTCTCGACACCATACCTGGATGAATGGGCGGCGAATCCGGCCTTGAGACACTGTACGGTGCGTTCCACCGGTGCCATCTGGGGGTCGTGGAGGAGTCCAAGCTGCACTGGGCACGGCAACTCGGGATCGGGGAACTCGATGTTGTTGTATGGGTTGGTCCTGTTTTCGTATGTTAGCCGATGGACTTTAGGTCACCGCCGAACTGACGTACCAGGACGAAGCTTTCCCCAGCATCAACCGTTGGAGCGAGCGCAGGGCCTGTGGAAGGGCATCCAGTGGCATGACAAAAGGCCGCCACTCCACAGGGAAGGGTTCGACATCCTGACCGAAGTATTCGAGCTTGAGGGCGCGGTATTCACGCTTTCCTGGTCCATCGGCCACTGGGCTGGCCTTCTGAAGGTAGCCGTGCCACAGCATGGCCACCCAACCTGGTTTCGCCGGGTTTCCTACCAACAGGATGGCCCTGCAGCTTTTCTGCTGTGGTTGATATTTGACCCCGTAGTTGAAGCCGCCGTCCATTCTTTCAAACTCCCCGAGCCGTGGGTTGATGGTCTTGAAGTCCAGAGGGACGATGTTCTTGTTATTGGCGCCTCCAGCCCCGAAGCGTCTGATCGCCTGGCTAAGACGGTCCTGAGATGGGGACCAGTCCGGTTCCACGTCGGTCAAGAGTAGACCGGCATCCAGTGGCGCGCTTGCTTCACCGCGGATGAAATACGGAACTTGGGCTTCAAGAAACGGTGCGCACCTGGCTTCGAACATATCGGCAACGACACCGCGCAACCTTCTTTGGTCGAAGCATTTGAGTGCTGTTTCCATGGGCGACGCCATTGTTCACTTCTACGCAGCTGTTGTAACTTGAAGTCGAGGATACTGAGCAGCTGTCCTTCAAAGGTATGGTAAACTTGGCGACCTCGTGCTCGTCAAGTCGATCTACGGTAGGTCTCTGATTTGGATGATTATCGTCGCTCCCGCTGCTCTACCCTTTCTTCTGTGCCAGTTTCCAGGTTACACGGGTTTCGTCACAATTCGTCCATTGTGGTCTGACCGGTTGATTGCAGCCTGCAGGCAGCGCTCTTTAGCAACTTAGAGGCGCCTACAAACATTGGGGCAACTAAAAAAACAAACACACGCGCACACATCCGGCTACTAAAATGCAAGGCACGAATTCCCCTGTCACCAAATTTCTTCGCACGTAAATTTTGGCCACCATGACCCAACTGGCGGGTTCTTCGATGAAAAAACACAAGGACAATCTCCTGGAAAACCTCCCCGCGACGGCCAAGTTCTATGCACTTGAAGCGGATGGGGCCATCTCTCTCGGTGATGCTTGGATGAGTCAGAGCAGTACGAAATATCACCACCGTCTGCCAACTGCCGCGAGGGCTGCCCTCGCCCTGTCTGAATTATGCGTGGAGAAAGGCTACGGCAAGGTACTTACTACTTATTTGACCGCCACAACTCTATAACCCCTGTTGACATCCCGACCCACTAGGTATTCATCTTGCTCCCACACCCGGCGACGCGGCGAGCGAAGGATGGCTCTACCTTCCCAGGCCAGCAAGCAGTCAAGGCCGTACCCGAGCTGTTCTACCTTCCCGGACACTGGTCTGAGGGGGACAGGACAGAGTGGCTGTCTTCGACACCGTTGCAACGGCTACATCGCCTCACCAGCAGATACGGCTGGGTGAATGACGAGGTGCCCGTCTTGCCTTTTTCCATCGAGGTGCAGGACAAGCAACGCGCAGAACGGCCAGAGTTAAGTGGCTTCACGCAGGCGATCGTCACCGTTTATCTCAGCCCCCAGCCGTACGTCGGTTACACGGCCGACATGCGGGCCTACTGCGTCCGGGAATTCACGACGTTGACAGGCAAACAGGCCGATCGGGACCTTCCCCACTCTACGAAATTCACTTGCAATTGGGGTGCCGGCTGGGCCACGTTCGACGCGTTCAGAGTCACTGGTGGGCAGGGCATCTTGGACACGCTGGACCGGTGGTACAGAAACCCCGTCCCGGGCAAGGAGGAATGTCTGACCACGGTGGGCGTTTTGAGGAGCAGGCTGCGGTTGGCCGCGAGGGACGCGCAGGCCGCGCGCGCCGCGCGAGATGCCGCTGCCAGTACCGTGGCGGATGAAGAGGAAGGAGATGAGGTGCAAACAATCCAGGACTAGTATTTAAAGATGTGGCGATGGAGTATCATTCTGGCTGATGTTTCTCTCCAAGTTCTGCCAGAAAGGGTCTACTTGCACACTGCTACTGCTACAACCATAAGTCCTTCTTCGCCTACCGGTACCCCCTCAACATGGACAGTCCTTCATTCGACGTCCAACGTCTGGAACCTTCCCAATACGATGATCTCAACACCATCCGGGGGAGAGCGGCATTCATCGTCCTTGTGATCGACTACATGGAGTATTTGCGCGCCAATCCTGCCCGACACGCCACGTGGGACGAAGCAAAGGAGATGGACATGGCCAAGGACTTTTTGTACATGGTGGACACGGACCGAGGCTGGCCACTCGCCCGTCAAGTCGTGCCCGAGTTCCAGAAACCGGCGTAAGTGCAATCAGACACCTTCTCTTATTTGTCTCCCATCCTGGACCAACTCTAACGACCGCCTAGAGAACCAGCCGACAATCTTCCTTCACCTCTCGTCCACATCCTGGAAAAAGTCGCTCCACGACTTCCACTGCCGCCGGCTAACCTTTCTGTTCGGGACCGTCTTCAACACTATGAGGAGATGCTTGCTTGGAGGACTGTTCGCGGCCAATTGGAATACCTTACCATGAACATACTCAATAGTGAGTTGGAGGTGGAACGCGCGCTCACTAGAATGAGGGACGTTCTCGAGGCTCGCAGGGGAGGATCGTCCCAGTAACTTACGCTACTGTCACCGTTGACGTCGTGTCAGCTGAGGCTGGGGGCTCCTAACTAGCATGTACCACCATCATTCAATACTATTACGGTTGATCATAACTGCCTTAGTACTACCTAGGTGGTAGTGGTGGTGGCTACCAAAACGTAGGTACACAGCCAGTGCCAAGCCATTATTACCATTCACCTCAGGCTTGAGCCTTGCTTCACTCCGGTACCGGTACTTCGAAGTGAGCTTCACTACCTATACTATAGGACTTCCCAAAACGTACACTGCCGGTGCCAAGCCGTAATTGCCATCTTATATTGGCGTGGCAGTGAGCCTTAGTAGTCCTGCACTTCATAGTAGTACTTCCAGTGAACTTTACCGCAACTGCAGTAAATAAGCTAGCCTCAGGCGCTACTCATACAGCATTTCTAAGTAAACTTCACTACATAGCAATACTTCTACTTCCTAACACACGCACTGCCAGTGCCAAGCCATCATTGCCATCGAAAATTGGCGTGGCAGTAAGCCTCACTGCCCTGTAGTAGTAGTATTTCTAAGTAAAATCCACTGCACTACACTTTAGAATTCACTTAACTACCTAATAAGCTTCACTATACTATTACTATAGTACTGCTTCACGGCACTCTAGTACTTCTCCCTCCACTTCCCACGTGAAGCCTCACTGCTTCACGGCAGCCTTGAGGTATATAAACCCTTCTCCCTCTCCCAACATTCTTTCTTTTTTCTCTCTCCCTTATACTTTCCAAACTATTATCTATTACCCTATGTACCCACCCATACTTGTCACACGACTAGTAATCTATAACAGGTACTTAGTTATACAACAAGTACATCCAACATCCAACATCCAACATCCAACATCCAACATCCAACATCCAACATCCAACATCCAATAGTACTTCATCTCAAGTACTACTACTAGTCCAACCTAGTACTAGTACATCCACATTAGGACTAGTGTTCCTTCACTATACCTATATCAGCAAGGTATACAACAAAAGAGTGGTCTACACAACAAAAGTTAGAATAACTAATAGATAATCGAAAATTGCCTATCGAACTTAACGGCTCCGGCACGGGCGTTTGGTCTAGGGGTATGATTTTCGCTTCGCATTAAGCGTGTGTTTGTGAAAGGTCCGGGGTTCAAATCCCCGAACGTCCAGAATTTGAAATTGAGATTTCTTTTTTGTTTCAACTTTGATTTTGCTGCCAAATTTTTTGGGGATGGCACCGAGTTGTTGGCACGACTGCAGTGATTGTGCACTCCTCGCAAACAATTTTGTGAGTGAATCGTTTCTGAGTGAATACGCATTTTTGCAACGAGTGCAGTGCGCATTTTGCAAGCAGCGCGCAGACATTCGTGTCAACCACTATTCGGTCTATTTGGCAGATACTGCAGGTCGAGCCGCAACGCAGCGATTACAAAAATTTTAGACGGTGCCAGTGTAGTGCAGTTGTGGAAAAGGAACTGAAAAGTTTCCTCTGTAAGATACTCTACTCGCTCACTGGCAGCGAGCTCACCGCCTCACATTGTGCAGCAACTCATTGCCTTCAGAAATTGTTCGATGGTGTACAGTAATTGCCCTACTTGACTACCTAGGGACCTTGTATATCCATTTCGTTCTGTACCAGGTCGCTATGGCACCTGCACTGCAGCTTAGGAGCCGCAATGGTACAAAAATGTTGGAGGGTGCGGTGTATTGGTGTAAAAGCAGTCAAACATGTTTCCTCTGGGAGATAATCTACCCGCTCACTGCATCACAGCACCTCGCCGCCTCACTGAAATTATTTGAAGGTGTACAGTAACTGCCATATGGCCCTACGACTACCTAATATAATCATTGCGTTCTGCACTGCAGCTATGCTTCTCTGGGAGATGACCTACCCGCTTACCGGCAGCGAGCTCACTGCAGCACAGCAGCTCGCTGCCTCAGACTGCCCGAATGGTTGGTGGTGTACAGTCACTGCTCTCCTTCATTACCTGGCACATCAATGCGTGGTATAATTCTTGCGTTCTGCGGCTATGGCACCTGCACTGCACTGGTTGGCCGAGTAGTGAATACTCTCTGATGAGTACCTAGGGAGCAGGTGCCTCCTGCAAGTGAAGCCATGGTAGTGAATAGGTTCCGAAATATGGTAGAATAGCACGGTGACTCCCAATGTGATGCTGGGCGATCCCGAGCCCGAGGGAAGAAGTAGGGCACTACATGGACGTGTTATAAAGCTTGAGCTGCAGGGTAGTCATTAACTTACCCTGCATCGCCCAAATGCAGATATCCTACTTCCTCGTGGGAGGCGTGGTAGTAGTAAACGGCAGTATTCTAAGGACAGTCGCGTCTATGAAACACGAACATTAACTGCAGTGTATGCCTCCGGACGACCCTTCACTGCCACTGCCTGGGTGTGAAAGGTCCCAGAATCTGTTCAAGTCCACTGGCAGTCCGCCCTATCGCTACATACCAGGCAGGCAGTACAAAGCTACGGTATCAAAGGAACGGAAACCGGTCTCTTCTGGGCCAAAGGCGGGTTGGTGTAATAGTTAACATTTTCGGGGCAGAATGGTAAACACAAATCGAAACCCCATCGGGGGCTTTCCATGGGATGATACTAATTCATCAGAGGGTCGAACTCAAAAGTCTTGAAAAATGCCGGTCCGAAAATGTTGCAATCTGCTGCAACCTCTTCTCTCGGCCGTAGTGGGCGAGCACGATCAAAGGACCGAGCGATTACCCTGTGGACTATCAACCCATTTCGACGCGAAAGCCAGCTCGGAGCTCAGATACCAAGAGTGAATTCCACACCGACATCGATATCCCTGGCCATCTTGACGATTTTGGAGAAATCCACCGCCTTGGCGGCCGCGTCTTGGAGATCGGTGATGGAGAAGATCTTGAGCCCAGAGTTGTTGACCTGATGGTAAAAAAGTCGTTTGTTAGAATGTGCTCAAAAACCAGGAACAGAGCAAACTCACCAGCTCGGCGGCCTTCTCCATGTTGGTGCCTTGCAACCGGCAGACAATGGGTAACCTGAGATTCATCTGTTGGACCACGTGAATCAACCCTGAAGCAATGGCGTCACATCTGACAATGCCACCGAAAATGTTAACAAAGATCGCCGTGACCTTGGGGTCGTTGGTAATGAGTTCGAACGCAGACCGAATGGCTTCGGGGGTGGCACCACCGCCCACGTCCAAGAAATTGGCCGGCGAGCCGCCATTCAGCTTGATAATGTCCATCGTGGCCATGGCGAGACCGGCGCCATTGACCAGGCAGCCAATATCACCGTCCAACTTGATAAAGTTAAGACCGAACCTAGCATATCTGTAAGTAGAAGGACAAGAAAACTGTACGGGGGAGCATACTCTGCAGCCTTGACCTCATCAGGATCCTCTTGAGAGGTATCTCGCCAGCTGAAGATCTCCTTTTGCCGGAACTCGGCGTTGTCGTCGAAGTTGAGTTTGGCGTCCATGCACAACACTTGATGGTCACTGGTCTCGCTGAGAGGGTTGATCTCAATCTGTGTGGCATCCTTCTCCATAAAGACCTGGTACAGTTTCTGGATGGTGTTTTTGGCGTCTTCAATGCACTGTTCACTGAAGCCCAATTCGGTCGCGATGTTTCTTCCAATCTCATCAGTGACCCCAACGTTGATATCAATGGGCGTGGTAATGATGGCGTCCGGGGTCTCCTTGGCGACAGTCTCAATGTCCATACCGCCCTGCGACGACGCGACGATGACGGGCGACTGTGTGGATCGATCCATCAGGACGGCCAAGTAAAACTCGCGGCGGGCGAATTTGCGCTCGCAGATGTATACCGAGTTGCAGATGCGACCGCGACTGCCAGTCTGTTTGGTAAAGAGTTTGTGGCCGATCATCTGTTCCGCAAACATCTTCGCTTCCGTCGGCCTAGATAGAAGTAAGTTGTCTATTTCTGAAACATCAGAGGGCCGCTGGACATACGAGTAGATGACTCTAACACCGCCTTTCAGCCCGTTGTCGAATGTACCCTTGCCTCGACCGCCGGCGAGGACTTGTGCCTTGATGACCATATCATCTCCGGCTAAACAAACGTCAGTCTTGTCCCGAGCTCTCGTTCGTCTTGTATTTACCAATCTTCTTCGCGACAGCCTCGGCCTCTTCGGGTGTTTTGGCAACCTCGCCATCTGGAACTCCGATACCGTACTGCTACCAGGTTAGACATTTGCTTCTAGCCAAAAGTGATACTGCAAAGTTGACGTACAGATTTCAGAAGCCTCGCAGAGAGGTATTCGTGAATGCTCAGGTTCCTCTTTTGTTGCATTGAGCTCCGCATTGGGGTCGCCTGTAAAGAGAGGTCAGATTCGGTTTTGAATGTATACCGGGTCATTTATCCTACCCGGAAGGCCTTAAAGGCCGGGCCCAAGCTGGAGCGTCCCAGTTTGAACATCTTGTCCACGAGTTGAGGCAGTATTGACCGTGGACAGTAGAAAGCTGGAGGTCGACCAGACAAAAGATACCGGCTGTCCTGGTCAGCGCAGCTTGTGTCATTAACCACGTCGCCGTAGCACACCTTCGACTAGTGCACCGACATCACAATCAGGGAAGCTTAGCCGAGGCTCTGAGCTGCTGCTATGCACGGTACAGTACCTAGAACTCACCTCCTGTTGAACTTGCATAGAATGGTGTTGAGATTCAGCTCTTCGACATGGTCCTTGCTGCGGCGAGTCACCTTAGGCATGTACCTACAAGGTAATTTACTGTCTGAGCAACTAATCTACGGCTTGAGCTATGTCTTCAGTCCACGACATTGTTATGATCAGCTCATCTGTATGAAATCACATTTGCCTGAGACGCCCTGAACGGGTGTCAATATGAATATTATCATGGCTGCTTACTGAGCCTTCTATCAATATATTGTTGCAGGCTGCTAACCAGCCCCTCATGCCGGCGTCGGCGACAAAGCGGTCACCACGGGCGCCGCACTTTTCGGGCAGACACACGCACCTCCACTGATACTGGACACAGGAGGCACCGTGCAATGAGGGCTAGGAGTCCACGACGCAGCAGAGATGGTGGTGGTTGCAGCACTTGGCTCGATGATCTCGGCCTTGACCAGGACGGGAATGACGGCACCGGTGCTGAGTGGGAAAGTTCGATGGCCGAGCACGCGCAGGATTGAAGCTATTTCGCCCGAGTGCGAGGTGAAGCTGATATATGTCGAGCGGTCCGAGGCAAAGATATCATCGAGTAACTGCTTCGAGCGCAGATCCTGCGCCGACGAAGTCTCGGACGTCACGCCGGTCCAGAGAGTGTCATTCTCGGCAAAGCCACACTCGAACTTGTAATCGGGGAACAGATCGTGGATGTGAGTCTTGTTGCTGCGTCTGTCACACGTGTGCTCCGAGATGCCTTCTCGCAGCTTTTCCTTGATTGTCGGGTTGAAAGGATACTTGGCCGGCAGTGAGAGGTTTGAGAAGGTGAGATTGGCGGTGACCAGGCAGCGAGTCAACGGCGAGACGTAGTAGCTCTGGGGCACGGGGATCCTTTCCTCCTCGATGCGAGAGCGCCAGAACGAGTTGGCCTTCAGGGCCTGGGCAATGCCGTTTTTGGTCAGCTGTGCGTCTGACCAAGTGGCTGTTCCGTTGCCTTCGAGGAGAGACCAGTAGCAGTTCCAGGCGGGCGTGCCGTAAAAGGTTTCGGCGGCGTTGTGCCATCCTTCTCCATGGCGGCCCATGAAAAGCAACTTGTAATCGACGTTTTTGGCCGCTTTGGCATTCAGCGAGTCGATGAGCTGGGCAAATCTTTGCCATTGAGTCAGGGAAGCTGAATCTTTTGAATCGGTCGGGTAGCTCTGGTTGATGAGACCAAAGTTGGTGGTGGTCTGCAGCATGAGTATAAGCTCGGTCCCTCTCGTCTATATATCATTCTTTAGCAACACTTACATAGTCAAAAGTGGTTGCGTTGGTGGCATTGTCGTCCTGCAGGAAATAGCCCGTCACTGTGGAATACTGGATATATGAAGGTGCTGTTGCGAGTGCAGTTACTGCACTGCCGAGCACGAGAGTGGCTGCCAATCGAACCATTTTGCTGTTGGGTAAGCTGGGTTACCTTATATTTTCCCCCCCGTAGATGTCAATTGTCTTTCCGTCCTGGAAGAATAGCACGAGAACCCGGAGCCAGAGTGTGTCAACTTATATATATATACTTTTTTTCTGCACGATTTCCACCGGCGTTGCAGCTTGAGAGCTGGTCCGCTGACGCAGTGGTATCCATATCGTCTAGTTGTCTGTCGATAACACGGTTCTGCGCCGAAGTCTTCTCCGGCGGTTTTCAGTACAGTAGGCGTGGTATACACCAATCGCATACCATTTTTGGCGGGCGTGCTCACCGGGATATATGCATCAAGGTTAGCGGCAAGGCTCGACCAGGGCAGCCGACCCGCTCATTACTAGTACCTTGACCATAGATCGCACCATTTCACACCTAGCCCGCTGCCTCTATACGCCAAAACTCGATGTGACGCCTGCCATATAGGTATTGGCGGTCGAAGACATGCTTCACCCACGTGGCCTTTGATTCGGACCATTCGGGTTGGAAGTGGATAACCTCTATGGAGGACGCGTACAGATGATATCTGAAATATCTGATAATGTAACAGACACTAGTAGCCGGGACGCAAGCAACCAGACAATTCGCCGCGACGATCTCTGGTCCGATCGAAGTGCTCAACTTTTCTGTGGTGTTGTCGTGGAGTAGCACCGCCGATATAGAAGATTCACGAATCAGCTTCTGCGAGCATTGTCCAATATACACTGCCGTGAATGTAGTCGACGAAGTTCCTCTTTACCTGTGTCCCCTGCGAAGTGAGCTTTCATTCAATGGGAGTAGCAATACCGTCAGTACTGTACATGGTTGTACTTCTGGTGCTCAAGCGGGAAACCTTCCCTGCGAGCGCTTTGTCGCTCTAACATTGTAGCAATTTTATTGCATCACCAGCACTGGCATGCGCTGGCGGTGGGCCCGCATATGCACTCCCACAGCGTCCGACTACCCGAAGTGAACTACCTTGGGTATTACTGAGGTTCTGAGAATACTGACCCGTGTTTGCACGCTCTCCACGAGGATGGGGAAAATGTAAATCGCCGGCGCCGCCAGCCCAAGGTCAGCGATGCCACCACGACCCGGTAACCCACCGTCCAAGCCTACGACGGCAACGAAACCGAGCACTGCCAGTGGTAACCCAAGCGCCGTTCCCGAGGCCGACATAGCGACCAACGAAGCCCTCCTATTCCACGCCGAAGCATCAAGGCTCGCCAAATCATGGTTACAGGGCGCGACAGCATCAGTAGAACAAAAAGAAGAGGACAACGACGACGACGAAGCCGATCTGAAAAGGGAGCGAGAACTGTTTGGATCAAATAATGCGGCGCAGTACTCTGAAACGTAGGTTACGTCTTATACAACCCGTACTACATCTTTTCATTCCCATTCTCCAATCTGCTCTTGGAACACATATGCCTGCATCTACGAGGGAGAAAAAGTGCGAACCATTACTCACAATTCGTAGTGGCGGAATAGGTTTCGAACCACCTTCAGATCCCCAACACGACGGTCGCAGTACCACCTCTTCTTCTCGAGGCGGATACGATCAGACAACAGCGTTCCTGCGTAAACAATTGCTCCGAGGAGGCGGTAACACCAATTCGCACGCCGGTGTCAAACCGCGACCACAGCCGCCATCGACAAAGCAGCGGCGCGCCGCCAATAATAGCGATGATGAAGATGAAGAAGAGGGCCGCTCTGCGCTAGGCAAAGGCAGAAGCAAAAACAACAAAAACAAACCCGGACTCAAGGGCAATAATGAGCTGAAAAACACTGAGGTCAACCAGAACAACATTACTGTGCCTGCTGCCGATGAGTCCATTACCGCATCCCATGAGGATACGAAGAAGGGAACGTCAGTGCCTAATAAATCTACAAAAAGCGCCACCACCACCAACACCACTCAATCTAAACCGACGACCAACAAAAAGCGGGGCTCAAGTTACTTGGACGAGGTGCTTGCGTCGAGGGCGGCCAAGAAGAATAAAAAGATTAAACAAAACCAGAACCAGAACCAGAACCACTCCTCTTAAACGAAGCCTTAATCTGGGAAGCACAGAGTTGACTTTTTCTCAATAGTCAACGCGCAAGGGGAAAGAAACGTAGGTACACAAGCTACGATTCTGAAGGACGCTGTAAGCCAGCTGCAGCGTGGAGAAACAAGATCTTCAGCATTCCGGCCGCCATCTCGGTCTACGGTAGATTCTGTGGAGGATCAGGTAGGCGAACAGCCCAAAGCTAAGACGCCGCGCCGCGCCATGAAAACAAGTACAAAGTGTCTCTATAATAGGCTGCTCCAGCAGTACGCCGGAGGCTCTGATATACCTACGCATCTTGCGGTCTTTCAAAAATGGATCAGAGGCCCTGGACCTGCCCTGGGCCTCCCATGAGCCTATGTTACTCCTCAAACGGTGAAAATGGTTGATCGGGAGGTCTTCGGCACCCTTCTCAGGGACATTGCCGAACCAGAGCTTTCGAAAGGTCATGCTGAAGAAATATGTTCAACGCCTGCTTTTCTGGTCTCATTATCTAAGGTAATCAACTGTGGCTTTCTGTTCTGTCAAAATGTAACAAGTTTATACTGGGCGCAACTTTCTTCATTGCAGTCGTTTCCGTTTGCGATCCTCATTGGGACCGTCATCTTCATTCTCCTCCTCGGCCGTCTCGGCGGGATTCAGCAGGGAATGCAGCGTCGCCATGCTTCCCCTTCGAGTGGCCGGCGCAGAATGCAACTCGAAGTTCGGCCGAGGGAATTTACTCCCGCCCAACGTCCAGGAGACATTGTCAACCCCTAACCCTGCCGGAGGGGCGTCAGCACTGAGGGGCGGTGTCGGCTGGCTGGCGCTGAGTGTCTGTCGCCTCGGGCCGTTGATTTCGTACTGAGCCAATTGGTCCCGGATCGCTTGGTCGCCGCCGCCAGAGTGCGGTGGCTGTTGCGGCGACGAAGGTTGCCAGTGCGCAGACGACTGCCCTGATGCGTGCGGGGACCCGTTAGTGTTGGTTGGTGGCCACCCATGCTCCCGGATATCGGCAGACGTATGCCGACGAGTCAAACTCAGAGGTGGTGGAGTAGCAACTGCTGACAGAGGATGTGCATTCTGTGGAGGGTGCTGCTGTGGAAGCGCCGGGCGACTGAAGCCCGGGGATGCTTGAGGACCACTCATCGAGCCAAACCGCCGAGGCGACGAAGAGAAGTGTGGCGGAATCGCCGGCACCGGGGGTCGCAATCCCACGTGTTGGGGTTCTACCTGAATGGATGACCGTCGGCTGTCTGGGTAGTTGTATCCCCGTGGCGAAACCGGGGGTTCTAGAGCAGCACCGCCGCTGGAATAGTATGGCTGTCTGGGGTCCTGCGGCGTCTCCAGACCACGGACAAACTCGAGCTGTCGCGCGATCTCTTTCTGCATGTTTGTAATGTCTGCGTACAAGGCAGATTCCGGCGAAGACATGTTTTGGATTGCTCCGGTAACGCCATGTATCCATTGATGACAGCGGACAAGACTCTCGGTCAGAGCCTGACATCTGGCGCTCATCGAGGCGTAGTTTTCTTCTGTTCTTTGCAACCGGGTATGGGTGTCGTAGAAAGCCTGTTCGAGAGCTGCCAAACGCTGGTCGGTGTCTGGCATCACCTCGGCAGGCGTTCCTGGCTGGGAGGCATTGGGCTTCGCGTTAGAGAAAGAATCTCGGTGTATCAATGTGTGCCGTGACGCCCGCCTTTTGATCTCTCTCAAGCCCATCAGGTCACCTTTCCTAAAGTTCCCGTTCCCATGTTTGAATTCCCAGAGAGCGGATTCGGAGGACCCGGTGTGGAAAACGTCGCTGACCTTGTGGAATCCGTACATGTTGAGTTGTCGAACAAAGGATGAAATGTTGGTGTGCTTGAAGTAATGAGCCAGCACTTTGGAGAACTCGTTCGAGGGCGACATGACGAAGCTCTCATTACTACTGGACCATGAGATCAAATGCGAAATGCTGCGGTCTTCCAACATGCTGTATAGCTTATGAATGAAAGCCGTTTGCACGACTTTGTTCGGCGCCTGAGACGCACCGGCCGCTCCGGTGCCGGTGTTGTTCGCGGGACTGGGGTCCTTGGTGCCATTTGCGTTGCTGCTTTGTGGCTGGTCGGTTTCTGGACTCCCTTGAGCAGGAGGGCGCATGCTTGGAGGACCGGGAGAGGTGGTCTGCACCGAATCTTCTTCGGTCGACTTGGGCGAGGTTTCGTTGTTTTGGGGTAGTATGGCCATTGATCTGGGTCTGGGTGAATGTTCGACGGTAGAGCTAAAAGGATTTCTCAGGGTCGACTGAAGCAGGGTACTCATGATGCTCCTTTAAGAACTATTTTCGTTCGTGGACTCTGGCGTGCTTGGACGGAGGTCCTGTTTTTTTCTATTTCCAAGGCATGCACGGCATCAATCTTTCGCACCGTAAGTGGAGGCGCCCACACATTGGGAGAGGATTGTAGGGTATTACAAGTCGACTCCCACTGGCTCTGCGCTCAAGGTTGGCTTGCTGGCTTGCCGGACTGACAGCCAGACTGCCACTGCCAATGCTCGGGCGCAGATGGGATCGGGATGGGGACTGAGAGGATGCACCACGAAGAGTTGCCCGGCCGATACACCACTCTTGACGTGGCCTTGCTGATCTCGGATCGGAAAGTGCTGATGCCAACTCTGGAGGGAGAGCGCCAGAGGGAGGTGTGGGCGAGCTATCGAAGATGGTGGTGGTGGTGGTGGTGTCTGGAGGAGGGCGCGGCTCTAGCCTGGGCGCGGGTTCCAGAAGAAAAAGGAGGAGATGGCGCAAAGGAGGCAGAGGCGTTTCGTTTCGCGGGACGAACGAGGACGAGGATGCTGGCGCGCAGGGATTGATTGAATAATGTCTTCAAGTTGACGGCGCTGCGATACAATAGTGTCGTTGGCAGGCGGTGCGACGGTTCTATCGAGTACAGGGAGGAGGTACCTGGGGTAGTAGCATGCGGTCGAGGCTTCAAGAGAGAATCAGTCAACGCCCGAGGGGAATTACAAGACGATACTAGGAGTGCTAGTAGTAGTAGGAGTTAGGTGTGGCTTGCGAATCGGGGGGGTCGTGGCAGAGCAGTTCGGCCGGAGGAGGACGGGAACGCCGGATTGAGAAGGGGGGAACGCACTGCAGGGGTCGTGTGGACTGGGAAGATGGCGGTTTGGCGACCGAGAGGAGTCGCTTGGTTCAAAGTTGCTCCGTCTATACCGAACTTGAAAAAGTGCCACGGCCAGTGGGCGGACGATAAGCTGGGCAGCTTGAACTGGAGGGAAACAGGATTGTTTTACACTACAACCACCCATGAAGCGTCTGCTGATCTGTGTCGGACCTTATTATACCGAAGAGGCGCTCGAAAATCATGATCCAGGCAAGGGATGCTCTATAAAACACCTGATAACTTGAAATACACTGCAGGGTATATTGTCGCCGGTTGTTGGTCCAGTAGCTACAGTATGACGGCAACAGTGTCCAGCAGCAAGCTAAAACAACATGATAAGATTAAGAACAACTTGAAGCACTGAACTCGGATGCGCGGCAAGTCAAAATTGCAGCAAGGCGCTTTGCAGCTTGCATGCATTGATGATATTGCAATCATGGACTGCAGATTTTCTAGAGCAAAGGGAGGCGGCGGAAGTTACAGGAGGCTGGATTAGGACCAGTAGGACCAATAGTAGGTCTCAAGAGGTCCCTACAAAACACTCCCTACAGGCATCTAGCAAGGACCAGGGACTCGGACGCCTGCCAGTGAGCTGTGCCCAACGCAGTAGTAGGAATAACGCAGTACCTACCAGGTACTACAATCATGATGTTGTAGTAGTAGCTGTCTCAAGGTCACCATGGGCAGAAGTAGAACGTTGTATATACTTTTGTATCTACACTGGACTTACAACGTACCTGAAAGTCTATGATTCCCAGCACCTTGGCGGGTCTCGAGACAGACGGGTTAAACCAACTCTCCCCTACCCTGCTACCCCTGCTTCTACACCTACAGTACCACCATGTTGAGAACTATAATTGAGGCGGCCATCGAGATCGCATTCCCTCTTTGCTCACCTGGTATTTCATGACCGTTTCTGTGAGTCCAAGGTAAGAGAGCGATCCTTCATATTTTCTCTACAGTCCCTGCACCCACTGCATCCCGAACTTCAATTTGAGCACCAACACGCCTTTGAATGCAGATTGGCTGTGCATCAGCGTCAGCATTAGCAAGCATCAGACCCGTGGTCATGGTCGACCCAAACGTCTGGCTGTGGTCAGCCCCGGGCCTGTCATTCCTTTGATTGACATCAACTGACAGCGGACAACGCGCGCAACTATCTTTCCCGCCCCTGTTAACATCACATGCTGTCCTACCCTACCGCCGTGCGGCTGCCTGACCGGCATCCCAGCTGCATGTCGATCTACATTGTATGACTGCTGGATGCGTCCGAGTCTCGAGGTCATCAACTTGGCCATATAATCATCGACAGCCTCACCGGGGATCGGCTTGCCCACTCATCTCGCACACCTCCCAGATTCCTGTCAGGCGGCTTCACAATCCAGCTGCGGGCTTTGTGCTTTGTACCACCCTCACACCCACGCCTCTCGCTTAAGCACAGCCTGAATGCCTGCTGCTGCATATCACTTTACCACCGTCTGCCTAGGCTTCGCAACATGCCCTCACTATGGCCCCTCAGGCTGTTTGCAGTGGCATTTGACTACGTGCAGCTACTGCCCTGTCATTAATTCAGCCTTCATCTACACATAACCTGAAGGGGACTTTCCGTGTTTTTTATTTTCTACAACTGACCGCCACACAACTCGCATGGCTTCAACTGGTCCCCTTTTGCCGGTTATTGACCATCTATTTTGATATGGACCGTTGCTAGTTCAATCCGGGACTATGTGGCCAAGTGTGTCAACTTCCGTCAGAGTCGACTAATTGAAAGGCTTCTCGATAGCTCCACGCCCACGGAGGTTGTCAGCAAGTCGTGCATGCAGCTTGCAACTCTTTCCGGACCAATATCAATCGGCATTTCTACACGACTCCTTCCCTGGCCAAATGATCAGTTGAACCTCATGATGCCGTTGCCTCCGCCGGTGAAAACAGAGTTGAAACGCTCATTATGCGGTCGCCTGTGCCTTCTGAACTCCCGGAGCTAACAATTCAGAAGGAGACTGTACAACATTGTACAATTAATAGGAGGTCTTCGTTCCTGGATTGAGTTGACCTCGTTGAAACCAATTGATGGGAGACGAGATAGGCTAGACGAGTCGTAGATGACTAAGCGAGTCCTGCGTAAAATTCCGAGCCACCACCGCAACTCCAATAATTTTTTTGTCCATCCACTGCCGCCGTACATTGTTATCGTCGTCGACGACGAGCCATCATACACCAGTACGATTTCCACTGGGCTCAAGATAACTGCCGTCTTCTCCCTGCTAGACCATCCACACCATGTCCAAGACAGCAGCCGCACGGCGGCATAACCCTCTCGAAGACGACATCGCAACCTCCGGGGGTCGCCTACGCACGAAATCGGTCACTGGCAAGAGAAAGTCTCGAGGGGACGACGATCGGCATGGCGATGGATACATTGACGCTCGATCTTCGCAGAATATTCTTTCCATCGCACAAGATCTTGCAGATGAAGAAGCCGAGGATCGAAAAGCTGCCGCCGCTGGAAGATTGTCATCCGCCAGTGCAGCATTCGGTTTTGATTCGAGGTTTGCCGCGGACGACGAAGATGACGAAACCGGTGCGAAGAGCCAGTATGATGATGAGGAGTGGTATCCAGAAGAGGAGGAGGAGGCTGTTGCCGTGGAGGACGTGGATCCGGAAGAAATGGCAGTTTACAAGAAATTTCTCCAAGATGGAGAGGAGTTTGGTGATTTCGCACCATCGATAGCGAATTTGACGACGGAAGACCAGCGACGAGACCGAGGACCTACGTCAAATGTCGATGAGGAGGAGGGTGCAGGTGCTGGTGGATTTGGACAGACCACTAACCTCACGGAGCTGATCCTGCAACGAATTGCCGAGAAAGAAGCGCAGGAGGCGGCTCGCAATCAAGGCGGTCAGCAACAACCTGCCTTCATGGGATCAGGAGCACCAGAGGATGCGGTCGAGATACCCATGAAAGTCGTGGACACTTTCACCAAAGTCGGCCTACTCTTGTCTCGGTACAAGTCAGGACCATTGCCGAAACCGTTTAAAATCCTCCCAACTTTACCCCAGTGGCCCGAATTATTGGCAATTACCCGTCCTGAGAGCTGGACGCCGCATGCCGTGTATCGGGCCACCAAGATCTTCATCTCAGCCCCGGCTGCATCAGGGCAGCACTTCTGCGAGACGGTGCTTCTCGAGCGCGTCCGAGAAGACATCCAGGAAACGAAAAAGCTCAACGTGCATCTTTACAACGCTCTAAAAGCCTCCTTCTACCGGCCGTCCGCCTTCTTCAAGGGGTTTTTGTTTCCGCTGGTCGAGTCCGGCTGCACACTGCGCGAAGCGCACATTGTTTCGTCGGTGTTGGCCAAGATCAAGATTCCAGTCTTGCATTCTGCCGCGGCCCTGTTGCGACTGTGCGAGATTTCGGCCGAGCAGACATCCAACATCAACAGCGAAGCTGCGGGTGCTGCCAACATGTTCATCCGCGTCTTGCTGGGCAAGAAATACGCCCTGCCTTACAAAGTGGTTGACGCGTTGGTGTTTCACTTCCTACGATTCCGTGCATCCAAGGATCCCAACGAGCAGGATGTTGGTCTGGGAAGCAAAGAAGCCAAGCTGCCCGTCTTGTGGCATCAGAGTCTCCTGATCTTCGCACAGACCTACCGCAATGAAATTACAGAGGACCAGCGCGAGGCTTTGCTGGATTTGTTACTCGTCAGGGGTCACAAGGACATTGGTCCCGAAGTTAGGCGCGAGTTGCTCGCAGGCAGGAATCGCGCTGCCGGTGCCCAGGGCAATGCGGAGATGAGGGATGTGGAGCAAGAAGAAGTAGTTCGAGACGACGGCGACGACACCATGGATGTCACTGTATGAGCCGGTGCTAGTGTCACAGTCCCTGCCGCCTTCGAACTGTGGAAGGGAAGTTCCTCCTCACGAACTCATGAAGAAAAAGCTCAAGAGTAGTCTTTAAATATGATGCACATGAATCTGGAAGTGTTTCTGTCTTCTGTCCAACGTGTGTACCGCTGCTCACGTACCCGCACGATGAGAATCTATAACCATCGTCATCACCACGCTATCTGTAGAAAGCATATTATTGAGGTATAGAACTTGGAAACCAGATCAGCTCGAAACCGCATGGTTTTACATTGCTCCTAGGTCCACTGACCTAAACGAGGGTGACCGGGTGCAAATCTGGGTCCACTATTGGTGAGCACACAACTCATGATATTCCCTTGATGAGAACAGAGTGTTGCGTGAACTCGTTAATACTGCATGGAGAGATGACTGAGAGATAGTTGCAGCTGGTGGGGACCGTGACAAGGCTGAGCCTGAGGGCTACTACTATCAAGTGAGTACCTAATATGGCAGGTCTCGCGAGCCATGACATCGTAGCTCTCGTCGTCAAAAGTCCCGGATCGCGGGCGGATTTCCTCCATTCTACGTACATACATTGTAGAAGACTGAGTAGGGCGGCCTCTCTCGACTGGCTCAAAGAATATGGCCTCGTCTTCCAGCTTGCAGTCGTCTCTCAGGACAACCTTGCGAACGATCTTTGCTCAAAGCCGACCCGTATGTTTGCACAGTCAGAGACTATCTAGGCCCGCCGTCAGCGGCAGGAGGGCCATAAGCAGTTATGGCTACACGCAGGCAAAGGCGCTCGTCTATTCCAAATATGGCGAACCGCAAGATGTTCTCTCCTTGCACGGCCACTCGATATCTCCCGCGGCCGGAACAAGCGTAGTGCTGCGCATGCTCGTTGCGCCGATCAACCCGGCCGACGTGAACCAGATTCAAGGTGTCTATCCTGCGAAGCCGGAAATGACTATTGCATTGGGGACAAAGGAACCAGCCGCAGTAGGCGGTAACGAAGGGGTGGCAGAAGTCATCAGCACCGGCTCGGGAGTCAAGAACCTGAAGCGAGGTGACTGGGTCATCATGAAGAGTACCGGGATGGGCACATGGCGGACACACATGGCAGTTGATGAAAGTCAGTTATTGAAGATTGACAACAAAGAAGGCTTGACGCCATTGCAAGTCGGCACCGTGTCCGTCAACCCTTGCACGGCGTATCGTATGCTCCTCGATTTCGCCCAGTGGGGGTTCCGTGGGGACGAATGGTTCATCCAGAACGGAGCCAATAGTGGCGTTGGTCGAGCAGCCATCCAACTAGGGAGAGAATGGGGCATCAAGAGTATCAATGTCATTCGAGGCCGGGAGAACAAAGAGGAAGAACAGAAGCTTCGTCAAGATCTGCTGGATATTGGTGCGACCAAAGTCATTACCGAGGAGGAACTCATGGGGCGAGAGATCAAAGATCAAATCAAGGAATGGACACACGGTGGCCGCGAGCAGATTAAGGTCGGCCTGAACTGCGTCGGAGGAAAGAATGCCACGGCATTGGCCAAGTTCTTGAGTCCAGGCGCGACAATGGTCACCTATGGCGCAATGGGCAAACAGCCGTTGTCACTGCCGGCTTCGCTGCTGATCTTCAAGGATATCAGATTCAATGGCTTTTGGGTGAGCAAGTGGAGCGACCGACATCCTGATCAAAAGAAGCAGACTGTTGATGATGTGCTTCGCATGACGAGAGAGGGCAAGTTTAAGGACATCCCAGTGCAGGAATGCCGGTGGGGCTGGAAGACGGATCTCGACACTTTGAAGAGCGCCGTCCAGGGCACGTTGGGAGGCTTCAGGCCTGGAAAGGGGGTATTTGTGTTTGAAGAGACTTGAAGCGCGAAAAAGTACGGTATTTGAGGTTTGATTATACTGCTATTAAACTAAACCTCAACAACGATCTTGTCTCGACTCGGGCGAGTTGTGAGGGTGATCTTGTATATGAAGAAGCATAATGATACTATACCTGCCGTATTGCTATGTCTAGTTCATCCTTGGTGAGAGCCGAGACGATTTCCTATCCCGATGCTCCATCTCCGCGTACTCCACTGTGTTTATTCGGCCGCTGACTAATCCGGCATGCCGGCGAGGGTCCGGATTCTTGGCCAATGAAATACAGTTCAATGCAGGTTGCAGGGAAATCTCCCGCCGAATTTGGCGGTTGCCGCCGCCGATTTTGGGGTTGCTCTTTCCTCGACGCTAACCCATCTCATTGGTTTTGGTAAACAAACGCCACACTCCACTCAACCATCACGCTCAACCATTATATTTAACCATCACGACGGTGGATGGCGAAAACCCCCTCGGTCCGCAGCAGGACATCAATTTGCTCGGCCAATCGATGCGTACTGCTGCCACTGAACTGGGGAAATTCCAAAATCTACCTGCGATTGCCGCCGGCGAAGCAATTCTAGCCGCGATTCAGGAAATGAGACATGATATAAGAGAGCGAATTACTCGTCTTGAACAGAACCTCGCTACCAGAATAACAATAAGGTACTCGTTATCCCTCTATTTTCTAATATTACTATGCTAAATTCTATAGTGATCTTAATAATATAGCCCGAGTCCAAAATTCTTACCTCTTAAGAGCATCGGAACCCCTTTCGCCATTCGTTGACCTAATGACCGGTGGTCTTATTGCCGGATTCCCAGCTACATCTGGAGACATTGGTCGGATGAGTGTACGTGAAGTGAATACTGTTATGGAACAGCTGGGCCTACAAACTGCTGGTCTAAGTCTGTAAGCGAATAAAAGACGATTCAAGATGTATATCGGCTTGAAATCTCAGGCTGATGATCCACCGGCATAAAGATCCGAATGAGAATTGTATTGACGAGTGCGGGATCACGAGTTGTGAAGAGTATGAACAAACACTGTATTGATAGATTACGATTAGCGATGAATAATGCGGGGTAGCGGCAAAATTGCATCCTACACCAATATTATGGGCTGTGCCCGACGTTTTGAACTAGAAGCTGATTTCCCTGCAATAACTTTACAAATATAACGTACGGAACTCGGGTGGTGCGCACTTATTTCCGCTCTGGAGAAGGGCAGGTCGTCAGTGCAAAGGCGGAGACCATCATGGATGACTGAATTATAAACAGTGGTAGGGGAAGCCTGCATATTATATATTAGTTGTGGTATTTCATCGCCAGTTGGAGAGGATTTTTAGAAGGAGCAGGCTCGGATTCTTGGCATATATGCTCAGACGGTCGATTTACCGAACTCCCGGATTCCAGAAAGCATTCTCGATCAGCTCCATTTCCCACCGTTTGATCTCTCGCTCGGCAAGATCAGCTATGGATGCGGACGAGTTCAGAAAGGCGGCACATGCGGCCATTGAAGAGAGTACGTACGAAACACCTTCGACCTCGATCAAAATCACGAACTAAGCAGGCCAGTTATTGCATATAACCAAAATATAGCGGATTATCCCGTGCTTCCCAAAGTGAAACCGGGATTTCTAGCACCTCAATTACCAAAGACAGCTCCAGAAAAGCCACAGCCATGGTCGCAAATACAACCGGACATTGCATCCAAGATTGTCCCTGGGCTCACGCACTGGCAATCGCCAAAGTTCATGGCCTTCTTCCCAGCAGGAGTAACGTACCCTTCGATGTTGGGAGAGTTATATTCCGCTGCGTTCACCGCCCCAGCCTTCAACTGGTTATGTAGCCCGTCCTGTACGGAGCTGGAGACGGTAGTCATGGACTGGCTGGCTCGAGCATTCGATCTACCGCAGGAATTCCTCAGCACGTCAGCCACAGGCGGCGGAGGGACGATCCAGGGTTCAGCCTCCGAAGCGGTCGTGACATGCATGGTGGCCGCGCGAGAACGGTATCTCCATACCAAATGCGACGCTGAAGGTCTTGCCCCCGGCTCACAGGAGCGCGAGGACCGGATCGCGTTCCTGCGTGGACGACTGGTGGCATTGTCATCCGACCAAGCCCATTCCTCCACCCAGAAAGGTGCATTGATCGCGGGAACCCGCTACCGGTCTATTCCTGCCAAGCTTGACAACCAGCTGTCCTTGAAGGCTGAAGAGCTGGAAGCCGTCCTCGCGCAGTGCAAGGCTGACGGGTTGGAACCATACTACATTACGCTGACTTTGGGCACCACGTCGACATGCGCCGTCGACGATTTCGCTGGGCTGGCACCGATCCTGAAAGCCCACCCGAACCTGTGGGTCCATGTCGACGCCGCCTATGCAGGAGCAGCGCTCGTTTGTCCCGAATATTCGTCAAAGTACTCCCCTTTGATGAAGATAGCCGACTCGTTCAACATGAACATGCATAAGTGGCTGCTGGTCAATTTTGACGCCTCATGTCTGTTTGTCCAAAACAGAAACCATCTGACTCGAGCGCTTTCCATCTCCGCTGCTTACTATGCCAATAAACATACGGACAGTGGTCTGGTCACGGATTACCGCGACTGGCAGATCCCTCTTGGTCGTCGGTTCCGCGCGTTGAAGATTTGGTTCGTCATGCGCAACTACGGTGTGGAAGGCCTGCAAAACCATATTAGATCGACGGTGGCGATAGGAGAGACCTTTGCTGATTTGGTACGCGGAAGGTCGGACTTGTTTGAGCTCGTCACGGAGCCCGCTTTCGCTCTGACCTGTTTCCGAGTCAAACCTTCTGTGTTGATGGAGATACAAAGCACAGCGGAAACGGAGGCGGATTTCGTTCCACAGACCGCGGCGGCTCAGCAGCATGAGCAGGAGGCCAATGCGGTCACGAAGCATATCGGAGAGCTTATCAACGAGCGTGGCGAGGTCTTTCTGACCTGCAGCAGTTCAGCGGGCAAGTCTTTCATCCGTGTTGTCAGTGGCAACCCGAACGCAGAGGAGAAGTATGTTAGAGCGGCTTTTGACGTGATTGTTAAAACTACAGAAGAAGTTCTGGGCAACCGGCGGTCGGCTGATGGCAAAGATGTTGCAAATGGACATGCGGGATAGAGGTTTTCAATGGCGATGAGCATGACTATAGGTATATGGCCTTTGTAGATTTTTAGAAATCGTTGGTAGGGAGCGTACTGCCAGTCGTCCCGAGGAGGTTTGGATGCTTGAAACATCTGGCAAGTCCAACTGTGATAGACCAAAAGCTCAGGCTGTTCTGCTTACGGTGACTGGGGATGGATGGCTTTCCCCCAGGTACCTAGCCTCGGCGGGCCTTCACTATCACCGCCCCGACTTCACGGGCGGCCTCCCTGGAGTTGAATACCTAAACATATATTTCACCCTCGCACAATTCCCTCCAACAATCGCCACTTCACCACCATCGGGTCCTATGGCCTAGGTGGGTAGGTTGATTTGGGATTGGTGCCTAGTCTCGAGTTCAACAACTAGGTCGGCTATAAAATACTTCTCAACCATAATTGTTCGGTCAAAAAACCCTGATGGCATAAAACACCGGGGGTTTTCAGTCACTCATACACCTCCTGTACGACTGGGGCTTGTGAGACCTGTTTTTTTTTGCTTTTTGCTTTTGCCGTGAGAACGTGTGCGCAACGTTTTGTTTTGCCTTTTTTTTCCCCTGCGGAGCGAAGCGAAGTAGGTTCTACCTACCTTAGTTTATAGATTGAGATACAGTGGGAGGAGGCTCAGCTACTAAATTGCATGCCTCCCTCTCCTGGTTGGAGACATGGTTCAATTTACGCTGGGACCGATTCTGTCGAGTGAAGATGCCTGATCAACCAAGCACTGCAACAAGCTATCAAAACCAAGTGGACAAAACATGAAGCGCGTCTGTCGTAGTTTGGGTACAGTGGGGAAACTCTTACTGTACCTACCTAGCTAGGTATGTATCCTTTTACTTGGCTCCTTCTCTGAGGTGGGCTGAAATCAAGGCGACTTCAACCCCGGGCGACTCTCGTACTTGTACGAGCCGAATTTGTTGTAGATAGTTGGCGATTCAATTCCTCACTTTGGGCTGATCCTGCCAGTGTTTTCTTGACAACACATTTGAAGACAACCCCAGCGCGCGAGAATCAAGGACCACGTCTCTCGCCTGAAGACAGAACTCAGGACATGATCGGCTGCGATGCCATCCAAGTTGTCAACGATGATTGAACGATAGGAAACGTCGTTAAGTCAAGCAGTTGCAGTGGGCCGCTGCAATAAGTAACAGTACATTGAAACAGCCAATAATATCGGCGAAGGATCTGCCTCGCGTAGAGCAGCGCCTACCATTTTCCAAAATGGGGGTGCGCGTCTTTCCACACGCGTAAAGTGGTTTTGGTTTGTTTTTGTAGTAGAGCGGGCAGCGCTGGACTTCGAACGATAGACAATCAAAGATGAACACCGTCTCCATCTCATAGTACCACAAATACTCGCCGACAAGATGGCTGACCTAGGCCCAGCATCAGGCTACAACGATGCCAACCGGGCGTGTTTGCAGGCCTTTCTCGCTCGGAGTGTGCTCACTCTGGAGACGGCGAAGCCCATCTTGGCGGCCATCTCGACGTTCCAAGACGGACGCGAAGTCCAACCGCAGGACATGACGGTGGAAGACTTGAACTACTACATATCGGAGGCGAATCGAGCCCTGTCGCCACTTGATCTAGAGATCCGCAGCACATTCCACCAACAGACTCGAGAACGGTTCTACGCTCTGGTCAACACGACCAGCGACTCGTTGACGCAATTGGCTACGACGTACACCGCGGATGAGATTCTTTATGTCAAGAAACTGCTCGATGCAATGTTTGATGGGCCGAACAATAAAGGGAGGCGCGAAGCCATGTGTTTGAGTGCTATTGAAGCAATTCAAGTGGGACGGGCGAAGAGCAGACGTGAGACACAGAATAATGACAACAACACCACATCGACGGCTGGAATGTTAGGTGCTAGAGATGCCGAGGCCATGCTGGGCAAGTTGCTGGATGAAGGCTGGTTGGAGAAGAGCAAGCTTGGGTTCTACAGCCTGAGTCCACGTGCGTTGATGGAGTTGAAGGGCTGGCTGGTCGACACCTACAATGACGAGGATGAGGATGGCCATCGACGAGATAAGATCAAGTTCTGTCATGCGTGCAAGGGGATTATTACTGTGGTACGTTTTCGGAAAGGCGGTTTGAGCAGTTTGAGCAGCTGGATCATGAAACTGACTGACTGAAACAAACAGGGTCAACGGTGTCCGCGGCGCGAATGTGGCTGTCGCCTTCATAACATCTGCACCCAGAACTTCTTCCGAATGCAACGCTCCCAGACATGTCCGCTCTGCCAAACTGAGTGGGACGGCCAGCACTATGTTGGGGAAAAGGCTATCACAACTTCGGAGAGTTATCAGAATGGCAGACGGAGAAGCGGGCATCGACCTCGACCGGATCCTGAGACCGATGATGCGGAAGACGGAGACGGATGAATGGTATACAGTACCTCGCACGGAATCATATGCTAAAATCGCCGGGGTTCCCCCCGTTGGGTGCTGCAAGGCTTTACGGGCCAGATGGCACCGCCCTTCGACGCCTACACGCACCATCGGTCTGTTGCTGTGGCCCGTTTACGCCAGCTGGCGATATGGAAAAAGAGCACGCAAGTCGACGGGAAAGCTGAGAATATTCCGACGCAATGATGGACGGACAACCTCATGCAACAACATCTAGAGGCTCGTATGGACCTCTGGAGAACATCGTCAACAGCTTTTTCATGAGCCACTCGGCACTCGTGACTCGCAACCCGTGCATTGTGACACTGGGGGAGGAAGAGGATTGGGAAGCTGTGGCCTCTAGGCTGGTGTTCAAACAGCCATTGCCCAGCAGATGTCCGGGTCCCTCGAACTCTCTGGGGAATTGCGTTCTATTGTCTGTATCGTTGCCTAAGGAAATATGATCGGCGAAGAGAATTCCCCGAGAGCGTGAGATGGGTTCCAAGCTTGTCGCAACTGAGCTGGACACGAAAGGGAGTCACTGGTGGTGCACACCCTTCAGTGTCGTTTCCAGCGCCCAGGTTGGTAACCGTGAGCCTGGTAGCAGACTCGTACAGTCAAGACTGTTCAGCTGTGTGACTCGAGGCTGGTCTGTACATCATAAGGCAGAATCTGGTTCAGAACACTTCTGGCACCAGCCCAAGGACAATCCAGCCTTCTCACCCCTCCTTTAGCAGGCGACTTCAACGCTTATAGTGAAATAATGATAAGAATGGCACGTACTTCCATGTCGTCCGGCAAGCTCAAGAGGAAGTGATCATGATGCTGGGAAATGTTCGGAAGGACAGGCAACTCAGGCTGAACTTGAATCCGGCTATACCAGGAAAGGCAGGACTAAGCTGCGTCTCGTGATTAACAAAAAGTACTAGTAGTATAACCCAGGAAGAAGTATCCTTGCACTGGCCTCAGCCGTGTTATTCGATCATGACATTTGTGGCGTCGCCTGCAATGCCGTGGGACGTGGTATTTGGCCCCAGCTCGAGCTCCCCCGGACCCGTGTCTGATCCCCATCTCTCCATTTTCTCTCTCCCCACAGTCTCTGCTTTGTCCTATCGAAAGCGACCGAACGCCGCGATTCCGTCAATCAAGTCACTTTCGATCGACGCCTCATCGAATCCTCCGCAATGACGTCGCATCGCCTGCCCGCCAACGTCTCTACCGCCTTCGGCGGGCGGAGGACGCAAGCTCCTCGAGCCTATGAACGCGGCCGGTCACTCGCTTGACCCTGGGCAACAGTGACAATGAGCTGTCCAAGTCGAGCTTGGCCCAGGGACCTCGATGTAACTTGTGCGAAAAGTTTGTCCGGTCTGCCGCGGGGTGCCTGGCAAGAGGCTGAGCTCAAAAAGAAGGTTGACGGAGATCTTGTCAGTCTCAACATATATGTTGGCGTATAGAAGACTGGGAAGTCACAGTCACCATTCTGTCAGGCAGTTACTTTGGAGTCAGTACTAGGCCGGACCACTAAGAGACTCATCTGGTACATCCAACTACACTCACCGCTCAGATCTGTATATGCCCATCGGCCTAGGATACTTTCTCAGCTGCGGCGTGTTGGACCGAAGGTTTGCACAAGGCTGCGCAAGCCCAAGAGCACGTTGGCTGACGATTGACCCAAGATGACTGGCGCGCGCAACTTGTTACTGGGTGGGCTTCTCGGTCTCGGGTTCCTCACTTCGGCGATATGGGCTCAGTCTGGGAACGCTTCTTCCGTGTACAATACGCGTTTCGACGGCGTCACCTGGGACAATACCAACTGGATCCTGACCACGACCAACCTTGACCAGGGTCACTATCAGTCTCGGGCCACAGTTGCCAACGGCTACCATGGCATCAATGTGGCATCCCTGGGGCCATTCTTCGAGGTCGACACCATTGAAGATGGGGATATAATCAATGGTTGGCCTCTGTTCAGTAGACGACAATCATTCGCAACGATTGGAGGCTTTTGGGACTCGCAGCCCAGAACAAATGGAACCAATTTTGAATGGCTTTATCAATACGGATGGGACAGTGTCATCAGCGGAATCCCTCACTGGTCCGGCATCATTGCGGATTTGGGAGGGAATGATTATTTGGCCGCATCGACGAACAGCTCGACCATCAGCAACTTTAGATCCAGCCTGGACATGAAAAGAGGCTTGATGGACTGGTCCTTCACCTGGTCTCCGGGAGCCAACGGTTCGTTCAATGTGTCTTACCAAATGTTCGCACATAAACTCCACGTCAACCAGGCCGCAGTCATCATGAACATCACCGCGACGAATACGACCAATATCACAATCGCCAATGTGCTGAATGGAGACTGCGCTGTACGAACAACTCCTGGTGACAAAGGAACCGACGGTGGAATCATTTTCACCTCTGTCCAGCCTGATGGAGTGCAGAATGTTACCGCATTTGTCTACGCTGGCCTGTCCTCCTCTGAAGCAACTGTTCGCTCTACCGATCAAGCCACTTGGGATCGACCGTACGTGGGAAACAATCGGTCTTCCATCGCAACCGGTCTGCACGTCACCCTTGAGGCCGGGAAGGTTGCTACGTTCACGAAATTCGTCGGCATCGCCTCGAGTGACGGGTTCGCTAGTCCAAAGGACGTTGCGAGGGAAGCAGCTCTTTCTGCACGGCAATCAGGGTACAGCGCACTATTGCAGACCCACGTTCAAGAGTGGGCAAAAGAGTTTCCTCCTGAATCAGTGGATGATTTTTCGTTTCCCGAGAACGGAACCTTGCCAGATGACCCGTACATTATCGAAACCGCCATCACAGCGATAGCAAACCCTTATCAACTCCTTCAGAATACAGTGTCAGACAGCGCGATCGCAGCATCTGGTAATGCCTCGATCAACAGCCACAGCATCTCTGTTGGCGGGCTGGGCTCGGATTCCTATGCGGGTCTGATTTTCTGGGACGCCGATATCTGGATGCAACCTGGCCTCGTGGCGGCTTTCCCATCAGCTGCGAGAATCATCTCCAATTACCGTGTCGAGCGGTACGGACAGGCGCTTCGCAATGTGAAGACGGCGTATACATCGTCGAAGAACCACACGAACTTTTCCTCCAATGCGGCCATCTATCCATGGACCAGTGGACGGTACGGAAACTGTACTGGGACGGGGCCTTGTTTCGACTACCAATACCATCTTAACGGCGACATTGGTCTGGAACTGATCAACCATTGGGCTTCGTCAGGAAACACGTCGTATTTCCGCGACCAATTGCTTCCGGTCTACGATTCAATCGCCACGCTGTTTTCGGAGTTGCTGGAGAAGAACGGTTCGACATGGTGGCTCACGAACATGACCGATCCTGATGAGTATGCCAACCATATCGACAACGGAGGGTACACCATGGCATTGATATCAACCCACTTGACCAACGCCAACCTATTCCGAGCCATGTTCAACGGGACACCCAACGCGACATGGGAGGAACAGGCGGCAAACATGTACATTGCTCGCGACAACGAGGCCGATATCCTACTGGAATACCCCGGCATGAACGGCAGCACATCGGTCAAGCAAGCGGACGTGATCCTCAATACATACCCGCTCTCATTCACACGATACAACTACACTGCCGAGCGCTCTCTCAGCGACCTAGATTTCTACGCAGGCAAGCAGTCCATCAACGGGCCTGCCATGACATACGCCATGTTCGCCATCATTGCGAACCAGGTTTCGCCATCCGGTTGCTCAAGCTACACATACCAGCAATACTCGACTCAGCCATATGCGCGGGCACCATGGTACCAACTGTCCGAGCAGCTAGTGGACAACTGGAACGCCAACGGCGGGACACACCCAGCGTACCCGTTCCTGACGGGCCACGGAGGCGCGCACCAAGTGGTGCTCTTCGGCTACCTGGGCCTTCGGTATCTTCCAGACTACGTTCTTCACGTCGACCCATCGCTGCCACCTCAGATTCCGCAGATTCGGTACCGCACTTTCTACTGGCATGGATGGCCCATCTCGGCATATTCCAATCAGACGCACACGGTGCTCAGTCGCAACGGCAGTTTGGTTCCCGACGAAGGCGCCGTCCCCAACGCCACATACGCGACCAACCCTATTCCAGTTCACGTCGGTCCCATCGGCAACCCGCCGCTCGCAAACTACAGTCTTCCTCCCAACGGCAGTGTCACCATCACCAACCGGCGCATCGGCCAGATCAAGACCACCGCAGGCAACATTGCTCAATGTCTACCCGTGACCTCGCCCGACGAGTATTTGCCCGGCCAGTTCCCCATCGCCGCCGTGGACGGGGCCGCAAGCACGAAATGGCAGCCCGCACTGGCCAATAAGACTGCCAGCGTTACTGTCCAATTGCCCGTGGGATACCGCGTGACCGGGATGGTCTTTGACTGGGCCCAAGCCCCGCCGTGGAACTATACTGTCCTATTCCACAACCAAACCCTAGACAGCCCGAGTGCCGTGAGCGCCAATACCTCGAAAGGTGTCGTCGAGGTTGCCAGCAACCAGCGTGTCCGCATCGCCGAAGCGTACAATGCCACGGAGATTTTCGAGATTGGTCCCATGGAGTCCAACATCACCACGTACAATGTTTCAAGCAACAATGAAGTCTATACCGCGCGCTATGCCACGCTGCAAATCTGGGGCAGTCTCGAAAATGGAACCGTGTCCGCATCCAATATGTCCGGCAGTGGAGCCACGGTTGCAGAGTGGAGTATCATTGTCGATGGGCTTCCTGATGACACCAGCACGGAAACAAAGAGGGCTTTGGGCGGAAGAATTCTAAAGACTAGGGACCAGGTCGTAGACATGGATATGTTGCTGAAGCTCGGCCGACTCGCGAGGTATGCAGAGGCAAGAAATAAGATGGGATGGACCTGACCTGACCTGACCTGACCTGACCTGACCTGACCTGACCTGACCTGAACGCTACTTTAATATCGGGGAACCCTGAAGGGAAAGCGAATGGGGCCGCAATGCCAGCGATGGGAAGATGAAGATCAGGTGGCAGATAACATCTACTAGTACTGTAATGGAATTAATAATGAATGAATAATCGACGGGCTTTGACGTGCACGCTACACAAGCGCAAGGTGTGTCTGCGTGGACTACTACGTACAGTATCTCCATTTGTTTGGTATCTGCCGGGTTGTGTGCTGGTGCCGTCACTGGCGAGACGCATGCTTGCTGTGGATTTTTCCCTATATTAACACGTAACATAATAGTATCGCAACCACGACTGAGCCTCGAGCCAGACTCCAGGTGTTCAGAATGTATCCTCCCAATGGGCCGTCTCATTCCCGAGTACTTCGCAAATGGAACCTGGTCCAATATCTGGTCCCTGTTCGTGGATTGCGAATAGCCGTCCATTTGTTATATGGTTGTGTACTAGTAGTAGTTAGTGGCGGCAACCTCCAATGTGCATGAGCCTAGGCTTCTGCCATGCGTGTATATCTTCGGGTTTGACTCGAAAAGCAAGGGCACTGCAGAGAGAGACAAGACATTGAGTCGTGTGTCTTTGGGTCGAGAGTCTAGCCTGCTTAATTTGATTTTCTGACTTTCCGGGTACATGTCGAAGGCTCGCTCGGTGTATTGCAAAATTCAAGTTCCGAGAACATGAAGCCAAGGGGCGCGCGCACTGCCCGGCGCTCATAATCTCGGCTAGTAGCTGCTATCGCTGGGTGCGTGTGTCTTCTTTAGGCCTGCCGGAGGGACACCGGGTGCGGTACCGCGATAGAAGGGCCGAGACCCCCAGAGACGTCTGGGTTGTGCTGTGCTGTGTTGAGCAGCATCAAGTCGAAAAGTCTCGTCCCAGATTTTGTTCTCCCTGCTGCAGACCGACAAGCGAAGCCGAGCCGGTTGGTGTTCTTCCATAATTTCCCGAGAACCAAAGCACCCGGTGGTATTGGTGTTGACATCCCCATGATCGAGAATGGTGCTCAAGGTAGGTCAAGATACCAAACAACCTGCTCCACTGTCATGCCAGTGGGATGTGATGTGACCCGATCCGATCCATGCACGGTAGGTCCTTGTACATGGTGATTCCTTTCTTGATTGTCGTGTGTGATGTTTTTCCTTTATTCCCCTTGAGTCTCGGGATTGCCGCCCTCCATTCTCCCACGGGCTTCGCCCAGAAGAGCCTCCTGCATCTTCCTCAACTCCTCCTCGCCCATCTTATCGAAGCCGCCAAAGTTGCGCATCTTCTCGCCGCGCCCGACCCGTTTCTTCTGTACTTCCTGCCACTCACCGACCACTCCGCGACATCCCTCGATGTAGCTTCCGAAGCCCAGGTCCGTGAGCGCCTGCTCCACATGTTCCACGCTGATGGTCTTTTTGGACTCTCGCTCCGAAATGTCATTGGACTCGGACGACAGCATGCGCAGAAACTCCAACGAACATGAGATCAATAGATCGCGCGCCGGACGCGTGAACGTCATCTCGCCGCCATCTTTCCCGCCCGGTGTCGCTGGGTCGTGGGGTAGCTGAGGCAGGATCTCTGAGATGATTTTTTGTACTGTCGCTTTAGGGAGCGAGAGGTCGTCGTTGCCTAGAGCAGGGAACACCGTTTATGTCAGTGTTATTGTTGGAAGGGTGCGGGCGCGATGTGTATGGGGGTTGCGCAGGATGAATACGTACCGCCAAACTCCTTGTCTGACATGATTGATAGATGAGGTTGCTGACCTGGGTAGGGTTATGTGCTTCGTGTGGGAGGGAAGAGCAGTATGTAGGCTGTCATTATGCTAGGCCATGGAGGCTGATCTACGACGAAAGAACGGAGATATATACGTTGTACTACTACTCGCAGCAATTACAGTGGTTGGCTATGATTTGATGTGTCACTGCTGTCACGGCCACTGCAGTGATGAAACGAAGGGTCCCAGCCTGAGGAGCTCAAATGAAGCGCCAGAAGAGGAATAGTCGCAGGTCACGTGGCAGTTCGTTCACTCGCAGCTCAGATTTTCCAGGCCTTGGCACCGGATCTCCTTCAAGTTCAAGTTTCTTTTTTCGTTCTCTCAACTTATCAATTCGTCCTTGTTGTCAACGATTCATCAACAAACGCGATGGCTGGCGATCCAGTTAGGAGCTGTAATGTGTCTCATGCTCGCAAACTGACGGTCGTCGTACTACAATACGGGATCGCCTGCTTGTCATGTTGATCGCGTTTCGAGCTATATCCCGTAGTCGAGGACCAGACTTTCATTTGACTCTGAACTAACTCAAGGCACTGCGACGTGCTTTCTACAGCGAGCGAGTCAATGATGGGCATTCAATATTCTGGTAAGTCATCCACAGCCTTGTTCTTTTTGTTTTTTCTATTCACATGATGAACATTCGTGTCGCCCCTATCTTACCAAACCGTGGTGATTTACCTGTCCAAGCCAAACAGGACTTTCTGATTGAAATACCTACCTCAAGCATGCATCGCAATCATTCCGGCCAGTTCAAGTTGGTGGCAATTGCTAACATGTCTTGCGATAGGAGCCTGCAAGTAATCGTCAACAGCTGCCAGTGCCGCTCTTCATGCTTTTGGTCAGGGCAAGGTTAGTCAACTTCCTTGCACAAATACAGCATACAGCAGCCCCTTTACATGATGACCAAACACATATGTACTATCAAATTCCGATTCACCATGAGGAATCACTTGGTTCGATTACCTGAAATGCCAAACTTTTGCACACAAAGAGCTTTTTATTTTCTCATGCAGTACTCGTATCGCTGGGTTTGTCTGACTCTTGGACCGGCAGTATTTGTTCTTTTTCTGGTTTCAATTTCTCGACCCTGACCATTGTATTGGTAAGTCCTTTTGATCAATTCCATTTTGTTTCCCTTCCATGATGAACACAACCACTCTTTCCATGCTAAGTATGAAGGTCTTCGGATCTAATGCTTAAGTCTGTGTATTCATTTTTCATCTTTCGCCTGAGTTCAGCATTTATTGTCTGCTTGTCTATGGGTTACATGGTAGAATTGTCGCTGACCTTCTGCCAGGTCATGTATATACAATATATATACTGGTGTCGCAATAAATATTTTTTGCCGTCGCATTCGCTTTGGGAGACGCCTACGAGCTCCGAGTCTTGAAAATTCTCTCTTTCTCTATATAAATATATATATCCAATGATGCCGTGTGTTGCTGCCGACGGAGAAATCAAGGGTTGTTTGCCTGTGTCCTGGTGGTTTTTCTATGCCTTTTGTTTTTTCTCGCCGGCTACTCTTGTACCGTATCGATTCTTTCATGACCGATAATCCGCCAACTTGGCATCATCCCAACTATAGGATCGCCGCACTCATCAGTACATGTGATTCCATTTCATGAGGGCTGATGGGGACATTCATCAGTTTTACTTACCTCAAAAACAACCCAGAAAGCTCTTTCTCAGCTCTAAGCGCCAATTCCGCAATGACATGGCCCGGCTTCTCAGGCGGCAACAATTTACCCTCCTCCTTCGCATTCGCAAACTTGCCACGGTCCTTCTCGTCCATGTTCTGGAGATACTTCTCACGAATGTCACCTTGCATGGCTGTATCGACCATGCCCGGACGGATCGAGACGGACGTGACGTCGGGTTCTTCATTCTTCAATGTCATGGCCAGATGGTTCATGGCCGCCTTGGACGCCCCGTAGGCGCCCCACGATGTATAGCCTGTGTTGGCGGCGCCGGATGAGGTGAAGACGATTCGACCTTTTGCAGCCCGTAGGAGGGGGAGGCTGGATTGGATCTGAGTGCGTGGTAGACCATCAGCATGGACTTGGACTGGATAATACGACAGTAGACTTGGACTTGTTGTTTGAACTTACCAGCGCCACACAACTCGACACATTAATCCGAAACGTCCGCTCCCAATCCTCCACATCCATCTCCGCGATCCTAACACACGTGCCCAACGTGCCATGATTGAGAACCAACGCATCCAACTTCCCGTCCAATTCGACATCACTTAGGATGTTCTTGACGTACGCCAGATCGTCCATGTCCCCTGGTTTGGCGATGACTCGGCCTGGGTTCTTGGTGCGGAGGTCGTCGAGAACATCGGTTTTACGGCCGGTGAGGATGAGTAAGTGCTGAGCCGGAGAAGAGAGTAGGTGGTTGGTGATGGCGAGGCCGATGCCTGCTGTTGCGCCGGTTACGAGGATGGTGCGTGATGATGGGTGTTTGGACTAGATAGGATACGGATACAGGGAGTCAGTAATAGTCGAGTTAGTCGATTTAACTGGAACGGCAGGTAACGAAAAGAACATTAGGTAGTTGGAACTTGGCTGCTTCGGGGGGATTTGGATTGCCTTTCTTTCTTTCGCTTGATAGGGGTCGGGATAGCAGGGGCATTAGGTGGCTTGGGCAGTATGGTATGGCAAAGCTGCTGTTTCAATCTTGAAAGAAACGGGGACCAAGCAGAACGACGGATTGTCCCAAGCTGAAGAGGAGAGTTCAATGGGCTTCCTGCCGTCTCTTCCTGGTAGCTAGGATTCCGGATGCCGAATTCCGAAACACGGTCACCCTCGTTTTCGCTATCTGAGGGCGGACAATGCAACACGCCATATACATGTACGGAAGGAGGGTGATAATGGCGAAAGACAGTGTCGATTGATTTCATACAGTAGGTACATAAGTACAGTACTTACCCGATGCTTTGAGATGTAGTCCGGAGAAGGGCCGAAGTGGGCTTTGGAGGCGGCAGCCATGACGATTCGCGCGTTCGTTGGTGTTGGTTCTGCTTTTCTTTCTGGTCGTCAATAAAATCCAGGCTGAGCGAGGATGAATTTGATTCAGGAATGACACACTAGGCGGTTGTAGGGGAGTAGTTGTAGACACTATTCAGACAGTCCAAGCAGTTAGATAAAATGTTGTGGATGGTCGGCGAGAGTCAATTGGTTGCCAGAATATAGATTAAAATTGACGTCAACTTGAGGGTCCGGAGGTCGCCTTTTCTTTTTGACTATACAACTGCTGTAGTTTGGAGCTCCCCATCAAAATCTATGGGTCTATCACCACTGCTCATAGAATCTACTCCTCTCGCAGGGAATACATCCACCGAAGTGATTCGGATATCAAGTATGAATTGTTATGTGTCCCAACGCTGTTTTGGAGCGTTTATCACCGATGTAGGATGCAGGCGCGATTTCGCCAACTGTAGCTGGATCCAGCCTGGCCAGCTCAGATGCCCGCTGGACGCTGCACTACCGATCCTTGTTAACGCCTCGAGTTCGCCTTTCGCTTCTTCTCCTTGTCATGCATCGAACTGTTGTTGGAGACAGTGAGAGCACCTCGAATCGGAAAGCGTTGCTACTGGGCTCCGGACATAGACGGTCCGTGGTTGATGGCCAAAGTTGAACCATTTACTGTTCGGAGGAACACAGGATCATCTCCTTGATCTCTGTGCTTCATGGCTGGGTCACAAGGAGGGAAAATCCCAACATCGCTGAGATATGCATTGTACTTTTCCCATTCTTGGGGTCCTTCTGTCCTCGGGCACCTGGCCACCTGTAAGTGAGAACCAACGCGTTGACCTTTGTTATAGTTCCTCAACGGCGGAATGGAACAAGGCAGCAGGTGCGTCAAAGTTTGCAGAGATGGACAGCTGCTTTCCGCGGCGGATTGTTTGGCCAGTTTCATCCTGGATGATATGGCGAGTCATCTCTGACGATGTACACCTCCGCGACAAGGACGGCACAACCGACACCCATTGCGAGGGCGATGATGGGAACGTTCCACCAGGCAAACTCGAGTCTGCTCACGTTGATGTGTTTTCTCGCCAGTATGTCTCTCCAGAGTAGCCCCGCCAACGATGCGCTGAATGCCATACTGTACGCGCCAAAGTTGACACCAAGCGCCATACTATACACGGTCGCCCAAAATGTCCGGTTACTGAGGGGAGTCCCATTGGCGACGTGGATCTCTTGCCATGCCTGAATGACACGAGAAAGCAGGATTGTGCTGCCGATGTTTGTACCGGCAAACTATGCACGAGTAGAACAAGTCAATGTTAGCTTACTGACCCCGCCAGCAGAGGATGGTGCTTGTGCGAGACTTACATTGCAAAGAATGACCGAGAGAAGACCCATGCCGCCGATGCTACCAATTGTTCCAGTCTTGTTCACCCAGTGATCCCATCCGTGAGCGAACACAGGCACCCATCCCCTGGTGACTAATGCTTGCACGAGGACGAACATGGAGAAGGCAAATGGTACAAGCATAAATGGCAAATGCGCCACCACAGCCGTGACTGTCGGAAGGGTCTCCTGGCTCCAGCGATGCCCGTCCGAGACAAGGGAAACGAGCGTTGGCCTCTCACGCCTCCGTTGCTCGCTTTCAGAGAGGCTTCGCTCCACGTCCATCTGCTCAATCGGCTTCGCATCGAGTAGGTCATTGTCTGACTCTGCCTGTCCGGAGCCAGTAAGCGTCAAGGATGTGATTGTCGGTACTTTCGACGTTGTAATTACACCGCCAGACTCGATCTTGTCTGTATCTGCCTTCCAATCCTCGTGCCCAGCAGAACCATGGCGAGACTCTCCAGCGCCCGACGAATGCACTTGCACGCTTTTTTGGTGATTTGACGTTTCTACCCACTCTTCTTGCACCGAAGCAATCCCCTTCTCATTCATCTCATCTCCACTGGCGGCGGGCTTGGATCTATCAGCTTCAGATTCCCAGAGAGTCTGCCGAGCGAGCTTGCGTGTTATCTTTCGATTCATGAACCCGAAAGTGACGTCCCAGCAGAACATGATGCAAGCAGCTGGTAACGTCACCCAGAACACAGGATACTCACCCTGGCTCTGGCTGGCCGCATTCAGTGCTAACAGGGTGATAAGGGTCACAGCCATTATCATGGCTCCGAATGCTGCCCCCTTTTTGTCGAGGAAAGGATTCATAATCTCCTCGAGCAAGAGAATCTCGCCCTTTTCGGCATTGGCGGCTGTCTGATCTTCTTCCTCCGTAATCCCCCGTGCGTAAGGGATATTGGGATTGCGCCGCTCGCGTCCCTTTAAATTATTAGGGAGGTCGCGCATCTGAATCGATACGGGAATGAGACGGCTATCGGCAAAGACGACATACAACAGGAACGGAAAGAGGACGATGGCTGTGACAACGACTGGCACAATCATATTGGCGGTGTAGGTGATGAATTTGATCTTGAAGGCACCAGCTAGCACCAGGTTGGTTGGATTGGAAGAGACAAGGATGGCAGAGGCTGTGTTTGCCACCGCAAACTGACTGACGATCCACGCCCTTGGGTGCATGATATTCTTGGAGACCCGAGTCATATATGCCAGGAATGCTGTACCAGATAGGATGATAGGGTCGTTTCCAATGAAGGTACCCAAGCAAAAGAAGAAGGTGTAGAGGTAGAAGAAGAGCCAGTGGCCGACTTTGCCACCTTTCTTGAGCACCTGGAACGCCAGGAACCTGATCAAGCCCGAAGCATCGATGGAAATGGCGATATACGCCAGCGTGAGGAAAAAGGCCATGATGTCGAGGGGGGAGATGTTGTTCGATCCTACCGTCCCGTCGTGCACCTCTTGACGCCCGATCGCAGAGATCGCAAGCAGGAAGAGGTCGGCAACCAAAGGTGCCGTCACAAAATTCATGGGAAACTGCAGGCGCACATACCGGTCGACCGTGCAAGGATGGGAACCCGTTCTAACACGCTGAGATTGTTTCGGCCTGGGGGATATCACGCGGCAGTTACTGAGCATGCCGAGAATAGCAGTGGAAACCGGTCTCGGGATATATAACGGGACTTTGAATGGGAACAAAACTGTAATGTCTATAGAGGCAAAAGGTAAGTCTCAAGAGTACGACTGGCCCGGTAATCCACCCATACTTACTGGTGAGGATAAATACTATGAGCGTGACGATTGAACGCCATGATTTTATCTGGCTGGTGTCTAGGGTATCTTCCATTTTGAGAGATGCAGCAACGAAGTCTTGAGACTGTCAGACCGGCCTGCCTGATGCTGGCTTCAGGTGCAGTTTTCGGAAGTCACCACGCTGGTAGATTGTGGGCTCTTAGCGGCAACGGCATCTGTGAAAATCTGGCGCAATGAGTCGTCGAGCTGTTCTGTCTTGCGGCCAGGCGACGGCCATGGGAATCCCGAGTTAGACAGGCCTAGAAGGGTCCGAATAGACAAGCTGAGATCACTTCAATAAAAACGAGATGCACCGTGAATGATTTCGAGGGAGGGCTCAGCACATCTTTTGTGGAAGTTTTGTCATGGAGGAAGCTGTTGTCCTACCTGCATGTCAGAAGCAATGTATCCAAGCAGATCAGCCCATTGACACATGCGTGATCGAGGCAGTGCAATATTCGCTCTCGGGATCACAGCCCGTATGATGAGCATTGCTGGGAGCATGCATGGTTGAGATTGGAGGGCTGAGGGCAGGGCATCCAGACGAACGAGGAGCAGGAGCTCGAAATGCAGTAGGTGCCATTTCCAGCCAATTGAACATCATCATCTAAGCCTCCTTCGTGCAACGATAGGCGCACCGCATACCACGACGCTACCAGGCCGTGGGTGCATCGTGGCGCACCTCTGAACGGCCTGGTTCTGGTCCGTTCGTATTGTGCTACACCGCCTATTGCAGGTATGAATTCGAAATGAACTCCGCGGAGAGTAGCTGATACCTCAGGTCTGTGAAATTCTTGACGATAAACTTGAGACTCGGAGGTGGCACTGAGCAATGAACCTGCCAGGGAGGTAGATACCTGTTATCACTGAATCCAGACTGGCACCTGCTCACTTTTCGAAAGCATCCAAATTGGGTTTAGATCAGGCAATCACTCAAACCGGTGAGAATTCACATGATCTCCAGCAGTGCGAACTAGTCCAGGAGAAGACTAGCGCATGTAGTCTATCCAAACTCAAATCCAAAGCCTCCCATTGGCCGTGGCATTACTACTGTAGGTCCCCGGCCTCATGATGGTTCAAGTTGACCTCCCGCCCGTCCTCGCTCCATTACACTTATCTCCAACACACAACCTGCCATTAACCCTGCCAAACATTCTCAGGCACATGCAACTGTGCACTTGCAGCAATATGATATGTCATCCGGGACGCCTGGCTTTGAGCCTCACATCCAGATGGGATGGCTCGAAAGCCACGACGCCAGTTGTGAGCTCAGCCTCAGCAGCTCGTGCTTCCGAAGGTCCTTTCTGCCTTCTTCCCCCAGCTCTTCGTATCACCGCGCTCTTTGGCAAATAGCACCGGATATCCTTTATATTGGTGACTCTTGGCTCTTAGCATTTTCTTGTCAAGCGAGACTAATATCTTTCCCATCTTGCCCGCCATACTCCCTTGCTTACTAGGGAAGGAGGTCATGCTCCCGCTTATTTCATGCTCGCCCTTATTTCAGCGTTGCCGACGTATGCTCTTTATTCTTGAAAGCCTCCATGGCCACGAACACTACCGATGATACTTTGAAGGTTGTATGTGCGTGGCCGCTCTCTGGCCAGTACGGGCCAGGCTCGAGGGCTTTGTATTACGCCCTCATAGCAGCATGTGTCTTTGCCCAGAAGATAGTGTGGCTGCGGAAAGCCTGTGTGGCGGCAGCTCTCTTGTTTCCAGCCGTCGCCGCTCTCCATGGCATCGTACTTGCGGCAGTTCACGTTGATCGTATGTTCCTCATGGCAGATATCAGTCCCCGATCGTTTCTAACGGCCTCAACTCAGATGCTGTCGATATGGATGTCTTCGGTGCCTTCCAGCTGTGCTCCATTGGAATATTGGCCGCCCCGGTGACGGTCAGGTTGTCTCGGACGTACTTCAATGATACCGGCCGAAATCTCATTTTTTTGTGGACTGGGCTCATTCTTGCCGGTGAGCCACTGGCGGGTACTATTTGTGAGACTGCTCCTGACTTAGACTAGGGCTCCTAAGCTTGACAGTGGAATTCTTCCGGAGCAATGCCACTGATTGTCCACACGATGATTTTGGCAACGCCCTTTCTCCCGACGCCGGCAAGTTTCAGTATAAAAGTCAGTGTGGCCTCACATGCACTGTCGATGCGGGGCCACACTCTCCTATGCGAGGTGGTTCGGCCAACAACATATACGTTATTCCAGCCCCAGACAAATTGACTTTTGGCACGGCAACTCTTCTCGCAGCCGCTTGCTGTATCCCTCCCATTCTCTCCATAATATCAATGTGGAAGGAGATCCTTGAGCTCAATTACAAGAGAGCATTTCCAGATCGAAACAAGCAAGAACAAACCAGTGAACTGATTTCCGGAACTAACGGCGCCACAATTGAGAAGATGAGGCAAATCAACGAGAAGATTACCGAATTCTTGTGGGCTGTACAGATTCCTGTGATCGGTGCTGCGGTACTTGCAATACTTGTTACAGGCGAGTTGAACTTTTTCAGCCCTCAAATACTGTATCAGACTGAACCTATAGCAAGCATTGGTAGGTGGGCTACTTTCTTCATGGTCCTGGTGATTTTCACAGTTGGCTGACTGATTGATGCTGTTGACAGGCCAATGGGCTCCAATTGCTGGTACTCTCTCGCAGTTTTAGGGTCGCTCTATGTACTTTTCGACAAAAAGCTTGACGCTGCGACAGGTGGAGTCAACCCGACTATTACTTCAAGACGATGTACCTGCTCGGAAGGGGGAGTCAGTCCCGGGCGGTTTCGAAGTCCTATAAATTCCACTGCAACTGAAGATGGCCAAAACCTACACCATAGCCTCGCGCATATTGGGACAAATGCTAGCATCGACAGGGGAAAGGACACCACTTGCGTTGCCATGGAGCAAACCTTGGAGAGAAATGGCAATCCACTTCAGCATGATGCCGGCAGCAGACGCAAAGTGGCGAGCGTGTTGCAAGCTGTCGCTCGCTACGTGGGGACCGCACATCGCCGCTTTGACGACTCCGAGTTCAAGAATGGCGAAGCACAGGGTTATCCTTGGGTTCCGGGAGAGCGAGAACGAAATTCGCATTATCAAGAGATTACACGGTTTCAGAGCTCTCCTATGCTTCGTGGACGCTCTAGAGTTCGCTCCGACATTGATGTCGATTGTAGCGCGGCATCGGATAGGGCACAGTCGCCTCTGTCGCCACAGTCCCCGGACTCCTTACCACCATTTCCCCCACTTGATCCAGATACTGTACCACAATCGGGCCCTTCACGGACTGAACGAGCTCTTTCCGACTCGTGTGCCAGCCCAACTGGGTCTGGACCGCAGGGGCGGCGGGATACTCTCCAGGTGCCAGAGACGGCATATCAGGGTCACACTCATGGGGACTCTTTTGCCACCTCTAGCTCAAATATCCCCGTTGGGCAACTTCCTCCTATTATCGTGGTGTCTCCCCATATGGACTCAGCCTCTGTGCTTGCCAAGGCGTCTGGATCGCGCACGCCGTGAGAATCCCAGCTAGGGCTTCTCAAGCTTCCTGCCTCACAAACACGCTCTTCAGCTCTCTGGTTACATTCTCCGTTATTGAAAGGTCGCACTCCCGACCACGTACATGCAAAGCAAGACAAGGCTGAATCTTGTTGGCTGATACACAATCTCCAGGAAGTCGGATCCGCATTGGAGCTCTCGGGGTATCCTGCAGACGCTGAGCGCAGCGATGCCCCATTTGCTGGAGCTGGGACGACGAGAAGTGCTTGGAGGCGCGCCGCGACATAAGATGCCGTTTCTCGCCTATCATTGCGATCCAGCTCAGTCATCCACCTCCTTTGCTGGAAGACGGCTGATCGCCTCCTCATCGGAGGAGCCAGACATCAACGATGTATGTTTTGCACAGACTCAATCAATCAACGAAGGCTACTTTGTTACGGTCGAATACTACGAGCGCCTGGACTTGCCGCCACGGCGTTGGGTGGTAATTATCGGCTTGAAAGCGACATTAATACCGGCCACTTCGAGGAATTGTTATATGTTGACCCAGCATGTGTGCGCAGCTCAATAATAATATCCCGATGCCATGTCAACATTCATAAAGCAGGACAACCACACGTTGACCACCTTCCAGATTCCCCTGTACGTTATACAGCACATTCCTGTGACAACGGTACAAATGCCGTACTGCACATCCGACTCCCGTGCGGGCGGGCGATCAAGCAGCAAGAACCACTACTGTACTGTACTGTACCTTAGTAGCAAACGAAGGGCGGGGGCTCATGTTATGTACTGTACTAATTACATATATAGTATTTTATATCCACGAACCGCATCACAGTTTCATCATTCGTTGTGTTGTACCCCCAGAGTCACCTGGTGGGATAAGTGAGAACCACCAACCTTGGACCACTCGTACTACATACATACTACTTACTGTACTGTGCTGTAGACATCCGTGCCCGCTGCAGGTAATAAAGCAGTTGAATTCTACTTGAAGTGCACCTGCAGACAGCAGTAGTGGAACAAATTCCGGAGCAAGCAGTTGTTTGGTACAGTAGCTTTTCCAATCCATGATTTCCTCGATATTGATTTATTGACGGCAATCATTTGCGGCATGTACAATAAATGATAGGCGACTGCAGTGGATGGGTGAATAATCTACTACTGTGTATGTACAGTTGTGCTGTACTACTACGGTACGACTGTACCTATGGTACGTACGTAGTCAAGTCAACTCCATCCCATATATGCATAGCTAGGTACTTATAGGCCCCGCGGGGGAAGTGAACACCAGGGGAACTGTAACAAAAACGAAGTGGATGAACAAACAAATGTGGCCGAGGCGGGCTACAGTAGGTTGCTGGGGGTTAGTCCGACGCCTCTTAGCCTTATGAGATGCCAGTGCCGTATCCATTTCCCGACTCGTCTGTCGCGCGCCGCGGTGGACGTCCGATATTATTGGCCCACTACCGAGGGGATACATCGGCTTCTTCGTCCCATCACGTACTGTACCTACCATTAATGGAACGGCGAGGCTCGTCTTGTTGAACGAAATAATATAATGACTATTAGTTAAAATCGAACACCAGTGCTGTTGTGTTCTGTTTGCTTGTTTGTTGTACGACTACTCAAGAATCAAGGAGCCGAGAACCGAGAACGCAACAGGATCTAGGAGAACCGAACCTGGAACACAGCGCATACATAAGGTGGTCTGGTTTGTTCACGCCTCAGCGGGTCAACAAGTGTGGTTTGGTCTGTCTGGACAAGACGATACTTTATCTATATCAGCAAGCAGTCAGCCCGAGATCTCTATCTATCTATCGATCTACATACAGCAACATCGACATTGGTCAGCGGCGGAACAAGAACGACACAAACCCATCGGACGAGGGACGAGACTGCCGAAAGGGTATCATATTCTCGATTCCCATCCCATACTGGAAAGTAAGGGAACTCTTTGGCCCAAAGATATACCATACCATACCATACCACACCTGTTACCCTCCCACATGACAAACGGACTTGAACCTGAACAAACATAACAAGATCACAGCCACAGCTCAGCTCTCTCGGCTCTGCTCTGCTTTCCACCTTGACCTTCCACCTTCCTTAAATCAGCCAAGCCAAGGTCATTAACTTATTGATCTTTCTTTCCCCGTGTCAGACCTTTGGTCTCCGTCTTTCAAAATGGTTCAAAGCTCAGACCAAGACCACGAACAAGCACAAGACCAGTGCGTGGACGTCCTAATCTGCGGCTCCGGCAGCGCAGGACTCTGCGCAGCACTCTGGCTAGCCATCTACGGCGTCTCCAACGTCAAAATCCTCGAGCGGCGATCTGGGCCCATGACCATGGGCCAGGCTGACGGTGTCCAATGTCGAACAGTCGAAGTATTCGAATCATTCGGCATGTCGGAAGATCTGTTGCGTGAGGCATACCACGTTCTCGAAGTGGCGTTCTGGGCGGTTAATCCAAACGACCCGACTGGCAAGCTTTATCGCACAAGTCGGACGGCCGATACACAGCCGGGACTGAGTCATCAGCCGCATGTGATTCTGAACCAGGCGAGAATCAATGGATTGATGTTGGACAAGATGCGCGGCATTGGTGCGAGGGAGGTCGAGTATGGGTATACGGTTAAGAGTGTGGCTGTCGACAATGCTGTCGACGCCGCCCCCGATTATCCATGTACAGTCATCGCAGAGAAAAACGGCAAAGAAGAGCGGTTCCGTGCGAAATATGTTCTCGGATGTGACGGCGCCCATAGTATGGTTCGCAAATCACTCGGGTACAAAATGGTCGGCGACACCACAGATGCAGTCTGGGGCGTCATGGACGTGTATCCACGGACGAATTTCCCTGATATTCGACGCAAAGCCACGATCCACTCCAACGCAGGGACGATCCTAGTCATCCCCCGGGAAGGAGGATGGATGGTTCGATTCTACATTGAGTTCCCCACGGGGACCAATGTGAAGGATGTCAAATTGGAAGATCTGCATGAGAAAGCCAGACAGGTGTTTGCACCCTTTGAGATGGAAATCGCCGAGACTGCATGGTGGTCGTGCTATTGTATCGGCCAAAGGTTGGCGGACCATTTCACAAAGGACAATCGAATCTTTCTGACTGGCGATGCTTTTCACACTCATTCCCCCAAGGCCGGCCAGGGCATGAATGTCAGTTTGCAGGATGGGTATAATATCGGCTGGAAGTTGGGGATGATTTTGACGGGAAAAGCATTGCCGAGCTTGTTGACCACGTACAATCTCGAGCGCGGCAAGACTGCTGCGGATCTGATTGATTTTGATAGGTGGTTTACCAAATTGTTTTCCAAGAAGAGTGATGCATCGTCGTCTTCTGATTGGACTCCCGAGCATTTCAGCGAAGGGTTTATTAAGTCCGGTCGATATACGGCTGGCTTGACGGCAAAATATGAGGATTCGCCTCTCACTTCGTCCGCACGCAGCAGGCAGGAACTGGCTCAGGGTGTTGTTGTTGGTATGAGGTTTCCTAATGCTCAGGTTGTGAGGTTTTGCGATGCAAAAGCTATGCCTTTGGTCAGAGCTCTCACTGCAGATGGACGATGGAGGGTTATTTTCTTCGCGGGCAAAATTGGTGACCCGAACACTCTTGAACGGCTGCACAAGGTGAGTGAGCGAACGAGTGCAATTTTGACCGCCCAACCCAGCACAAATACTGCCTAAACGGAGCGACTGTGGCTGATCTGGCCATTCCCAAGCCTTGATATTGTATGATTGTTATCACTGACATGAGATGCTTTCTGTGCTAGATTGCCGAGTACTTGGACTCCCCGACAGGGCCTGTGCGGAAGTATACTGCGCCCACGGCCGATATCGACAGCTTCATCGAACCTATCGTCGTCCTCTCAGGCGAGAGGATCAAACTTGAACAGGAAGACATACCAGCATTCTTCTGGCCTGTTACGGGAAAGTGGAAAGCTCGAGGTAAGTAAGCAGGCTGCCCTTGGGACAAAGTAAAATCCACATCTGGAAATGTGACAAGAGCTGACTCGATGCTTCTGTCTGTGATATATAGACCTGCATAAGACCTTTGTCGATGACGAGAGCTATAACTCGGGTCACGGCCACGCTTATGAAAAGTACGGCGTAGACCCGGATGTCGGCGCCACTGTTATTGTCCGCCCTGATCAATGTAAGTACAGAAAGGAGATTGTGTTGTCTGTCCGTTTGTTGCACTGGCTGACTCAATCTCGACTCGCGGTACAGATGTTTCGAAAGTGATTCCGATTGATGATACAGAGGGCATTGGCGAGCTCTTCGACAGTTTTGTAGTGCCGCAAGTGCAGAACGGTGCTCAGTCATTGCCCGAAAGTGGCACACAACAATGGGTAAAAGTATGAATTTGGGCTGCTTTCCAGACACCGAGACATTCCTCGATCAGGTTTGGAAGTTGGATACGCCGTGACCTGGTAGCAGGAATGAGTTCCGTGCTGGACGTGACTTGTAAATGTGAGGTTCATCAGCCATGGATTTGTTCTGGATGACCGTGGCCCTGTCTTAAGTACTACTATGCCACAGCAATGCTCCCACGCTTATGCTGTTGATGACAATATGCTGGCCCACAATCCAAGCGGCTGTGTACAGATATTTCGGCGAGAAAACGGTCCAGATGAACAGGTGTTCACGAAGAACGGTGCAAGCGACCATGACGGCGATGGTGTGAACGCAGGCGAATGTTGACAAGGACATTAAGAGGAAACCCGAATGGCCATTGTTTAAACCTTCGGGGTCCACAAGTAATTGGCAGACTGCGAAAGCCCACCAGATCGACGCAGCCCAGTTGCTCACAAATGTCAGAACGCCCACGGCGACGACGTTGTAGCCACTGACCCCGTTGTAAGCATTTGAAAGATCGATGGTAGCAATTGAGTTGGTGCCACCCATGGCGAAAAATGACAAGTATTGAAACAACAGAGACAAGATCGTGACTTCGCCGGTCGAGTATCTCCGCCCGCGTCGTAAGAGAGACAACTGTAGGTTGAAAAACAGATAGAGCGGAACATAGACAGTGCGCGACTGAGTAGCAAGAAAAATCGAGAGCACATCCTGGAATACCGTCAAAAAGGAGGCTAAATGCCGGGCACTTTTCCAAGGTGTCTCGTAGTATATCGCGCATAAGAGTAGATGTGCGAGTCCGATAAAAACCACTCTGGCGAGATTCACCAGAGGATACCGCGACACAAAGCCCACGAGGGCGTCGAAGAGCGGGAAATCCTGTAGAAGCTCGGGCGCATCAGCGGCCGTGAAGGCGATCTTGAACAGGAAAGCCGAAATGGACACCAAGACGGGCAGGAGGCCCATTTGCCTGACATTCACCCACGTTGATGTCTTCTGACTAAGGTTCACTGTGAGTTGAACATAGGTAAGAATAACCAGCGTCCAGAGTAGCCACGGATACGGTGTCACCAACTCGCTGAGAAGGTCAGGACCACCAGCGTACTTTTGGCCGGTCTGCCTCCATCGGCGAACCACACCGAAGAGCAAAAACGCAAGGGCTGTTTGTATCGACGACCCGCCCGATCTGGCACTTTCGTTGGCAGGGGGTGCGGCATATCGACCATCCTTGCAGCACAGAATGATCAACCATGCGCCCAGGATCCAATACCAGAACTGGTGCTCTTCCTCCACATAGCTGCTGGCAAACATGGTGACAGCATACAAAGTCATGATCAATGTCAGGGCGAAGCTCTCGTTACCGTAGCTGTACTTCTGGATTCCGGTGATGAATGAGGGCAGGCATAGGGCGAGCGCGGCCAAGCTGAGTCCGATGCCGAGTCGCATGCTAGCCAGGTCATAGTTGCTGGCAGTTCCGCTAAGGACCGTTTGAGCCCTGTACAGAAACGATCGCAGGTTGACAATCGACGAGCTGCTTGCAACGTTGGCGTTACGGTCTTCCAGGACCTGCTTCCACATGCATGCTAGAATATCTGCATCGTCTCCGGCTGTCTTTGAGCAATCCTGATAGCTGTCTGCCTTCTCAACAAATGTGCTTGGGAATGTCGCTCGTGCAATGCGATGTATCTGCTCTGCGTTTTCGAGAAGAAGGTTGTACTGATCTTGTTGGACTGTCCACAGTTCCAACAGGCGTGGGATGATGACGCCGAGGTTGTTCAAGGGGATAGGGAAGCCCAGAAGCGCGGCCAATGTTGGAACGATATCCGATTGTTGGATGACTTGGTAGTATTTATAGTCAACCGCATCCCGAATCGGACTGGTTTGCCCTTCAAATGCAGATTGGAACTTTGGAGAGATGAAGGTGAGTGCAGTAGACACTTCGCCGGGAGATGAAGCACCATGGTTGCCTCCCTCATTCATGCCGTGATCGCCAAGCACCACCAACAAGCAGGATTTGAGATGCTCATTGGTTTCCATGGCTGTGTAAATCTGTCTTACAATGCCATCCATTTCCCCTTGTTTGGCGCGCATGTTTGGGCCCTTGGGTCCGGTCTTGTGTCCGATATGATCGAGCCCCAGAAAGTGTAATGTCATAGCAGACCAGTCCTGCTGTTCCAGCTCGTGGGGAATATGCCTGGTCACATTATTGTCCACTTCAGTAAAATCGGAAACGAAGAAACTGGTAGTCCCATCTGCTCGATCGAAGAAGCCAGGAAAGAGTCGCAACCAGGTGTCATCTCCATACATGACCAGCTTGTCGCCACGTGCTCTCAACTGTGCCAACCAGGAGTCTTGGTCTTTGAGTGTCGAAGTGGTGTCTGACTCGGCAAAATTGAGAATGAGATCGACGAAGCTAGGGACGGAGCCTGTCGTGATAGCTTTGACTCGTGGCATGGTGATGGTAGGCGCACTTGCATGCCCGGTGAATGGAACTGCTGCGCCAGATCTGATCAAGCTCTGAGTGAAGGCAAAGTTGGACGCGTCGCTGTAGACAAAGTCGCTGCGTAGCGCGTCCACCACCATGAAGATGACCCGGTCGAATGGAGCTGATTGGGATCCATTGTCAAGATCTTGAGGCCGCGTCGCCAGACCGGTTAGAAAGGCCTTGTGGGGAAAGAATCCTTTTGCAAAAACCAAGAGAGCCGCAATGAGAAGAACGTTTGCCAGGGCGATGCTAGCTCTTCCACATGCTTGAAGGTGCATGTTGGTTCAGTCAACTGGCCACAGCACCGTCCTCCTCTGCTCATCAACACCTCCTCCAGTCAAATGCAGCCATTCACTTACTCATACATAGTCCATGAGGGGAGCTTGCTGGGACAAGGAAGTGAATGTGGACGCGGTCGACAGCATTGGTGTGGTTCTTTTGGAAAAGGGGGACAGATTGGCCATTATCCTCTGCAGCGATGTGATTGGGTTCCGGCCCCGCACGTGATATAGAGTTGCTTAGTCATATCCTACAGCTCAGGCCTGAACTGTCCTCATTTTATGGATGTCGTGCAGTGGTTCATAAGTCTCTGGGCTTAAACGTCTTGGTTTTCTTCTAGGGCAGCGTCTGCTAGGTCTCACCATCAGGACAACTTCACTGTTACTCATTGACGATCATCGACTCAATGACAGATGTTGGTCAACGCTGTGCCCGCAGCAGTGTCCGCGACTGCAAGACTGTACGTTGTACTGCCAGTGGACGTCCCTGGTGGGCTATCGATAAGCGGAGAGGAAACGCCTTATCGATAAGCAAAGTTCCACCGTACCAGGTATTTCTGCAGCGTCGAGTACTAACCAAAAGCTGCGCATTTTGGACCAGCACCGTCGTCGACATCACTCGAGCAATTAAATGAACATAAAAAGTCACGCGCGTCTACTTCACAGAAAACCATGATCAGAAACTAGGCTCCCGTTGTTTGCCATGTCTCACAACAGAGCAAAGAATATTTGGTGGCTTGCTGACCCTACGTCTAGCTAACATGGAACGGCCGGCAGATTAGGGGTTCGCTCAGGAGAAATTGATGGCTTGCAAGCCACAAACCTTGAGACGGAATAGTCAAGATCGGGATCGCCACAAGATGCAAAAACAGCCTTCCATAACACGCCTAGTTCTCTCCTATCGATCTACTACCCCAGCTTCTACCTGCAAGAGCATTGTCATGTCAATCTTATATGCCAGCCACGTCATGCGACACGTCAACAACAAGACTCTTCGCTAAAATTGGAAGAACCCAGCACTTCTCCACCATTTACCGATTCGGCCGGAGGGAAAGTACAATGTTGTAAAAAAAAGATGGATGAAGGTGTTGAGACCGTACGCTAAGCGCCCGAAGCTTCGGGTTAAGCTTTGGCTGCCTCGTGTTGGGTTTCAAGCCTCGGGGAAAAAATGAATGCTGTTGTTTTTCCCACTCCTGAGCAATGCATGAAGTGGCTCACGTACCTGATCGTCGCGGCAGGCACACGACCTGTGCAAACTCTGGAAACCCCCCTTTGACATAAGTGTTCGAGCAATATTTATGGGCGTTAACGCTTCCAGCATGGGATAACAGCCCCTACGCTTGCCCACCATGACGCTTGCCGCCTCGACGGCCAATGTAAGTGGGCCTACAAATCTCCATCTCCTGGATCTACTCGACGGCCCTGGTCTCCCTCGCAAGCTTATCGTACCGATTACGCGAGACTTTTGCGCCACGGCTCTCCAATATGGCCAGACTCTAGCTGGTGAGCGGCAAGCGGTAGGCCAAACACTGTTTTGTGGAAGACATGGCTGTGGATGTCGAGGCTCACACGAGGGGCGGTTCATGGGAGTCGTATTCGTCGTTGGTATGTATCTCCTTGGAGTCCATAACGACGTAACCGAATCTGCGGAGCAGAATAAAACGGCAAGTTTCCTCCTGCTTGGTAGTTCGCCGACTTCCATTCATGTGGTATGTTGCTTTTGTGATTGAATTTTCTTTGCCAGCTCTTGACGTGTGAACGTCGTCCCTTCGTTTGAAACGCTCTGTTCTTTAGGTTGGAAAACAGGCTTCCAGTCCCCAACATTTCTCCAGTGTACCATTGTCAACTCTACGAACATTTCCCTGCACAAATGGGCATCACTTCCGTTCTTTTATGGGTTGCCCTGCTATTCACGGCTTCGGTACTCGCCGTCCCTGATGTTCGTGGGCCAGAAGACTTTGGATTTGGTATAAAAGCCAGACCGACAGGGAGACGACATCCAGAATTCCATCCTACTGGCCATTCAAGGCCTCATCTTTTTCCAACAAGGCCAGCTCATCCTCATCCGGTAGGCCCGTCACATCGGCCTCCAATGCTGGGCCATGGCTCTAATACCGGGGTAAGCAAGGACGTGGTGTCCGGCCTAGAAATCGACCGCTGTTACTTACGGTCTCCTGCGTTCAGTCTTCCCAAAATCCGGTCTACTACTCGGGCCCACCCATCATCGGAACAGCCAGTTTACCAGCATCGCTGTCAACCATCGTGTTTCCGTCCAATCTTCCAACTTCAGGCTTCCCCAAACCAACCTCCGGTTCTTCACTCGGGAACAACGCCTTGCCCCAGAGCGAGACCAACGGCCGATCCTTGCTCGGCACCTTTGACGCCCCCAAATACCCGCCGTGGATCGGCCATTCCTCCTCCGGTGATCATAACCCTGGAGGAGCACCATCAGGCACTCCGCCATGGGGAAACCGAACGGCCAGTAACACGAACCCGTACAAAGGGGCACCGTCGACGGGCGTGGTTCGGTCATACGACTTTGTGATTTCGCGAGGCACAATAGCTCCCGACGGGGTTGAGCGTAGCGTGCTCCTCGTCAATGGCGCCTTTCCGGGACCTACCATCGAAGCGAACTGGGGCGACACTATCCAAGTCACTGTGACCAATAGCATCACGGGGCCAGAAGAAGGGACGGCGCTCCATTGGCACGGCATGTTGCAGAAAGGTACGCCCTACGAGGACGGCGTGCCGGGCGTCACTCAATGTCCCATTGCTCCCGGACAGACGTTCACCTACTCGTTCAACGCCGCCCTGTACGGAACGACGTGGTACCATTCGCACTACTCGGCGCAGTATGCCGGCGGCATGCTCGGACCCATGATCATCCACGGTCCACTCAATGCCGATTACGACGAGGACCTCGGTCCTATTCTGCTAACAGACTATTACCACGAGGACTACTACACGATTGTCGAAGAGGTCATGGGCACCGACCTTACGCTTGTCGCCCCGACGTCCGTCAACAACCTCATCAACGGCAAGGGCGTCTACGACTGCTCGCTAGTAAGCAATGACACGACATGCACTCCTAACGCAGGCTTGTCAAAGTTCCGTTTCACCTCGGGCCAGTCATATCGCCTCCGACTGATCAACGCGGGCGCTGAAGGTATCCAGCGGTTCAGCATCGATAACCACGCCCTGACCGTCATGGCTTATGACTTGGTCCCCATCGAGCCATACACCACTAACGTCGTGACGCTGGGCATCGGCCAGCGCGCCGACGTGATTGTCCAGGCCAACGGATCCAGCTCCGACCTCGTCTGGATGCGATCGACCATCAGCTCTTTGTGTTCTGCCACCACGCAGCCCGACGGCTTGGCCATCATCTACTACCAAGACGCCAACACTACAGCAGAGCCGACATCATCGGCCTGGCCCATCGACGACACGAGCTGCGGCAACGACGCTCTCGACACGACCGTCCCGTTCTACCCAATCACGCCGCCCGCGTCAACCAATGACACCACAACACCAATAGTCAACGTCGCGCTCAACTTCGAAATCAACTCAACAGGCCACTTCCTATGGACGATGGACGGCTCGAGCTTCCGCGTCGACTACAACGACCCAGTCCTGATGCTCGCGGCCGCCGGGAACGATTCGTACCCGTACGATCCCGAATGGAACATGTACGACTTCGGCAGCAACGGAAGCTTCATTATTGTCATCAACAACGAATCTCCCATCGCGCATCCCATGCACATCCACGGCCACAACATGTTTGTATTGAGTGAAGGCCTTGGAACTTGGGATGGCTCCGTCGTCGACCCGTCCAATCCAACCCGTCGAGACGTGCAGATGCTTCAGCCGGATGGATATATGGCCATTCAAGTCGACGCCGACAACCCGGGCGTCTGGCCTTTTCATTGTCACATTGCTTGGCACGTTAGTGGTGGATTGTATATCAATATCTTGGTAAGTGTCGGGTTCCGAGCTTTTCCAAAAGCAAGCTTCGTCTTCCCAGCATCAATTTTCAGCCACTCAGTTTGTTCTGTGAACTACCTTCGGCAAACTAATTACAATGTCTTTCTCACCAACAGGAACACCCCGAACTCATTCCGTCGGCATTCCATATTCCCTCGAACGTGAACAATCTTTGCACATCGTGGGATGCCTTCACCAACCGTGGTCCTATCGACCAAATCGATTCGGGTCTACGCAAGCGCGACAGCCATCATCTCGGCAAACGGGCCTTTTCCAACCCGATTCGACGAACGTTGTGATGAATTTTCTACTGGGAATCTGGCAGGTGGAACAGCACTGTTATGATATGTCCTGCGAGTACTGCTCTTTTTGTGTGTCGTTGGTAATGTGTATATATCTATAATATGACTTAAGGATTCCAGGCCAGTAATGTAATCCCTAGATGAACTAGACGCGGCGTCTGTTGGGGGCGACGTTGTTCGGCCACGAATGAGAACCCGCAACAACCGATGCACTGCCTCGAATGTCGACAGTATAGGTTCGACGGCACATGTGAAGGAACGTTTTCCATATGTCTTCCCTATCCGGACCCGGACTCTGTCATAGGTACGCTGGGTGACGGAGTTATGACGGACTTAAGCCCAGTCCATTTCTGCTGAAATAGAATGCCAGTGCACAGCGGTCACCGACTGTGCGTTGTGAATGTTATATGCAGGAGATGAGCCCGCATAAACCAAGTTGAACAAGTAACTGCACCAAGGAAGACGCCAACGGACACGACTGGTGGCGCCGTCACGGCCACGTAGCCCTCTTCCGTGGGTCGGTCGGTTGATATGCAAACTGATTTGGGTCTGGCAAGAAGTGTGCCCATCATTCGAAAAGAGCAACCAACCTAGACCATTCGGCAATATGCCAACGAGACGGAGTTAAGTCAAAGCCTTGCATGATGCCAGGTCTGTTTCATCTGCTTGTGCGGACGCTCATGCCCCGGTCGGGTAGCCTCTGGCAATCTGTCGAGCGTATAAAAAGCCCAGGAGGGGACAGCTGGAATCCCGTGCCCAAGCTCAGTGTTCGCTCGAGGAAAGAAATCAACAGCCAGCTGATTGTCCGACCATCACAACGTCCAATCGTTTAAACAAACACACAACATCCATACAGTGGCACATGCGTCACCATGACAAGCACGACAACATACCTCATTACCGGTGCCAACCGCGGCATCGGACGAGGATTAGCTGAGCATATCCTTTCTCGGCCCTACACCACTCTCATCGCGCTGGTTCGCAATCCTGAAGACGAAACCGTCAGAACGCTGCGATCGGCGGCAGCAGAAACGACGGCCAAGCTCCTCGTCCTCCCTTATGATGCGACCGATCACCATGCAGCAGAGAATGCGGTGGCCATAGCCCAGCGGGATCACGGCATTGCCCCCCTTGACGTGGTGATTGCCAATGCGGGAGACGTGAGCTGGCGCGGACCCACAGTCGAGACTCCTCCGGAGGAAATTCTCAAGCATGTTACCGTCAACACCATTGGGCCGTTGCGTCTGTTCAAAGCATGTCTGCCTCTCATGCAGCGGGGTGGCAAAGCCGACGTCGAAGAAAAGGGTGCCCATGAGGAAGGGGATCTACCGGCGAAGTTCATTGCCATCAGTTCCGCCATCGGTTCTACCGAGCGCCTGCCTCAGTTTCACGCAGCTCAGACTCTGCCCTATGGGTTGAGCAAGGCCGCGCTGAACCATACTATTCGGAAACTCAGTGTGGACTATCCGGACCTCATCATCGAGCTGTTCACACCAGGTCCTGTGTCGACGGATCTGATGCGGGACTTTTCCAGCGTCCTTCAGGCCGCGCTGAAGGCAAATCCACAGTTAGAAGACCGGTTCATGCCGCTAGACAAGGTGACCGAGGGGTTGCTGGCGTTGATCGACACGGCAACCAAGGAAACTAGTGGTGGGTTTCGCGACTGGAAGGGGGAAGTTATACCGTGGTGAAGCAATCGGATCGAAGGAAGCTGAAGAACCTCGCAGAGGAAATGGTTGTCGAGGAGCATCTGAGGCTGCCTGGTGTAGAGAGCAAAGAACATCATCAGTCAGGATAGTCGATATCCCATTTAATCTCGCAATGTTCCCGATCCTTCAATTTCTTGAATCGTTCGATGTGATCCAGATTCCAGCCAGACATGGTCTCTTGTTCTGCTTCGACTGCATGACCCAGCCTGACGGAACGATCTAATTTGCATGTGCCGGGATGCCATGAAAATTGTAAGCATTGGGGCTCAGCTTCACAAGCTGCACGGCATGCCTCAATAGACCCTGTTGCTGCTTTTTCTGATTCCGAGAGACTATCCCACAGCTCTTGCTTTTCTTCATCGCTCTTCCAGTCCCAGTCGGTGTTCTCTGGGACGTGGTCAGGATGAGGTCTGGTGAAGATCTTTTCCCCAGATTTGTTATCCCAATTTTTCTTGTCGTGGGCAATAAAGTCCTGGACAAAGTAATCGAACAAGTCTGCGAACAGGTACGGTTTTGCACCTGGACGGTTGTCATCCCAAGTCTTGTTGATCCACTCTCTCTCGAACTGCCAAAGCGCTTCGATGTCATACGAGTGTATATGGTGCCAAGTGATGGCCGGAGTGCACCATAGACGTTCGTTCCATCCAAAATCAGCGGGCGCATCACCTTGAAACATGGGCCAGACACCGCTAACATTGACACCGGCAGCGCTCATGGCGACAGAAAGCATGACATCTCCGCAGCAGATTGTCGAGGTTTCCTTTTCCCAGTCTGCGATCTTTTCCGGCGTGCGAATGCTTTCAAATCTTTCAACGGCGTTTCGAGACAAGACGTAACCCGTGCCGCCATGAGCGAATGTTACGGGACCATAAAAGTTGATGGCTCCTGCATAGAATGGCTCATTCGGGTCCAGCCGATCCAAGAAGAGCAACAGATTTGTCCAGCCAAGATACGTGTCCGCGTCAATGGTGACATACCAATCTGCATCTGGGTATTTGGTGTATGCCTTGTGAAGCATAGGGATATTTTTCCATTTGTCTAGATTCCAGCCTTTAGCAGACCCAAGCGTACTCAGGTCGGCGTGGGCAGCATGTAGTTCATGGATATCCTTGTAGAATTCGAAGTCTTCGTGATTATCCTTGTACTCTTGAGACACCTCGTCCAGCGCGTCAATCAGGTGGAATTCCCCTATCTCTTGTTCCATGTCCGAGAAGATCATCAAGTTTGGGACGCAGTCGGCAAGGGTAACAATTTGTTCTGGTATGCGGGCGAGCGCCTCGGTAGCACCGGTTTTGACCATAACAACGACTTTGTCTGCCCCCGGAAGCCGACGACACGCTGGAACGGCCGACGCGAAAGAGGAACTGGAGGCAGGAGACGGGCCGGTAGATGTCTGATTGACGGGGTCGGTAAAGTCGGGAATCTCTGGGATGAAGCCATGATCTTCTGCACTGTTCTGGCTATGCTCGAGGCCATCGTCGCTCACAGCAATGGAGCCGTCTAATTCGTTTCCCTTCCACCAGTCGTACGAATAGTCATTGAACTCGGAACTTTCGTGGAAGGCAAGGTAATAGGATCGGAACGCAAGTAGCGACACAAGCACGAGGAAGGCGATCAGAAGTCTTCCCGGGGACCAACCTCGGGGCAGAGCGAACGCCATTGTGCTGCCGGACCTGAGCCCGCGGCGTAAAATACAAATGCTTCTCTTCTTCAGCGAGACGAGAGCAGCGGCTACGGAAAGGAACGAACGCAGACATGGCTGCGATAAGGAGTATTTCTTACCTCGAAGATGGGACTAATAACACAACCGATCCTTGGGAGAGTGAAAACCCCGTTAGAGTAGGGCTGTATGGGTCCTGGAGGAGCCTGTACGCCATTCCGGTGCAAGGAGGATCGGGATCAGATGTCTGATGAGCCGTGCAGCAGTAACATTGGCAGTGAATCCTGTAGAGCCCGAGAATAGTAGCAGCAGGCCGGGGTTCAAGTTGTGGTCTCTGGCAGCGTTGCAATTGAGTCAAACTTCAAGTGGTTCGCCAAATTTGGCGTCTCACTTTGGCGCAGGCAAAAGCAAAAGGTCTGAAAAGCTCAGACGCCGTCGACGGATTTCAACCTCCATCTCCTCCACTTACCGCATCCAACACCAATGGGAGAATTACTCTCACTGTCACCATCCTTCAAGTTCAAGTCCACTGTTTCCCTCTGATTGACTTGACTCCAGTCGGATCGTACCCGAGACAAGGGATAAAGGGACCCATCAGCCTTCTTGCTATTCTCATCTTCAGTGGTCCATTTCGTATGTACGGGGCCTACCAGTTTGTAACTAAGTGGTGCTAATGAGACTTGCAGTCTCAATTTAGACGAAGGCTTGTCCGCTGGTATCCTCTTCTCCTGATCGCCTCTGCAAGGGAAATGGCCGCTTCCTGCTTCAAGGCTAAGGAGTGGCCTGCGAAGACTGGTCTGATCGAACACTTCAATTAGGCCCTGGAACACAATCTCCTCGGCCTATGGCTTCGGTGCTGACTCGAAGGTTGGAGTTTGGTGCTGTGATGTCCCGCCTGGTGTCACCATGGCAGATGTCGAGATGACAGGTGTTATCAAGCTGTACCAGGGCTGGTCATGCCGGAATTCCGGAGTTGACCAGTATCGCTCTGCGAGATACTGAGCAGACGTCGATTTTGGCACCTTGTTGCCCGTTTTTGGTTCCGAGATTTGACGGTTTTCGGCACGGAGGGCCCCTCCGCGACGAAGCGGTCCATGATCCCGGCCTGAGCCACTATGGGACCTATTCCAGTATCCAGACGCCGGACGCACGTTGAGAGAAGGCGTGCTCATATCCAGCAAAGTCTTGTTATTCTGGTATGCGTTGCCTAAGCAGAACACAATATCGACTGGAGGTCTGTCGAAGCACAACTGTCGGCAATCGAATGTCTTTTCGCAATGGTCTCATCAACTACAACACTACTAACAAGTGTGCATACAAAGTAAGGGCCGCGCTAAGCTGTGAGCTTCGGTCGATGTGCCATTTCGAGCTGGATCACCGTCATGTTTCTATCACTCTATTTTCCTACCCGCAAGCCTGGTACACGAATTTATCCTCGCTTAAGCTGATTCCGAGCGGCTATAAATACAAGCGCTGGCAACATCAGCGCCGGTAAGCTGATCCTTGTACCATAACATGCCACAGGAGTCTTGATCCACGTTTCTCCCTCGTCCGTCAGCCCCCGGGTTTCATGGTGCCCTGCTGCCACTCTACCAACATGAATTCCTTGCAATGTTTCTATCCCTCACAACCGCTGGTTGAATTAAGTCCTTATGTTGGAAATGTGCCCATATCCAGATCAAACCGGGCAAGGTCAGGACATGTTCATGAGTGGTACTCGATGCCCGCATCCCACCTGTCTTCGTACTCACAAAGTTCATTGAAGTACAGGAACAGATTGAACTGAATCTTGACTTGAGGAAATAAGGTACCGCAGCGAATGAGGCAAGACGCGAGCGGATGGCGCTTCTCTGAGACACCGTTATCACTTCGAACTTGGTGAGACCGATTCGAGTTCGCCAGCCCCAACCCTTGCCTTGACTCTCTCCCTGATGAGACGTCACCTCGGCCGGAAACAAAGGTCGAGCGGATTGCATGGCAGGATGCGGCGAGAGGGTTGCCGGAGTCAACACCCATTGTCTGATCCTGCGCCAGTAAAAGAACTCGATCAATTGTGTTAACGCTAAGAGGTGAGTTGACGGTCGACGTAGATCACTTTGGCTCAAAAAGGATGCCCAATTGGCACTGTCCCTTGAATTTGCAGGACACTATAGGAACCTCTGTCAGAATGGCGACGAAGTCACGCATTCATGCATTCATGGACCAATACCTCTCTCATTTCCATCCCGCGCCTGCCTACTGACTATTTGCGAGAAATGGGTCATCTCCCTCCGGGTTTCGCAATGCGCAGTGCATGCGTGTGTTGAGGATTTGCATCCAGGGGAGGGTTGCCGCAACCCATATATCGTTCCCACTGCAGTCGCTTCTGGCCATCCTCAGTGAGGAAGCTGTTTGTGGCGGTGGTTATAGAGCAGGCGGCCACCTCTCCCAGTCGGACCCAATCTTCATCTCAGTCCCCAGGTCGACGTCAACCTCATTTGCCCTGCACCTGCAGTGCTTGGAGTACCGACCCGGCCAAAAGCCAACCTGGAGAAGATTCAGTTGAAAGTGGCAAGGAGAAGTTCGCCAGAGACAACGCCGGACCCAATAATAAAGCATAAAGGTGAGCTGGGGGCGGGACTCTGGAGCCAAGAAGCCTCAGGAGATATGGACATTGGAGACACCAGGGGATGGAGGGAACCCCATCAAACCACCATCCTCAGGGATGGGCGCGGCGCCATGTGGTTCTCGCTTCTACGGCGCCGCTAGATATAACATCATCGGAAGAATTTGGGAAGCAATGGGTGGCGTTCAAAGTGACATGGCGGTCCATTTTCTTTCAGATATGTGACACCAGCAGACAGATATTTTCTTTTGTTGTCACCTAGGTGAGCAACACTAGGTAGATACGGTTTTGTCTCGTTGTACACAGCCAAACAGCACCACAGTAGTGACGTCCTGAGTCCTGACGCCAACACAATACATGCACGAGAGTAATGACATTGCAATTTATCTAACTGTCTAGTCCTAAACTACCTTTCTAAGAAGAAGTCTTCTTGTTCCTTTCCTCCAACAACTTCTGCACATCAACCAAGCCATTCAACTCCTTAGTCCGCCACTGAATAGCCTTGCACAACCCATACAGCGAGCGAATAGTCGGCATAGCCACACCAGCCTTTTCACCTTCCCTGAGCGCCTCCCCGAGGATGTTCTCATGCTCAATATATCGATTCTTGCGTCTATCCTGCAACATACTCGGCGCACAAAAGATATCAATCGGATCACATGTAATCATCGTCTCCACCAACGACTCCGGCAAATCGACATCAGCAGCCGCCTTAGCCGCCGCTCTGATCTCATTCATAGCCGGCCTAACCAGCAGATTAAGCTGGCTATGCGAATCCGTATCATCATCTGGACCCGAAAACAGCCTGAACCGCCCCGTATCCTGATCCGTAAGTGCACAAATCGGGTTCCAGACAGCATTGTACATGAGCTTGCGCCACCGAACAAACAAAACATTCGCATCGTAGCTGCATTGCACCTTTCCGGAGGCCGAGTAGATGCGCACAAAGTCCTGGGCCGCGGCGATCTGTTTCTGCGTGTCGATAGCATAGGAGAAAAAGGGACCCACAAAGAGCCTATCTGGATCGTTTTCGAGAATGTGGCCTGGTTGCAACTCGTCCGCGCCCATCAAAGACACGCCCGAAAGGCAAATGTTTTCGGGGAATGCTTCCAGGATCGGTTTCTCGATGTTCAATCCGTTCTGGATCAGAACGATGACAGAGTGGCCTGGTGTCACGGCTGGGCGGATCAGTTCAACGACTGGAGGTGGCACGTCGGGGACGTTCTTGGTCGTCACGATAATGTAGTCGAATGGTGGCGTCTTGGTCGCTATCACATCGGGAACGGCGTTCAGAATCTCCGTGGGGCGCCAGCCTGATATTTGTCCGTGGTCCATGGAGTCGATGCTGAATCCCTTTTCGCGCGCGACGGAGTAGTTTGATCTCAGGACTGCTGTGACTGTTGCGAGACCGCCGCGTTCGAGGTTCAGTGCGGTCATTGTTCCGATGCCGCCGCTGCCGACAAGCAGAACACGCGCTTTCTTTTGGTCTGGCATTTTGATTTAAAGTCTTTTGGATTGTTGATTCTAGTACGCTCCTAATGGGATTGGAGGATGGGTGAAAAGAAGTCGGACCTGCAATGGCAAGTGAAGCAAACCGCGTGAATGCGTAGGATTTCAGATGACAAATTGCCCGTGCCCAGAACCAGCGTCTCTGCTCCCAACCTTTTTGGTAGCTCTTTTCGCAGAAACGATTGTCCAGTTCTATCTCGATGTACTCCGGGCACTTTTGGTGGGATGCAGTAATGCAAGTAGTTCAAGTTGGATGTTGCTCGTTGTGTCTGAAAGCCAACTTGAACCGAACCCCAGCTCCTCTCCATCGTCGCGTTCCTCCGTCCCGGCGCCAGAGAAGGTGATTCCGAGGAGATGCCCGCCTCCAGCCCTGATCAGCCACGATCTTATTTATTGGCAATTGGGCCAATCGGGTAAACAATTAATTCGAGGACCTCGGCGACACTGCATTTCAATGTCACGCCTCTACATTCACCCGCTACAAGTCAATGGGGTTTGTTGGCCAACTGAAAGGAATCACTGCTCGTTGTTTGTCCATAGCATCATTATTGCAGCGGTCGTGGTAGCCTTGCGAGCATACCCAAGCCCTCAAATGCCCGGGCCAGCCTTGTCCGGCCGGCTGGCTGGGAGGGAACCACGATCACAATTGTTCATATTAATAATGGTCATATCAATCTCAGCCCGAGTCCCGCGGGGTACAATCACGTATACTCCATATTGTGTTCGGGGCGGACTCTCCACATTAACACAGAAGGGCATCAGAGGTCCACCCAAAATGTCCACTCTATAGTACGTCGGAGGGTCCCTCCGCAACATGTTGCATCTTGTCACGAACAAGGCCATCGAGACTCAGTCTCTCCTCGTTGCTTAGGAGCCCAAATCGCTCTTCAATCGATGTAAGAGGTCCATAAGATATCTCGTCGGTACAAGTCCATCAGAACTGTAAACTGGGACTCAGCACGTGAGGTTTGATGGACGGTATGGTGGTACTCAAAATCAATGCTAAGGACTTGCAAGATGCGAGGACGCAAATGGTCAAAGAGAAATAGCGATGAGAGTGGAGGTCACAGGATGTTCTCGGCATTCCAGATCCAGAGTCCTGTCAACTGCGCATCAGTTTCACCGGCAGTTGTTGCGTTGTGTGGTTATCAAACAAGGTGCTGCAAGGGCTGTCGCCAACGAATGGATCAAGATACTGAAGTTGGGTCACGGTGAGTGCTTGGCATTGGATCAAAATTAGGAGCTGGGTCCGGCGTCAGAGTTATCAACGTTAGGCCGTTTCCGTTGGGACGCTGGATCCTCGTTGGAATGCCGGTTGGAGCGTTTTGAAGAGATTTTAGAACGTGGCAGGGGATCGGTCGATGACGTGTCCGGAGTACCAACGTTACCAGTAGAAGCGTCAGCGGGTGTAGTTTGTGAGAGTTGAATAAGGGCGTCGGACTCGTCTTGTGCAAGGTTGGTGCCAGAGCTGCATGCTTGTTCATCACCCGCCCCAACAATCACGGGGCAGTTTTGACTGCCAATTGACCTCTCGTTCGCCTGTCTGATGGCCTCATCTCTCGTCTCCTTCGCCCATTCCCTAAGCTGTCTGTAAGCCGAGGCTCCTTCTCGGAACTTTGCAGCGGTACCAGTCATAGAGAACGATTCCAACTGATGCATGTAAAATTCACGCCGAAGGCCAGGTAGAGTTGGTCGGCCAACATGGATGGTATATATTTTGAGGTGCCCGTCATGGTATGTTGACGTGATTGTGTGGGCATTATTGTCGAAGCGTGGTTCCACCTGCCCAAGTGACTGTAAGCTATGCATGCCCATCTCACCTAGTGCTCCATCATAGCAAGCCTGCCTCCCTGCGACAGCAGTTGAGCCATCCGGCCCTTTTACCGCGAGGAAGAAGTTCGGGGCTACAGGAAGGTCATCCTGCGTGGAAGGAATAACAAGGTGTCTCAAGTCCTCGCGAACTCGCCGATCAAGCTGTTCGGGACGCGCGCCATGGTAGAGGTCAGGATTGCCCGGCACCAGGGTGCCGTCTGTGAGAGAGTCGAGATTTGTGAATGGGATTCCTCCCGCTACGCATTTTCCGTCGCTGATATTTCCTTCGATTGTTGGAATGACAGATGCCATGATCTGATTCTCTTTGCGAGCATGCAGATTTGCACGTCTGAATTTTTGGAAGTCTTCTTCTTTGAATCTGGACGGTGAAAGAGAAGGCCTCCGTCGTGCTAATCTTTCGGCAATCTCCCCCCAGTTAGCAGGCAAGGCGGGAACCCGACCGTCTGGATATTCATATCCGTCAGGGTAGACTCCGCCATCGATAAGATGCTGTTGAAAGTTTCTATTGTAAGGCCCGGTGCTCTTGGTCGAAGTGGTATTTGAGGCAGATTGACCGTCCGGTGTGGGCAGGCCGCTGCGCTTACGACCACGACCACGGGATATAGATTGACGCGCATTCATAGCTTGGGTGAAGGGTTCAACAAGCTGTCGGAACTGCCGAGCAGTCAGCCATAGGTAAACATGCGGAGGTAGACATTGTTCTTACGCCTCTCAAGTCTGAGAGATCTGGACCGCCAACCCTGGCGAACCGCTTTAGCTCCTTCAGCGATTCCTTCCCACAGTGACTGAGCCAGACGTTAGCAGAATGCGTGGGAAAAATTTTCTCCCTTGAGCTGGCGAGCGTTCCCCGAGTCACTGGATGGCACTGTCGTTGGTTAGGTGAAGGGAACTGCGGAGTGACTTGATTGTTTCTTCGATCTAGCTCCCTCAGCGCGGCTCTTGTCAAGTCAATCCTCGACAAGTTGTCCCAGAATGCCGGTGGAAACCAAGAGTCATCAGAATAGTTGTGCCTCTGTCTTTTCTGAGCGTGCTCGCTTTCGCTGATCTCTTGATAACGGCGTTTGAGGGGAGGATGAAGGGCGGACATAGGGTCCTTTCTAGGGACCCGAAAGGTCGGCGGTCAACCTGATGGAGGGCCGTGTTATACGATTTGCGTACATGCATATCCATCAATCAGATGTTTCGAGACGTTGGGTTCAATTCTGGTTCATAGGTGTGTAACCTCAACCACGGGCAGCAAGACGCCTTTCACGGCCGCAGGTAAACGCGGGCACGCGTCGCGACCAATTAAGCATGATTCCAGTCACTCCAACCCCACGACCTCAAGATCTTGGCACCCCAGACACGGCGGCTTCTTGTTCATCGTTGGGCAGTCTTTGACATCCAGCCTAAATGGACCTAAAAATACGTTATTCTCTATGCAGCAGCATCCTTGCTCACATTGAAAAGCAAGCTTTGAGTGCCTGCAAGGCGCCCACGCCTGTACTTAGGCTGTTTGGTGAATGAATCGGCGTCACGCAAATGAGTTCCACTCTCAAGATGACACAGCCTTGGTCATCGCTCAGCTCTCGAAACGGAAGTATATTCTCGGTGAGGTCAGGTTCCGTGGCTGAGGATATTATTGATATATATGGTTGAGGTAGGGACCATAATGTAATAGGAGCCGCCAGCCTACACACATCCTCCTTTCCCAAAGTCTCCCCTCCCCATAACGGCCCCACTCCCTTTTTTGGCCTCAGAACATCAGGTAAATTAACACAGGGGAAGAAAGGAAATCTAGAATGTTGTTGTTATAAGGTAAATGGAAAAAGTCTTCCTGGCACCTGGCCAAGCATGAACAACACCGCAGAGCACCATAAAGTGAGATTCCCGGGAAAGAGCCGGCGACTGTGGTTGCCGCCAAAAATTTCTCACGTCGATGCATCGCTGCACGGCTGAGCACCTTCCGTGGGAAAGAAAGTTCTACCCATTTAGAGTGCTGGGGTTTGATAACGGCGCCACCGTTTCTTTCTCATATGAAGACTTTTCCGGGGTGTATGGATTGTTTTGCGGCGGGGGAGCGTGTGCGACATTGGGCCTTGCCGTCTTCTTGTTGGGAGTCACCATCTGCACTTCCAGGTCGTCAAAGTCTTGCCCTGGGTTCGCTGTCCGCCAGTCCAGTGCTTCAAGAAGGTAGAAGAAAGCTGCCGCGATGACAGATCCCATCACGGGTCCGACCCAATAAATCCAGTGATATCCTGGAAACTGGCGAAGGATGACATCGGGGCCGAAGGCTCGAGCTGGGTTGATTCCCGCGCCGGTATAATAAATGCCTTGAGGGCGGAGTCAGTAAGAGATCATCGGATGATGCATTTGTTTGGAGCTTACTGAGCATGTGCCCAATGAAAAGGGCCATCCCAATTCCAAGAGGTGCAAGGAAAGTTGCCTTGTGTTTGACTGCCGCCAACATGACTACTGCAAATACGAGCTGCAAGGTGGTGAACATTTCGATGAAGAGGCCCCGGGTGATGGAACAACCACCGCCAAGTCGGACGTTGACAGCCATAGGCCCAGGAAGGGTGGCAGAAACAGCACCCGCCGCGGCAATCCCACCCACTATCTGTGCAATAATCACAACACAGCCGCGACTAATTGGTACAGCACCAATGAGACAGAGGGTCAGAGTAACCTGCGTAGGTACTATATCAGCACGCTTCCTAGGACAGCTACTCGGACCAACCACTTACTGCAGGGTTGAACATTCCTCCGCTAACCCGGTAGAACAACCATACATTGACAGCAACCGAACATCCGAATCCCAGGGCGATGAAGAAGATTACCAGAATGTTGGGCGGCGCGGTAGGATCATCAGGTGGCGGAGTATGTGCAACCTGGGCAATTGCGAAAGCGAAGAAGAGAAACAGGAATGTGCCTGCAAGCTCCGAAATGAAGGCAGTGAGATTGTTTCTATGGACCTCGGGTAGGAAGCCCATCATGGCCCCGGTGTGGCCGAAGCGAAGGTGAGGTTTGACCGCCATGATGTGCTGAGATCAATGTGTAGTCGGCTCAAGCAGGAGAGGACGTTGTCTCAATCCAGACCTCATGGATAGAGGCTGCCGGCAAAGTGCCTGCTGAAAGGGTACTTATACTGTGGGAGAGCCTATTGCAGCAGGGCCGTTCATGATGAAGTCAGGTCATCCATAACAATGGACGTCTCAAGGGCTTACGTCGACGCGGACGATTTGTCCTCGTTTCCAGCCATTCATTGCGGAGCGGTACCAGCGCTCCACTGATACGCCTGCAGCGGTAGAGTGCCTTGCCTGAGGTGCCTGTAGTTGCACAAGTGAGGCGAAGACGTTATTGGTGGCCGTCGATTATGGCGTCGTATTGACACAGTCGTCAAGGAAAGGGACCAAGCGTCGGCGATATTGAAGGCCAAAGTGGATGGGAAAGACCCTGACCCCTGCAACAATTCGATACCGTTACCCATCATTGAAAGAGTCCGCATGTAATGCACGCCATCTCTCGCTTAAGGCACCGAAGCCGAATTCTCCGGTCTCAGTACTTTCTGTGACAGCTGCACGCCATTGGACTTTCTTCGTCCACGAGGTCTGCAAGGTGAAGTGACGTTCGAGAGTCGAGGGCAACTGCTTTTGCCCGTGCGCGACCGACACGGCGAATATGCATGGTTAATGGTGATATGTTGACGTCTTGCGGGTACAGACAGTACGTCAATCGCAGCGCATGGGCCCTCAGTACTTTCAGCATCCTTTTTGCGGACGGCCGACACAGGTTAGTGTGGCTACAAGCATTCAGCTCAAGTATCACGTATTCCGTCTGATCCGACTGTGATGACCTGGTATCGGAGCATTATTGTGATCACTCACCACAGCGAGGAGTCCTTGCAAATGGCAGGCGAATCAGTCACACAATCTGACGCAGCACAGGAACCTCGACCTCTGCGCCCGATGTGGAAGTCTGCAGACTTGATGATCGACGTATGACAGGATCACTATAAGATGCTAGCACGTAGATCCAGTGCAAAGTGAAAGTCTGTGCTGTATCCGGTAAAGTTGCTAAAAATCGCAGAAGGTTCTTGCTTCGACGAATGGATGCGTGCGATATCCCCGCAGAGCGCACGAGCCTCGTGTAGCGGGGAATATTGAGCAAATGCATCATAGCTTCAAGAGTGTTTTCTTCATGCTCCCATAACCAAAGGTAACATGGGCCACCGAACACGGTTAGGGCTGTGCAACTTTGGCTTCTTTGATTCAGATCAAGCACACCCGGACGACGACGCTGGTGAACGGACCCAGGCACTGCCGTGACAAACACACACACACGGGCGGAAGCAGATCCAGGGCACCGACCACCACCCTCTTCGTCGACTTTGACGGGAGATGTTACAGGTGAAAAGAGATATGTGTCGAGCGAAGGTTGCTCACCGCATGTTCGTCCCGCCAGCGCAGTCAAATTTGTCTGGACAATAATGGGAAATCTGCAGGATTACAAGGAAGACGTCCGCTTCAGCTGAACGTAATCGGAGAGGCAGCAGGGTCCACGAGGCCTTCGACCCGAGGAAAACGATGTGAGACGGCAACAGTGGCGATGCGGATACGTGGGGTACCACTGCAGCTGGCGCGAGGTTCGCTATGGGCTCGATTGCGTGTGGTGGATAGGTCAGCCAGAGACTGCACCATCCCGACGACGTCTTCTTGAGCCCTTCGATGGACTGATAGATGTCGTGATGATTTGTTCTCGCGCTTCTGTTGGCTACAATTGTACCACAATCGGGGGGTTTAGATGTACACAAACGGGAAACAAACCCACGCTTTTTGCATGAACGAGTTGTATGACAAACTCGCGTGCCGTGTGAGGATGATGGCTGCAGAGGCCAGAGAGGTCCACCGAAGCCCAATCCAATCGAACTTCTATCGGGCCCAGCCACTGCAGAGTCTTGCGAGGCTTCGGTGTGACTACAATGTTGTAGTTGCAACTTTTTGAACTGTTCGTGCTGATATGTTCCCGAAATACTGATATCGGCCGCTGCTTGTAGCTGCCACCGAGAATGGCTTAGCCTGAAGATAGAGCGGCAACCATGTATCCGATCCTGGACTAGTATAGTCCGTTGAGACTTCCGCCGCCGGTGCCTCAGCTGCCAGCACAGCCTGCCAGTATGGGTCGCCAATTTGGACGTTGGCAATTCTCAACTCTTCATCCATGAGAACAGTGTCCAGGAGTCAGCATATTTACCCGCAAGGAAGAGATTTGAGGGGCCGCAAACTACTCTGAGTTACAAAGCCTCCAATCCAATTCCGTATATCAGTTCTGCCTCCAAGGAGCTTTCTCCTGAGCGGATCTACAGCGATATCGGCACCGCACCTGGACATAGCCCACCCATCCTTCTTGCTTCTGGATACGAATGGCTCTATTCCCCAAGCCAATTGACAAGATGCGTGACAACTGGCCCAATCGGCGGTGCGGGAGCCAGACAAGTCATTTGGCAGACTCTCACAACACAACATAATATCACCAAAAGCCAAACTTTTTTCATTGCTTTTCTATCTCATCTCTCGGTGCATATCTTCATCCCCTGCAAAGCATCAATTGGTAAGCTGGTTGGGTCTAGGAGCTCCCTGGAAGTGTCTGCTGCGACCCCTTTGGCTGCCGGGACCTGTCAGCTGAGACAGGTTGGCGGTAAGACACGGATTGTTGGCAGCAGGGAAGACTTCTGGATGCGGGCAGCTGGTCGGGCTCAACAGCTTGCTCACGGTGCACTGCGGCCATGTCTCTCCACGCCAGCATGCGTGTTGCCTTGAGCACTTGCCAGTCCTCTCTGGACCGCGTCTGGGCACCCTCGGGCTGCACATTTCACCAAACCCTCAGCACCCGATCCTCTCAATTCCCTCCTATACGATATCATTTGACTTTCCGGGCGCCGGTTGGCTTTAGTCTGCGGATAGTGCGTGGGACAGTCCATCTCGACGGACTCAAGTTTTGACTGGACTTTCCTGGCTGTTATCGCTCAGTGTCTGTGGGAATGACCGGCGTGATCATGGTCTTCGTCATCGGGGACCAACTCGGGCCAATCCTCGAATCCATCTATCAAGAAAAAGTCAGCTTCATTTCACAACCTTCCGTAAGTCAGCTGTCACATACCTTCGAAAACCTTGGCCAGCTTGTCGTGAACCACTTCCATGTCTTTGCTCGACTTCATGATGCGTTCCCACTTCTTCATCTCTTTATCGTTCAGCAGACACTGATCAAACAGCTTGGTGAGGCCCTCATGGTCGAGTTTCTCTCCGATGAAGACCAGTTCTTGTCGCCGGTCGCCCCAGGGTCCCGAAAAGTCGGCAAGAATGCTCTTTCGTGTCTCAGGAGCCTCTGGCCATTCAGCTGGTAACACTGTCAGTAATCATGGTTTCAAAGAACATTCACTGCCTCCTACCGTCATCGATTGTGCAGAACCAAGGTCCGCCGCCCTGCAGGGTAAGCATGGTGCCAGCCTGGCTCCATTCACCGTGGAGATTCGGCCGGGTCGCAAGCCAGAAGAACCCTTTGGATCGGAGGAGACCCTTGAACACGGGATCCTTGTTTTTGTTTGCTGCCACAAACTACGGTTCGAGAGTCAATTAGTATACGGCGAGTTTCGAAGGCGTTGCTGCTGACTTACCTTTGGATCCATTGCTTTGGAGAAGTCGTTTTCTTCATCTTCATCTTCCATTTCGACATCCGAAGAGTCACTCTCGTCTTCCCATTCGTCGCTACCTTCCTGTGACGGGTTTTCATCGTCACTGCCCTCGTTTTCTTCCTCCTCCTCTTCTTCCTCGTCGTCTTTGTCATCTCCCTCTTCGTCTTCTTGGATTTGACCTTCCATCAAGACGAACTTGTCATGGATAAGCTTATATAGTCGCGTGGGGTTGAATGGTCTCCTGGCGCGGTACACGAAGCTGGAGATACCATACCTGCGTGGGAGGTGAGTAATTTGCAACACTGTGGCTATGTCTGACCAATAGGGAACACTCACTCTTCTGTCTCGGGCTTGGGAGCAATCTTGATCTGTCCGTTGATCTCGCGCTTGGCCAAGTCGTGCAAGCTCTGAAGCCAGCCCATGCCCGTGGCAGCTTTCTCGAAAGAAAAGCTCTTGGTGTCAATCACTTCTTTGATATCAACCTTGCCATAATTGGCCTCGAAAAGCCTGGCTGACGGGTTCAATTGTTTGACAATGGCGTGGATTCGTTTTCTGGTCTCCTCGTCCACGCTGTCGATCTTGTTGAGGATGATGGAGTTTGCGAACTCACTTTATCAAGCGTTAGCTGACTTAATGTCACAACAACAACAACGGCATCACCTACATTTGGTCGACCATCAGGTCAGTCACCGTACGCTCGTCCTCGGGGTCCACGTTCTCCTTGCCCCATCGTTCCGTGATGAAGTCTGTGGTGGAGAAGTTGTGGAAGAAATTGAATGCATCAATCACGGTGATCAGTGTATCGAGCTTGACAATTTTGTGCAAGCCTCCCAATTCCGCGCTGCGATCATGTCAGTGTCTTTGGTCCCTCTTTGCTGTTGTTCGGCGAGCCTTACATTTCTTTCAAGACCTTTTCATCCTCCTCTTGTTCAGCAAGACTTCCGTCTTTGGCGGCTTCAATCATGGCGGAAGCAAACTCCTCGGTGAAGGTCTCGGCGACCTGCATGGGTTCACTGATGCCTGTGCTCTCAATGAGGATGTAATCACAGTTTCCATCCTTGGCCAACCTTGCCAGCTCCTCAAGAAGATCGCCTCGCAGAGTACAGCAGATGCAGCCGTTCTCCATCTGGATGAGACGTTCTTGAGTCTGCGAGACTACGTGTCTCTTGATTAAGGAGGCATCGATGTTCAGGGCCGCCATGTCATTGACGATGACGGCGATACGAAGGGAATGCTGGTCCGAGGTCAAGATATGTCTAAGAAGAGTGGTTTTCCCGCTTCCCAGGAACCCTGACAGCAGGGTAACTGGGATGGGCTGTCGGTCAATAATTCCCTTGGCCATGTTGCGAGTCTTCACTGCCATTTGTCTTGTTCAAGCGTGCGAGAGATGGAAAGAACAGCCAACGGTCAGAGAAGGACTTAAAGACACAACTTGGAAGACGACAGTCAGGAAGAAATTTTCATTCTACTTTGCACAGTACGGTACGCTGGGGCACCTCTACGGGGTCTGGATGCAGGCCAGTGCCAGTCAATGCTGGTGAGGCTGCTGCACATTGCTAATCGTCCGCCTTTGAGTGGATTGAGGACCTTAAGACATGGATGGAAGATTGGTGTCATCTGGCTTTTCCGCATTCCCATTGGCCCGTCAAGCGACTTAAGAGGATACAGGGTGTCTGACCATGCGAGGTATCCCGGGAGTTCCAACGGCAACGGACATCAACGTATCTCACGAGTCTCCTGGTGACCGTGTGCATGAAAGTGCAGCGAGTGTTCTTGATGCAGGACGGAGGTGAGTCGCCGAAAGAAGTTAGCACGAGAAATGGAAAGGGACGTTTGGATTCGCTGCCAAGACCGCGGATAACAAGGCGTCACGTGACTGGTTTCTTTCACGTGATGCCGTCATTTGAAATCAGACCCATCAGGCTGTGACGCCCCGGAACCACCCTCAGCTCTGCCTCTCGGCCAGTCTCCCGTCTGCCGTCTTCGGGTTCTCGAACCTCTTTCCTCGCTTGGGCTTTTGTTCCACTAATTGGACCATGGCGGCTCTAGGCACAAATCGAGCTGGTCACGCTACGATATCGGAACTATCAATCGATCGCCTTCTGAGGACCTTACAGTTAGCAGCCTCTTACAGCTTCTGACCCAATCGCAGCAGTCTCAGTTCGAGCGATTGCAGAAATGCATCTTCTCTTTTCGTACATTTTGGTCTTGGAAGAGCCGCCACCGGCGACATACAACATTTTAGAACGATGATCGAGAGCAAAGAAGGTTCTTTCAATTCAAGGTCCTCACTTTATCAGATGAATTGCCACAGGTACTTATAGGCCGGGGAAATTTCTCCTGAGTTGATCCACCATCACTACCCCTGCAGAAAGCTCGGCCTGTCTTGTGTGAAGCTTAATAGGCACAAGCCCATTTTAATCAAATCTTATCACGCGATCAAAGCAAAAATGAGACACCTCAGTCGCAGTCTTCAGGCCTTGGCCTATCTTGGGCTATGTTTCATCATGGGCGCACTGGCCCACCGGCCACACGTGGATGACGGGACACACACGTCCATCGCGAACGCATGGGAGTTTCCGGACACCACGATTGCACGCGTCTATCTGACATACTTTGACTGCCCGTCTGTTGCCGTCTGGACCAAAGTCAACATCACCAACACGACCGCACCGCTCACTGTCGGCGTGGGTATACCGAATGCAACGGCACAACTCGACTACCGTCCATCGCTCTGGGCGATAGGTCAGAACCTCATCATCCCCGACGACTACCAAAACGACAGCGACCGCAACGTCGGCGACTCGCAGGTCGCCAAGGGACCAAGAGTGCCCCGAGGATATACTGCCATCGAATACCCGTCCGAGGGAAGCACTGTTTGGCAGCCCTTCCGGGAGGAGGCTCATGATGAAAGTGGATATGGATTTTTGAGGGCAAAGATCCAGGTCAGCCAGCCGGGAATGGTGTACTTGGTCCTGCAGCCACTGGAAAACAGACGTGCTCGTGCTTTTATCTCTATGGGCACCGATGAGACGGCAGCAAAGGAGGCCGGCTCGCCAAAGGATGTCGATTACCTTGCTTGGTTCTCGGATACTTCACTGCCGCGTCTGGGCGAATACTGCGAGCCTTGGTCGGAGTGATTGCAACTATCCATCGCATCCTCTCGCTATCATCTAATTACAGCAAAAAGAGATGCTTCTGTGCGCGCAGAAGCATCACTACTTATCGACGGAGGAATTCAAAAGGGAAAAAAGGTCACCAATCATTATATCATATAGATCAGAAAAGAGAGGGCATGTCAACATACGACAGACAAAAGAAGACAAGTACATAATATACGTACAGTACATACATACCATATATAAATCGCATAATCATAGTGGGTTCTCTCCCTCTTCTCCTGGTCCGGTTTCATCAGATCGTCCACACCTTTTGTATTGATACGGTAAGCCAACGCTGTTAAAAGATTTAAGAAGCCTTATAGAGCCAGTCACATACATGCTTCTGCAGATACAATCCAGTATCTGTTTATGATCATCCGCCAGCAGAGCAGTGTTTTATTTGACCAGCACCCTACCAGCACCGTGACTAGGCGGCTCAATTTTCTTTCACAGCCAGGAGTACGATATCCACCTGGCACCTGGTGCCTAGACTGTCACTAGGTCATAGCTACAATACATAAATCTATCTAGCAATTGAAAAGCAAGGCTACGTATTCCCTCAACTCCGACGCGATCTGATGTCCAATATGTCCAACATGTTCAATATTAATATTTAACTACTAAGACCCTGACCCTCGCCCCAGGACTTTCAGGCGAAGAAAGCAATCCTTAGCCCTTAAGTCCTTGACTGTACAGCAGCTACAGTAAGTAGCTCAACGGTGCTCCGCCCGGCGGAGGGTGCACAAAAGGCCATCCTAGCCAGCAAGCAACCCGCCTCAGCCCTAACAACGAACCCTCCTTAACCACCCCCACCTCCAACCCCCGCCCCCAGGGGATTTTCAGCCTTGCAGTGCCCGCCCTGTCCTACCTACCTAGGTACCAGTAGGAGGTACCCCTGCCCTCACTGGCAGTGCTGGCTGCAAGCTGAGCTGCCCACCGCGTATAACGTTGTAGGTTCCCACGCTTGCTGCTTCATGTCGGGTGTCTAAGGTGGTGGACCAAGAAAGGAATGAATGGTCAGGCTTCTATTTCCTACCCGGCCCGTCTTGATGGTTAGCACAAAAAACTGCCGAAAAAACACAGAGAGAGAATCGGAGATGTAAAGAGACACACTGGCAGGGATCAGGCAGAAAGAAGTACAGTAATTGGAGGCTAAGTTAAAGCTAAAGCTCGCTGTTTTCAACAGTCATGCATGACTACTGATTAGTAGTTGTGTCGTCCGTCGTCAAGAATTAAAACGCGTAGAATAATTAGTACCTAAGCGCTCCACGCCGAGTGAGGAAAACAGAATACAACAGTGCACACCCATCTCATCCCACTCCGCGCCACTGCAAGTGAGCCAAATAGATAGATCCAAGCCAAAGCCCGCTGATCCGCGCCCAGTTCAATGCTGTAGTAGTCTGCACGCCAGCCAATATTTGCATTTGAGAATTAAAAAAAGCCCCTTCTTCTCGTTTGCAAAAGCAAGCACTAGGACAGGTCAAACCCAGCACCAGCGTTGACAGCATACAGCAACTTCTCCTTCATGGTCTTGAGATCCTCATACCTCGGCAACTTGAGGAGATTGACACATGTGCTGGCACTAGGCAAACGAGTCTGATCTTCGCTTGCATCGCGAATACTAAACTTTGGATGGAGATGGCTAAACCCCAACAAAGGGGCCCTGGGCGAACTCGTGACGAATTTGAGCACTTTTCTCCCGTCCTCGTCGGAAAACTCATACATGGCTTTCCAGAATAACTGGACGGTAGGATGTTCGAGGCCATCGTCGCCAATGACGTACAGGCCACCGTACTGTGTATTGCGGCGGAGGTCGTCGATGTCAAGTTGCGAGTTGTCTCCTCCGACCAGCTTCTGCAGTTCTTTCTGGTTGAACATGGCAAGCCACATGGGTTGGATGATCTGGCCTAATCCTTTGAGGAAGGCATCCGTCACCGCCTTGGGTTGCTGTTGCAGCCTGTACCTCACGATCCGGTCAATGTACAGAAGACGATTCGTGTTGGTGACTGGCGTATTGGCTCCGTTGGGCATCAGTTCCGTCGTGATGGTCTTGATGATCTCTTTGCCACGCTCATCTATTATCGTAATGGTGTCACTGACCGTGAAATCGAGTGCGAAATCCGCCTCCACATCTCCAGGGTAGTTTTTCAGCTTCAACAGCCCATTGTATAGTTCCTCGTCATATTCCCGCACATCGTTGATCGTGGCACGATACGCCGACTCGTTCGAGCCAACAGTGGTGCCGCCGGTCAAAGCCCATTTCAGCAAGAAGAATCCCGCAAAGTTGACATCAACTAAAATCCCCTCGTAAAGGCATTTACCGACGACACGGCCAACAAATTGGAACCGGCGAAGAAATTCGGCCATGGGGTAGTCAAATCCTTCTGTCCCGGGCTTTCTCCCTGCATGTTTCAGGTATTCCGCAGTCTCTTGGTAAATCAAGGGATTCGGATAGAGATATCCTTGCTTGTTCTGCTTGAACATGCTGAGACTGGCCTCTGGATCGAACGCCTCGGCAGTCACGCTCATCAAAAATTCTTTCGTAACGCCACCTCCATCGATGCCGGCCTCAGGATTGCCGAACTTGTCAATGAATGTGATTTGAATCGGTTCTTTGAGTCCTTCGCCAAGCGGATAGAAGGCCTCGTATGCATCCTCAAAGACACTATCACGGTGAATTTCTGCATGATGTCGGCTGATAATATTCAGCCCACGAGGCCGGCCATCGATGTCTCTTCCTTGAGTGCTGGTCGCCACGTGCATCCGCCAACTGTCGGCGTCAATCTCGCCGCCACGTCGTTGCACTTGATCGCGGTAAACAAACTCGCGAAAGATTTGCACTCTTGTCTCAAATGGGATGAAAAATGGAAGGTTGCGAAGGATTTCGAGCCGAGGCGCAAGGGATTCGACCTGTCTCCTCTTCCTCGCTTGCATTCGTTGATGTTCCAGACGTTCGACCGCGCGTGAGGCTCTTGTCCGAGGTGTATGTGAAGGACGAATGCCAAACATGTTTCTCATTACCACGTCAGAGGCGAGAGCACCCGTAGCAAGGTCGTCAGCCTCGGTATCCTTGTCCAAGTCATCTGGCTCCGGCTCTGCCTCGTCTTCGCCAGCAAGCTCGTGTCTTTTTTCTTCTTCTGCAACCACAGCCGGGATGAAGCCAGTCATGTTGACTTGGCTGGTCATGAGCCAATGGTCGGCAGGCACAAACGACCGTCGCGAGTCTCTCTCATGGAGCATCCGCAGAAGGCCAGTGACTAGTCCTTTCAGATAGTCTTGGGAGACGCCATTGCCGGTCAAGGTCTGGGGCTGTTTCTTCTCGTTCGGTCTACTTGAAGATTGGTTGGCACCTCCGAAGAGAGCAGACAAACTGGCTTCCTCTTCTACCTCGTGCCCTTGGAAAAAGTCGGCTGCATGCCAGTAGAGGGTGAATGCGAGGTTTTTGAGGAACGTCGTCAGCAATGCAACGTCTTCCAGGGGCAATGCACCCTGTCTCGCCATGAAACTGGTGGCAGTAACAGGGCTGGTTCCAAACACGCGCCGCTCATCCAAGGCGAAGAAATCGTCGTCGTCCATGAATTTGAGCACAAAAGTGTAGAGTTCGAGGAAGAGTAGTATTATCCGCCACTCGTCTCTCCAAAGTGCAACTGCCTCCCTAGATACGGGTGGCTGTCCGATCTGGTTCGTCTCTGGGGCTGCCTCTTTTAATAATGACAAAATGCTTCGCTGGTCTTGAACGGCCTTCTTGAAGACGCCGGTCGCTCTTGTTGTCCTCCAGAAGTACTGGATGGTGGACATGTCTGCATCGCCCACCGAAGATACTGAGCCTTGATACAGGTACATCCGGATATTTTGGGCTCGAGAAGGGAATGCTCGGAGCAGGGAAACAGCATAGTTGGCCAATCGTTTGGCAGATTCGAAATCTGATCTCTGTTGACCCGCGGTCGAAGACATGGGCGTGCCCACTTCGTGTAACACTGCCCGAACGTTATCTTGCTGGGGTATCCTAAGAATCATCTCCCGTACGAACGCCGGCAAAGGTTCTGCAGTGTTGGCAGTGTTGCTTTCATCGCCAAACATCGCCTGGTCTGCCAAATCTAGTCTCGTGGCGATATCATTCGCACACAACCCCAGCAATGCTGACAGTGCTTCGATGTATAAATCTTGGCCCGCGTACCCTTTGCCCAGCGAGTCGTGCATGTAGATGAGATGAGCTAGCTGCCATAGAGCTCTGCTGATTTTTGGAGGTCGTTTCGAATCTTCCTGGGCTTCTTCCACTTCCTTGATTAGCGCAGCGGACAGTTCCTTGAGGTCTATAGCCGCAGCAAGGCTTTTTAATACCTCCCTATCACTAGAGAAGGAATCGTCCCCGAGCACGAACAAAGCGAAGGCCCTATATGCTGTTAACTTTCCGTGACATGGGGATGTGAGCAGCTTCACGATTGCGCCGATCGTGTACTGTTGCCAACGGGCCGCCTTTTCTTCCTGCAGCACCATCTCCAAGACGTGAAAATAGGTAAAAGCATCTCTGGCAAGGGCATCGGGCACCATCTCAGCAAGCCAAGTGAGCATCCTCAATAACCGAGGGCCGTATGATGTTTTCGCATGAGCTGAGTCGCTCAACACTATGCTCTTCAAGTGCTGAGCCACGATCAATGCCAGCTGAGACAGGTTGTGCGTCCAAACATCGTCGAAATCGGGCCGCGTGGGATGACCGTCAATTGTACGTTGCAGCGCCTGTCCAAAGTACAGCACGCGGAGAGTATCTGTTTTGTCTCGAACTCTGTGACCTCTAAACTCTTGGAACGTAAGGATCAGTCGCATTTGAAAGAGTAAGAGTGTCGGATCTCGGTAAACGGGGATTTTGTCTTTGGCATCGAGGAGCGATTCGTAGTCGAGCGAATGCGACGAGCCCAATCTCTCCTGCTCATTATCGTCCCACAACTGTTTCCATATCATCTTCTGCTGTCTTCGACTGGAGTGGCCACGCCATAGTTTCTGTATCAGCTTTGCAGCATTCAGCCTCTCTCGTTCATGTTGTCTCTTCAACCGATCTGCCTGTGCTTGAGCCACGGGATCGACACTCGACTGTCCCTTGGATATCGTCGCCCACGGGTTCACTGCCTGACGGCCGGATAAATTGACCTGACGGGCTTTACGGGCGTTGCCCGTGAAGGACTGATGCATGGCCAAAGGGATGTTTGGTGCACCGGATATGTTCGGCGGGGAGGGAGGGAGAAGCGGCGGGATGGATGGGGGTATCAACTCGTGCAGGTGGGTGGTGGATCTATTAGAGCCGTAAGAAACATCTCAGGCCAGTAGTTCCTAGAGACACAATGTACATGTTGTAAACGTGTTGGCGCACTGATACTTGAAAGCGGAAGTACCGCTGTGATAAAGCAAGTAAGTATCAGGCGAGGGACCAAGTGAATGCAGCGAACATGTCAGAGGCGAATAGAAGAAATGACGCTTGACTTGGAGGACCAGGACCCTCCATGTGCTCCGCAAGGCTGGCTTAATAATAAGGCGCGTCAACGCATTTTGCTACCCACGGCACGCATTTCCGTGGACTGGGTACAGTACTACAGTGCTCCGGCTCCATATCCCACTCGGAGATCGTAGTATGTAAACGGGTTTAACCATCATCTAGGCGCCTTCACTGCCACTACACGCTTGAGCATCATCACCAGGATCTTGTCCCTGCCCACGGTACTCGAGGGATTGTAGTCTCACGATAACTCCTCCCTACGACTGCATCCGCACTTGAATCTCAGCGTTGCGAGACAATCATTAACCCCATCATGTCCAGCGACATCCTCACCCAACTCCAAACCTGCTACGACCAACTCCTGACCCAATTCTTCTCAACCATAAGCTATCTCTCGCAGCGGCACCCTCTTGTGGCACCCGAGCCTGATCCAAACGACCCATTCACTTTTCCGCCCTCCAATGCCGTAACCACGCACACACAAAGTCAAACTCAGACGCCCGGCGCGAGTCAAACGGCCTCACACCAACCGCAAATACAGCCTGGCCCCGAAGACACAGACCGCGCCCCATATCCGCTGCGTCCTGTGCCGCCGCAAGTGTTTGCCAACGCCCAGCGCGAGTTGGCCGAAGACTTGGTTCAAAAGGGCCAGCAGATTGAGTTACTGATCTCGCGTTTACCGGGGATTGGCGCCAGCGAGCAACAACAGGCGGAAGAAATAAGGGTGTTGGCAGAAAAGGTTAGGGATATGGAGGAAAAGAGGAAAGCCAAGAGGAAGGAGATGCAAGAGTACGTCAGACGGCTCGATGGGGTCATCCTGGGCATGTCGCAGAGCATTGAAGAATTAGAAGTCAACAAGTGAAACAGTTGATCATGCTCCGCAACATACTACAGATCTTTGACCGTGGAAAGAACCGGTCTCTGGAAGGCCGGGACGAAAAGTTACACGTCGTGCCGCGCCAAATCAGGCTCATGGCTGGCGGAGGAGAGTGCTTAGGAGGGGACATGTTCTGAGGCAGCAGCAACGGGCGTGTTCGAAGCAAGATTCAAATTAGATCTATTATCATGGTCTCGTTTGTAACAGGGCTATCGTCAAGCTCCTCCGGCATCACGCTTGACACCAGCTCCAGGACACTCCCTCAACGCTGTGCAGCCCGTGACAGAAATACCCAAAACTAGTCATCAAGAACGGTGACCACAGTCACCAAAAGAAAGGCCAAGACGCCGAGGAGGAAGAGAAGCCCCAGATGGAGAGCAGATTGATGATTGTCTCCCAGCCGTGTACGCGACATGATCTGCATATATCAGACCATCATACTCCGCCGCCGATTCGCAACTCTGTCATTCCTGTCGCTGGTGACGGCATTTCTCATCGTTGCACCATGTTCGGCTTTGGTTCTCTCAGCTGTGGTCGCGCTTGGTGCGCTCAAGTTAGAGCTGACACTCTGCGAGCGCTTCAAGTACTTATTGTCAGCATCTTTGACATTGTCAACAGATTGCGGCCTCAAGCTTGCCGCGGAACTGGGCCGTGGAAGTGACGCCTTCTGGCCTGACGACGAGTCCGACCTTCTGGAAGTTCTTGTCTGTTCCCCAGGTGTGGGGTTTAGCGAAGATGATGAGGTTGGTTGTGTCGAATGTCTCCTTGCGGTGCCGGTCGCTGAAGCTTTCCTCCTTGATGTTGCTGCCGGGACAGCCTTTGCTTCGTCTTTGGACGTTTCAACAGGGGATGAGTCCGGAGGATCGAAGATAGTCAACCGGCTTACGGCATTCTCCAGTTCCTCGCCGTATCGTCGGTCCCCGTTACTCTTGTTCTGCCTTCGCTCACCTGCAGCTTCAATCTGTTCTCTGTGACGAGTCTCTTTCCGCTCCTTGTCCCGTAGTGGACTCGCCGGCTCTTCTTTCCTCTCTGGGATTGACAGTGGCAGATCTTTCCACCTCTCTTGCTGGGCAGCAGCTATATTTTCCCGCTTGACTTTGATGGCTGAATCGCTTGCGTCGGGTCCCTTGAGTCCTTCAGATGTTGCTCGATCTGTACTCGAAGCTCTGGAACGAGCGGTCGAGCCAAGCTCTTTGTTTTTCACCAATCCGTCAACGGCAGGAACCAGTTCTTTGCCCGGCCTTCTCATCTTATCTCTCAAGTTGGGCTCTGCATAGTTGACTGCTGCTCGTGCGCGGCGGGACCCTCTTCCGATGCTGCCGTTCAAGACATCCTCCACTGAGTTCAGAATCGCAGCTTCTTGTGAATGATGGGTCGGTCTCGCGGAGGGCTCGGTAGAGGTGGGAGATAACAAGTCAGATCCCAATCCCGCGGGAGTTTTCGGTGGCAGACCGTTCAAATCGTTCGCTTCAGGTGGATCAAGGACAATATCATGGATCGGCAGCTCCAGCGGACGGTGCGGTTTCTGCGGCGACCCGTTGGTGGACTGTTTCTCTACCACATTCTGACTATCTTTAGCTTCGCCAATCTTTCCCGAGACATGGACCCTTCTTTTTGTGGGGGAATTGGTGCTTTTAGGCGCAAGAATCTTCCTCCCAGCAGCAAGCGCTTTCTGGGGAGAGGTGGCAGTGGTTTCCGTTGTTGTGTCGGCTTCGCGACCTGGTGCCCTTGTAAATCTGGACGCCTTCTTCGCCGTGGCTGGATTGTTCCATATCAATTGCTTCCTCTGAAAGACAAAGCAGTCGTTCTCGTTGGAATGCTGCTGCTCCGGTTCATCGAGCTCTGTAATATCTAATTTTCGTTTTGCCCCTGACTTCAACAACGGGACTACGGGCTCTTGGACCGGCTCGCTGGCTGGTTCTTCAGGCACGGGTGATTCCGAGACTGGTTCCGTCGGCATATCTTGGAGTAAAGAGCTGGTCCGACGCTTGCGCCTCTTTTCCAACGTCGGGGGTAACTGCGTCAGGTCATCATCGGGTTGTTCAACAGCACTTGAAGAATCGAACGCAATCGGCTCCGCCACGTCGAAATGTGCCACGGGTGGCGGCCCCAACTCGGGCGACTCCGACGCTTGCTGCAAGGCTTCTTCATGTCGGATTGCTAGTATCTCTGCTGATTCCAACGTCCGTCGTGGATAGAGCTTGTCTTCCTGTATCACAGGCAACCGTCCATCATATAGCTCCCTGTCCGTAGCGATGGCCTCTCTCATCGATTGACGGTTCTGCCAGTCTTGATCCATCGAATTTCTGGACTTCGCAATGCTGCTTCGCCGCCGGGCTTTGTCGGCCGCCCGTTCAGGGAGTTGGCTCATCTCCACAATCAACAGTGAAAGCTCGTTGACCTTGCTTTCCATCCTCTCTTTCATTTCCAGAATCTCCCGGTTGACATTGTTCGCACCGCGCCATCTTTCCGCTTCGGCCTGGGCAGCAATTGCTTGTTCCCGAAGAGATATGTTCTCAGCAACGAGTCGAGAGATCTCCGTTTCAAGGTTGCGGATCCGTTGCGACTGGTTCGAATTCACACGTGCTATTTCGCGATTCTGCCGGATAAATCGTCGTTTCACTGTAGTCGTTAGAGTTGAGACTGTACAATTGCAATTGGCGAAGACATACAAGCTTCAATGCTTTCAGCAGGAGGAGCTGGAACCTCGTTCAGTCTCGCCATGTCAGGTCGGCGCAGGAAGTCATGTCACGCGTGCTTTGGCTGCTTGATCTTGCCTCGAAGTTACATGCCAGATTTGGAGGGCGAGCTGGTGGGGTTGGGCAACTGCGCACAGTAGGGATGTTCTCTAGAGGATATTCGTGGAGGTGAGAGGGGCAACTTGGAGGTGAAGTTGTTGTTCGAGATGATTGATATTCAGTGACTGACCATTTCGCCGCGCAAGGACACGACTGGTTCTTGATTCTGCAATGCACGACGCACCGAGTTGGCGTAGCATCAACAAATCACCCTTTCGGGAATAGCGTGCTTAGGGCCTCCACTGGCATTTTCAGTGGTCCGCCGTATTTGCGCTAGTACTACTACGGCGAACCCGGCCCAATTTATCCGCTGCCCGCACGCGTTCGAACGACCAATGATTGACTGCGTGACAATAAAGTCGACTTCAACATCAAGCGATGCCAACGTTCTCTGCTGTACCATTACAACAAATTCCTCGATCACATCCAACCCTGCGAATCAAAGCAATTGTCAAGACAGTCCTACTTGACCAAGCTTCTACAAAATTGCCTACCATCTACCACTTCATCGTTTCCGGCGGACACCACCAGATCGACATCTGCGCCCATCTTACAGTCCACCCACTTGAGCGACCAGGCCTCACTCAACCTGGCGTGAAGCAGTCCGATCCAACCATGTCTTACCACACGCATCGGCTCACGAACATGTATCCCTCACACGGGAATCCGGGCAACACCACGTCCTCATCTTCCGGGCTGCGCCAGCCGTCCCATTCGCATTCCCACTCACAGTCACTCCTACAAACCAGAATCGCCGCAAAGCGCGCCGAGCTCGAGAACCTACGAGCCCTGCGCGATCTGAGTGCCAATTTAGCAACGCAACTATCCACACTGGAAGAGAAGCTCGGCACTTTGCGCAACGGCTCACAGAGTGTCGCATTGGTATTGGCGAATTGGGAGAATGTGCTCAGAGCGATCAACATGGCAGCCAGTAGGTATTTTCCAAAAGAACACCACCACCACATATTGGAACGTTTCACAGCCATGACATTGGCATTTCAAACCGTTCTCCTCGCACCTCGAGTAAGATGCGGACTTTCTCGAGACTTTAAGCATGTGTGATCTTGGAAGAACCCTGTTTCTTCCTCTCATTGCCCTCACTGCTTCCCCTTTGTTTGGCTTGCTTTGATCAAGCCCATTTAAACGTGTCTAGATCGTCGTCATTATGCCTACTTTTTCCCATCCTCGTCAACTCCAGAAACTCGGTAGAAAGACTCATGTGAGCCAGAAAAGCTAATTCAATGGGTGCAAACAGTGAAAGTCCCCAAGCCCGCCAATGTCGACGAAGACGAAAACCAAGATGCCGACGCAGCAGGCGATACTCGAGGTACCAGTGGATCTTCAGCACAAGACCTTCCCGTCCCTCTTGTTCGGATTCCGGTACAACCAAAGACAGAGGATGGAAGTTGAACGTAGGGAAATATTCTGATATCACAGTCTTCGCTTCCCAACCGAATGGTGAAAAGCCATATTTTGCACCACCACAGATACCATACCACACCGGATATAGTGCAACAGCAAAAGTCGTCCTGTTACGCCACGAACGGGCGGGCTCTTCCTGTGTATATGTGCATGATAGCACAGCCTCGTTGGTTACGACAACACGAGCCGCTTCGCATACCACCCCCGGAGGGAGGGATCGAGTGGTTTTAATGCCTTCTCCATTCTTGATTTTGCACATTATGGTGTAAATGGAGCCAGAGAGGGAAAGAGACAAAAGACAGCAAAGCAAAAAATCTCTTTCCTTTCTACACCAGGCTCCCGACAGCAACAGCCACCCCGTGGAAGGCTGCCACTCTTTCGAAAACGAGGGAAGGACCCTATCATCTTTTCTCCGGCAACAGGAAAAGAAATCGAGCGGAATAAGCCATCAGTTCAGCAGGCCGACAGACAGCCGGTCGTTGAGAATGCTGGCAGTACAACAGCAAAGAGCTAGCTAGTCGCGTGGATCCACACCCAGAAAAAAAAGGCAAAACACAACTCTTTGAATCCGCAGCCACAGTCTCGCCAAACAGCTCTAGGAAAGAGTTCACCACACTTCGCTTCGGCGCCCTGAACATCTCAGAAAAGTTAACCGACCCGCCGCGGCTACTCGTACAGCCAAGAATAATATCAGGATCTTGATCTTACTTGGCACATGACGGTCTGGAATGGAACTAAAGCCTGAGATACCTAGGCACAGTGCTCCGAGGGTCTTTGCCTTCTCTTTTTTTTATCAAGATTGGAGGTCATACTTGTCTGTACCTCACCTTACCATTCTTCTCTCCACAGCAACGGCAGCGACATTCGAGAATGCAGTACCTCGATCTCACATTTCCAATAGCAGATACCTACTGTAGAACCACGTACGTGCGTCATGCGACCGGGGAGATGGGATGAGTTTGAATTTTGTATCAGGTACTGGTACGTACATACATACAGTACCGACAAAAGCAAAGCAAGGCGTACTTCAGGACCCTGACGTTTCGTTTTCGTGGATTTGGGCCGCCGCCAGGAAAAAAATCCGAGAGAGACAGAGACGCTGCAGTACCAGTAGTGAGCGGTCTGGAAGCTGCTTGCTCAACCTCAGCTGTTTAACAAGGCATCTAGAGAAACAAACTTCAAGGGAGATCAAGTCAATCATGGCAGAGCGGAGTAGACCAGAGTACATAAGCCTTGGCACTTCAAGTTCCAAGGCAGTAGAGCAACTGCATAAGGGAACTTGAACACTACCTGCACGACAATGAATGAATGTATGTATGATACCTAGGATACTACTGTAGTGACCCAAAAACACATACTGAAGTCAGACTCATGCTTCCATTCCATCTCTGAGAGCCCGAGACCGAGAGCAGTTCAACTCCACTACCCAGCGGCACCGAATCCAGGATCAAGGCTCATAATGACCCAAAGGCAAGACAAGACAAGACACGACAACCACTGACTGCCACTGCTCTGACTAGAAAAAACATAAAACACCTGACGCTGCGCTGCGTTGCAACCCGTTACTGCTCCTTACACCCCTCCCTCGCCGGCCAAAAAGAGTGGGAGAAGAACCGACTGCCAGAACAGAAGAAGAAAAAAAGCCTGCCCCGACCAAAAGGGTGCTTCATCAAGCTGTCCCACCAACAGCAACACCGACTGCAGTACCAGTAGCAGAAGGCTACGCCTGGCCTACCGTCGCCGTCGCCGACGCCACCTTCGCCGCCTGTGCTTGCATAGCCAACTTCCTCTTCTGCCTCTCCGCCCACTCCCGACTCGCCTGTCTCCCACGTTCCGCCGCCTCAGCACGCGCCCGTCTCGCGGCATCTTCTTTCTCCTTTTTCTCCTTTTCCGCCCGTTCCATTTCTATCTTGTTGCGTCCAAACACTTCTCTCCCCTTGGCCTTTTGCTGAGCCACGTCTTCCTTTGTGACCATCTGTTTCTGGCCTGCCGTCAACGTGAGAGAAGAGACTCTGGGTTTCGACGCTGTTGCTGTTGCTGTCGCTGCTGTCGTTGTTGCCGTCCCCCTCGTCACTGCCGTCGTTGTCACTCCGGTTTTGCTCTCTCCAACACTGGTCGTCGGTCTAGTAGGTCGGGTTTTCTCCACCACCACGACGGAGCTAGCACCAACAGCTGTAGTGCGTCGGACACTCGAATTGGCTACTTTGGCCGAGTGTTCCACTGACGATACTCTGGCTTTCGGAGCAGTTGAAGACGACCGCGGTTTCGTTCTTGTCGACGACGACGAAGAAGAAGAAGAACTACTCGACACTCGTTGTTGTGGAGCAACATTCTCCTTGTCGACGCCATTCGCGTAGATACTCATTCTGGCCTGGCTGGCCTTGGTCTCTCGCGGCAAGACACTTGGCCGAGCGACCTTGGACGGCACGGGACGCGCTTTGAACTGCTTCCGCTCCTTTTCTGCCTCTTCTTCCCGTTTTAGCCGTTCTTCCCGCTGCGCTTTGAGTTTGGCCGAAATGGCTTCGCCGGGTAGAGTAAAAGTCGGTTTCGTCGGTGGTTTGGACGATTTGGCCGGGACAAAGGCGGGTTTGTTGGTGGAGAGTCTTGATTTTGCGGTGTTCAGGCTTGTCATGCTGGAACCCGTACTAGGGATACGCTTTTCTGACGTGTTTGGAAGCGCTGCGGCGGCCTTGGCTGGAGATTTGGAAAAGGACAGTGCTGGACGAGATGATGAGGAGCCCAAAGCTGTGGAAGCTTTCGGCTTGGTCCCGTCAATAATGGGCTTCTTCGTCTGTCTTGTCACAGTTGTGGAGGTTTTAGACGACGCCACTTTTGGAGCCTGTGGCCGTGCCGTTGCCGATTTGGTCTGGCCAGGAGTGGTAGTGGTCTTGACAACTGCAGTCGCCTTCGTCTGAGGGCTCTTGCTTTTGGTGGGAGTTGCAGTTGTTTTCTTCGTAGTGGTGCTTGGAGCAGGGGTGGTAATTTGCGCGGGTTGGCGAGCCGGTGTATTCTTTCGAGACTTGACGGGTGATTCGAGCTGGAGACCTTCTAGAACAGGCAAGTTTTCAGACACCTTCTCGATGGCATCTTCCAAAGCGTCAATCGCATCGACAGAGTCTTCAATGCGAGGAGTATGTGTCATGATGTCCTCATCAAAGCCGTCGGAGGCTGTCGCTTCAGGTTGGAGCTGCATCTTGCTCGGCGATCTGGATTTGATCTTGTCAACGAACGAGTCTTCCACCGAGTCGGCAGGTGGTGTGGAAATGGTTTCGATTGGTGCATGGACAGAAGGGTCGAATCTGGGTGTCTTGGGTGGGTCGGTACGGATATGTCGAGGAGTGGAAGACGAGTCTTCGGAAGCCTCCTGGTGGTGAGAAGTAGACTCGTTGAGATGGGTTTGTTCCTCTTCAGCTGGTGCATGAATGGCAAGCATATCATCAACGGAGGACTGCTTCGCGACTTCGGCCTCCATGATACTCGGCGCACTGGTCATTCCATGTTGGACAGTCGTGTCGGCAGACTTTGTTCCTGTAGCTTCGCATTCTTGTCGAGTTTCCTGCTGGAGACCCGTCTCAGGTGTACCATCGAACTCTGTGCCCGACGAAACACCAAACGTTTCACCCAGCTCGTTTCCAGAGAAACCCCTCGTTTCCTTTGTCTCATTCTCTTTCGAGGATAATTCCGCAAGCGAGTGCTCTTTAACTTCGCCCGACTGATCGGCACCCAAAGAGCACGGAGTCACGTCCTGTGTACTAGTACTCGTTTCCTCTGCAACAGTCTTAGGACAAGAAGTATCGTTGGCGGCGTGGACCACCTCGACATCGAGATCGTTCTCCTCTCCCTCGTCGTGCTCTTCTTCTTTCTGTCTTCCCTTCTTGCCTTGCTTCGCTTTTCTCTTGCCTCTACCCTTCTTCGCGGGCGCATGCGCAACCTGTGCCTCTTCTGGTCCATTATCCACAGCCGACTCACTGACCTCAGGAGGAATATCGTCATTCTTTGTGGTTACGTTCTTCTCATTCTCTGTTTCCATCACGTTCTGCTCCTCCATCACCAGATTGTTCTCATGGGTGATATCCTTCAAGGCTGGTCGCAAAGGGGCGCTTTCGTCGACGCGGTCTTCACCTTCGCCTTCGCCAGCGTCGCTGTGGTTTGTCGTGTCTGGATCGGCATCGACATCTTCGTGAATGACCGGGTGAGACTGCGATTCATGTTGTGATTCGTGCTCATGCTCGCGCCCAGCTTCGTCAAGTCCTTGGGCTTGAGCTCGTAGAGCCGCACGAGTCATGCGCATGGTGGCCGCCGTTTGATCGTATATTGTTTGTGACAGACTCGGAAACGATAAAGAAGACAAGAAGGACGAAACGGACACGTTTAATGCTCAGTGGTGTAAGTCACTCTAGTGCGCTTGAGGAATGTGCGGTCGTCGCGTCGTATGCATCGATAGTATGAACGCGGTAGGCGCTCAGTGAGCTTCTAGCTGTTGGTGTTCAATTCGTTATGGTTTGTGGCGTTCTTGAATACAGGGTAAAAAGCCTCGGGTACCAGTTATTTAGTGGTCGGCAAAGCGTTTGTATACAGTCGTTGCGAGCCTCATGCGGCCGTGACACGCGTGTTTGTAGTGTTTGGCTGAAACTCCGTCGATGCCCCGGCAACCAGCCTTAAACACGTAGCATGCTACCTATTCCGGTTAGCAAGCGACTCAACTCACGTGATGGTGATGATTCGTGTTACGTCAGCATTATGTGTTTGGTGATCTTGGTCTGGACACGACTCGGACACTTCCACATCGTGGTACATCTTTCACTACTACGCTAACAAGCTACTTCCTCTGCCGCATATTGCTCAACCTCGGCCTAAATAAGGTGATGTCCAGAAAAGGGTTCAAGGAGTGAAAATCTTACAAAGATCAACAAAGAATTTGGTACATGTCACAAAATGAAAGACAATAGCTCCGCCACATATCAATCCAGCAGACAGGTACGTACTTGTACCATCTCTCACCGTTGACACACTGCAAGACTAGAAATTCAAACCGAGGGGATTTGCTGCCGCGGTAGGGTTTCCACTGACTTTGGGTCGATTCGCGGGTTTGGAAGCAGTGACACTATTGGACTTGACAGGCGTCGACTTTTTGACCGAAGCTGGCTGCTTAAGCCCACCACCGTTCTTGTTGCTCGTCGCATCGACAGGCTTCTTCCTCATGGCTCCCGGATTGGGTGTCGACGCGGTCTTGGTTGCGGTCGGTGCTTTGGGCGTCACAGCAGAAACATGCTTCTGAACAGGAGCAGCGACAGTCGAGCTTGCTTTCTTGGTGACAGCATCAGTTTTGGGTCCAGGTGCTGGCAGCGCCTTTTTCGGGGTGCCAGCTTCGATCTTTTTCTGAGGCGCCGCATTCTTGCTGGTAGTCATCAACGTCTTGGACGGACTGGTCTTTGGTGGCGCCCGATAGACCTGAGGACTGGTCACCTGTCTCTTCCCACCAGTGACACCCGCACTCAGTCCAAGCGGATTGCTCGCCGTCTGCGCTCGGATTCCATCCGCCCTGCTCCAGTCCATGATGGCATTGCCATAATCTTTCACTCCGTCCCCATACCGGCGACTAGAGTTGTTGATCCCTTCACCTACACTATTGATGCTGTTTCCTACTGCACTCACCGCTCCACCAGCAAATGAGCCTGCAGTTGCAACCGTACTCGACACAGTGGGGGCAAGTGCCTCGGAGACCTTCCCTAGAACCCACTGTGTTGCCATTGTTGAGGTGAAGGCTTAAAAAGGTGCGGCCGGGGTGGTCGACGTGTTGGTGGACTTTCTAGGTCCGAGCTTAGGCGGCTTTCTTCTCGGCTGGTCACCGGCCTGCGAACTGGCAGGGGAGATATCGGCCTTGTCAGCCTTGTCAGATTTCTCCTGTTCCTGTGCAGGGGGTGCTGTCAATTGCTTCTGCGGTTGCCGACTGTGCACCAACTTGTCACGCGGCGGCGGCCGAGGAGTACGGTTGGGGTCCTCGGGCTGTGGCTTGGGAGGGAGTTTGGGGGCTGTCCGGATTTTCCACTCGGGTTTGGCTTTGGGGGCGTGTTGGCCTCGAGTGGCAGTGATGTTGATAAAGTCCTTGTCGAAAAAGATGTCGAAGGATACGTTAGGCATTGGGAGGCCACCCAGTCGAAGAGTGACTGAGTGTAGACGACGTAGAGAAATGATATACTAGAAGTATCTGGTAGGAATGTATCGAGAAGGATATAAGACCAAAAGACGCAGGATGTACAGTTAAAGGACTGGGTGTTGTTATACGAAGACTGGCACCGGGACTCAGGCTGGCAGTTGGACAAGGGAACGTCATCAAGGGGCTCTTTGTGCATTTTGTCCCACGTCGCTCGGCCAGTTGCGCACCGCCACAAAACGTCGAGATCCTGTTTTTCCCTGCTTCCTGCATCCTTCGGTCCTGTCAACCAGACACAATCGACTCCATGGACAAGGATGAGGCTCGACAACCGGCCTCTCACCTCTCGTCAATCGCTGCCGAGCCCGTAACAACCAACGATCGGACCAGGAGGGCCACCACCGTCTAGTCCATCATTCGCTTGTCCCCCCTCCTGTGCTACGGTGTGAACTCAATCGAACCACCTCAACGCCACAATGCAGGCAGGAGGGAGATTGTCTGTCTGTCGCTGGTCGAGAAGCAAACTTCTACCCCAGACATCCCTGTTGCCGTGTTGCGGGTCGACGTCAGAGGTGGCGTCTACACATCCCAGCCTCAGGCTCTTGTTGACCAATTCACTCCGAACAATTAACCTCGATGTTGGACAGCAGTATAGGAGTGTTTGCAGCATCAGTCAATCTCCGGTAAAGATGAAAAATAGCATCAGTAGAATCAGGCCAACATTGCTCGACAATACAACACCATGTCCGTTGCCAAACCTAGCCTCGAGCCAGCCGCAGGCTTCTCCCTTGAATCACCAGCAAACCGGCCTGATCGCGTGCCTCTGAAAAAAGGCGAATATTCGATTGCTTCGCGCGCATTGGCATTGTCGACGTACTTCCTCTCAGGAGCGTTGGCCATCAACCTCTCGCAGTTTCTCGGGGCACCTCTATATCTGGTCAATCAGGATTGGTACAATGCATGGATTGCCTTCACCAAGCAGTCCTTCGGGCTGCTGACCATGACTCTGACGCAAACGTTTGCTCCCACCAAGGTCATTATATCCGGCGATGCATCAGTCCGGGGCCAACTGTTGCAGTCTACAGAGGGCGACCTCATCCTCAATTTTCCCGAACGGCTTGTTTTGATTGCCAACCATCAGATCTACACCGACTGGCTGTACTTATGGTGGATAGCCTACTGCAATGGCATGCACGGTCGACTATACATAATACTCAAAGAATCGCTCAAGAAGATCCCGGTGCTGGGATGGGGAATGCAATTCAATCAATTCATTTTCCTCAAGCGCAAATGGGAACAGGACAAACCCAATATGGCCAGCGCTCTCCAACGGCTCAACAAGCCCACCGATCCAATGTGGCTGCTGTTGTTCCCTGAAGGGACCAACCTGGCCGCCAGTACACGCGCAAAAAGTGCAGCCTGGGCAGCCAAAAACAACATCCCCGACATGAAACATGTATTATTGCCTCGAAGCACCGGCCTGCATTTCTGTCTTGAAGAACTTAAGGGAACAGTGGACTACGTGTATGACTGCACCATAGCCTACGAAGGCGTTCCACGAGGCGCATATGCTCAGGACATCTTCACCCTCAAGGCAGGTTACCTCGAAGGACGACCTCCCAAATCCGTAAGCATGCACTGGCGTCGGTTCGCCATCAAAGATATTCCTCTGCATAACGAGAAAGCGTTTGAACTGTGGCTTATTGCTCGTTGGCGGGAGAAAGACTTGCTCATGGAACAGTACCTTCAAACAGGCAGCTTCCCTGCCGACAAAGGAGCCACAAAGTACAAGTCTGGTAAGGTCTTGCGTGGATGCGGACACATGGAAGTCCCTATTCGAGCAAGTCATTGGTACGAGTTCCTGCAGATTTTCGCTCCAATGGGAATTCTGGCCATGGTGCTCTACATCTTTTACGGTGACTTACCCCAGAGGTTCTGGAAAAGCATCAACAAACAGGCTCTTCAATCAGGGACCGAGGACATTAAACAAGCAGGTATCAAAGCCGGCAAGAGCGCCAAATCTGTCTCCAACTCTCTCTCAGGGTTGACCCTCGACTCCTTTTTCGAGCCGACAAAACAAGAAGAAGGCTTCAAAGCTGGTGCAATGGCTGTCCAAAAACTTCTCAACTCACCGTCCGCTCAAACACTGCTGAGCCGGGCGGATTTCATTCAGCAATTCCTTTCGGACCCGCAGAAAATGGTTACCGACAGTATTACCAGCCAGCAACAGAATTTCATGCGCCAACTTGCTATGGAAGAGGCGAGGAGGCAACAGAGCCGGATGTCAGCACCCCCAGTTGGACCGGCGAAACCGGTGACGAACGGAACAGTATCAAAAAAGGGCACATTCTGGGATGCTCTTGAAGCAGAAGAGAAGAGCAGACATGGCTCGGTTGTGTCCGCCCCAAGCTCCACGACTAACAAAAAATCAAACGGGACTTTCTGGCAGGAACTCAAGGCCGCAGAAGAGAAGAAGGGTGGCCCTAGATTGACAGAAGCGGCCAAACAGTCGTTAGGTGGCCAGAAGAAGGGCACTTTTTGGGACGATATCAAGGCCGAGGAGAACAGTCGGTATGGCACGGTGGTGACTCTTTCGAGTAATGCCTCAACCGCGGTCGCGTCGGACAGTTCGACCTCGACGAGAAGAGCTGCCCCGAAGCTCGGGACGCCCAGAGCAGCTTCGACGGTTGGGAATCCTCCAAACAAAGCTCCTTCGGCGGCACGGTCTGTATCAACGACTTCGAGCCAGCAGACGAGGCCAGCGTCGAGCACAAAACCAAAAGCTGCCACGGTGCAATCGGCAAAGGGCAGCACTGGCCCAAAATCTGTTTCCAAGACTGCATCCGCTACACCGGCTACGAGTACTCCTGCCAACATTAGATCTGCGAAGCTGAAATCTGCGCTACCTTCAAATGCGCCGTCGGCGTCAAAACCGCCGTCTACGAAGACTTCAAATACGAAAACAAGTACATCAAACACGAAGCCTGGCACTGTTCCTTCAGCAAACTTGAAGAGCAATGGCATTTCCAAACCCGCAACGGCCGGCTCCACCAAGCAAGCAAGCATACAGCCCTCATCAACGCGCCCCGATAAGAAATCCACAACCATGTCAGGGACGAACTCGAAGCAAGGCACTCAGAAACCAAACACCAATCTGCAAACAGCGTCAAAGGCCACGCCGACAAACCCCGGGAAACCTGCCGGGACGACAAAAGCAGCACCCTCTACGACGAAGACCGCCTCCGGCCCACAAAACTCAAGTCGTGAGCGTTGCTGACTTTGATGGCTCCTCCAACTTGCCTCCAAGGGGCATGGAACCTATGCGACAGCTAAGGCTCAAACGCTCCCAACAGAGGCCATCTAGGATCCTCGATCCGCCAGCCGACGCCCACGACATGGATGTAATGGAAGACATCTTCAAGATGGATACAAGCTTTGCTGCCTCAGCTTGTTGTTCGTTTGATGGTCTCCTCTCGTGGTTGGTGGATCAGCCGACTATTCATGCTCCGGCCAGCCGCCAGCCATACTCTGAGGATCTGGAGGTCTTTCGTTCGTATCTCATTTGCTTTTCTCTCAATCGGCCTGTTGTTTGAGCAACTTTGGAGTCCATGCCACCGCGTTGGAGCATGCAGTATCTATATTACATTGTACTAGCATTTCGTCGACATGTATACCTATCAATACCATTCTACAAGAACATTCATTGATCAGTACCTAAGACCATACGTTTCCAAACATATGATATCTCAAGTCCCATCCCATCCATCCTATCCCATCGTTTGTTGTTGGGCCCAGCCGTTCGTTCGTCACTATCAACCCAACACCTACCCACCACCAGATAATAGGTAACTACATGGTGACTGTTCCCTGATTGAACCGTCACCGTCCGTTTGTCAGCCAGTATCCGCATAGAACACTCGAGCAGTATAATAATGCCTGATTGATAGATAGGTAGGTAAGGTCAATCAATAGGCATGGTATAGTGATATAGTGATATTGTTTTGTCTTATTCTTTGCTATTGTCACCATCACAATCACCATCAAGCACCAGCACCAGCGCCAGCACCACCACAAGCCCCGGCTCACTCTCCAGTCCATTTTCGTCACGAGCATGATTGAGCAGACTCGAAAAGTGAAGTCCAAGTGATTGTATGGATTTGAAAACGAGTCACGCCCGGGGATAGTGAATATGGCGTGTATAGACACAGAGGTATATATATCCCCCTTCTTTTCGCCTTTCTCTCCCTCTCTTCCTTTCCTTCCTTCTTGTTCATCATCTTCATCGTTTATCTTCTTCTCGGAGCGTTGAGTTCTCGAGATCATCGTCCAGCCAGTTCACTTGTTTCCTCTCCCGCAAACGGTATCTCAAACCAAACCAAACCAAACCCATATATCGACCACCATCTATCTCCCTTACGTCTCTGACAAGACAAGAGAGAGCAAAATGTCGCAAATCCAATCGCTGGATTCACTGTCGGCGAGCAGACTTCGAGCGTAAGAACCAACCCTGAATCTTACTCACCTGGCCATATCATTTTATGGTCTCCAGTCTCCACACATATACTGACCCATATTGCACAGACTCAAACCCACCGAAACAATCACAATCCTCTACAAACCAACAGTCACCTCCGAACCCCTAATCCTCGCCGAGTCCTTCCTCCTGGGAATCGCCACAACCTTCTCCACAAAATGGAACCTCGATTTCCGACCCACTGGCATCAACAAGATGAAAGTCTCCGAGCTGCAACGCAAACCGATCAAGAAATCCGTCACCATCACCGGCGGCCGAATGAACATCCACAAGCACATTCTCGCCTGGATGATATCGTGCTGCGAAGGAATCGGTATTCAACGATTCACCGAACCGGCCATGAAACCATTTGCATACCTGTACCATGCCAGAGTGTGCGCGGCCATCATGGGATGCGAGTATCTCCAGCATAAGATCGAGAAGCGCATGGAACAGATGGCAGCTGGACAGATTCATTCCGAAGACTTGCGGTGTCTGTTTCTGTCTGTGGAGCCACAGGTAGACGAGGACATGAAGAAGTTTCTCGCGGAACATGTTGCAATCAGAATCTGGGAGAAACGGCTGAAAGCAAAGGGGGCGTATCGGACTCTGAGGGAGGAGATTCCGGAGTTTAATAAGATGATTGATGAGATTTTGGGGAAGAAGGTGGAGCAGAGGAAGATGGAGTGGGAAGCCAGAAAAAAGAAGAGACTGGCTGGCCAGGGCCAGGGCCAGGGCCAAGGAAATCGTGGACTGAACGGACGCTCTTCTGGTGCAGCATATGATGGTAAACCCGGAGTCAGAAACGGCATGGCACTGGCTGCAGGCAAAACATTTGCACCAACACCAGCTCCCGCCGAGCCAAAAGCCGACAATACCAAGGTCAGTACTGTCAAGGTGCCGTCTCCAGTGGTGCGTCGGGGCAAGAATGGCAGACCGGCTTTTGTTTGTTTCGACCTGGGAGTGACGAGGGATGGGGTTCGAGCTGCCGGTGGTCAGATGTGAGGGAAAGTGACTGGCATCGGCATCATCATTAGACGAATAGTTTGATATTTCTTTTCTGCCTTTCCTTGAGCTGATGTTCGATGCGGTCTGCGGTCAGTTGCAGGCAACGTGGCCATCAGATTGAAGTTATCATATCTTTTTTTCTTCCATTGAACCAGCGCACATACACAAACACACATCATATTTTTTTTGTTTCCACGTTTTACCATCCAACTCTACTGTCTGATCTAGAACGAGTTGCTGAATGCGACAATTCCAAAACAAACCAGCGCAGGCAGATCCGCCGTGAGGGTTCTCCAGAAATGCACCTTCTGCCATTTCCTGACATATTCGATCGACTGGCCTTTCTTTTCCACCTCTTCATCGCAGGCGTTCTTGATCGTCTGGCTGATGGTCGGCACAAAGGCAAAATGGCCCAGCGCGAACGCCGATCCAGCCAAACACAAAGTTCGTTTGGCACTGTCGTGGGGGAACAGTCGAGACGCATAAATGCCGCCAATGATGGTGGGTAGAGTCACTGAGAAGACGACGGCAAGACCTAATGGTAGGCCGTTGGTCCACCATAATCGGATCATCTTGCTGGTGGTCGCTAGGTCTTCTTTCGACGCCTTGATGAAGGGAATGAAGATGGTGGGTTCGACGAGCGCGTAGAATACGGTCAATGAGGACGATAGGAGCGGGATTGCGACGGGGATCCCGACGCCTAGGGTGTTGGTGGTAGACATTGTCGGATTGGACTGTTGCAGCTGTGGTCGATGGAAGTGGTGGTGTCTGCTGTCAATGGGAGCGTATACACTGGCACTTCAGATTGGTGGGGGAACGTAGGAGGAGGTGTTCGACAAAAGCTTCACCACGGACCTACTTGTATGTTGACGCAGACGCCGTCCGATACCTCAACTTGGTCAATCGCTCACCTGATAGTACGGAATAGCCAGGAAACCAAGAGAAATGGTACGACAAGTCTGTTGCAATTGACGGTTCATCTGCCAGTTTGGGTGGAGATGACGGTGGACACGAGGCTCGGAGGCGGAAGAATATGAGATGAGCTCGGAGGGGACACGACGGAGGGTCGGAGGATCAGATCCGCTTGATAATACTACGAACACCATGACCGTGCGACCATTGCTTCCACCTCGTGTACAGGAGTATCTACCTATATACCTAGGTATACAACATTAATAGTAGGGATAGGCGTCGGTATTTGGTTTTGGTCTTTATCCTTAAAGATCAATATCGCAGCCATCCCCGCTACACCCCTACCATGCACAGCTGCGTCGTCGGGGGATTGTGACAAGCATGCATCCGTCGGCCAATGGAACATGTACCATGCACCGTTGGCTGCGAGGTGTGTGATACAAGATGCAGGTCGATGATTGTAGATACACGAGGCGCAGGGAACACGACCTCTTGACTCCCTGATGATAGACAACGTAGGTGTCGACCTGGTCGCCAGGGATGAATACCTCAACCCAAAGATCCCTTCTAGGCGTCGTCTCGCCTGAGAGCAGAGGGGTAAGGAGGGCTTTTAGTGAAACCTGCTAACGGAATAGGCCAAAGTGGCTGCCGTGCTTTAACTGGAGTGGCTCCTTCTTTGGCGATCTAAGCCTCCGAGTCCCTGACGCACTCTCGATCTTCACCCGCTAGCGAGATACAGGGATGCGTTTGGCTGCCGGTAGCGCAGTGCTGTAGCAGCCTAGGGAGCCTCAGGAGCTCTAAGCTTATTAGTGGTGCTCTGGGGGCTGCTCTAGGCGTCTCCCCTGATCTGACCTCCCAAGAGCCCTAAAAGTGCCGTCCCCAGAGACGCAAGAGACCCATTCAAGCTCGATCCGCGCGGCGTGCGACCCGTCAGTCACGAACCCACTTGCACCGTCAACCATTACAACGACAGTGAATTGAATCCACAATCCATCATCCAACACGCCAACCGAGAAATCCTCCGCCACCATGCGACGCGTCTAGAATTGATTATGATTCCCACATGCAGCGACGTTCATTCAGGGCGAACAGTTCGCTGAACGCCATCACATCCCCAGCGCTTCATGTGTGGGTAGAATACTACCTACTACTAGTCGTGAGATTGGGACCACGTTTGATCCTCCCGCTACTATTCTCAATATCAAGCGCACAACCGCGACCACACCACACCACTTCCCCTATTTCACAGCCAACATTCACGACTCCGTACTTATTGCGCATGGGTTGGCGGACATTCATATTTACCACAGTCTAGGGATCCCCTGACAGATACCGATTTGTCGATCAACCCTCGCATTGGCAGTCGAATTGTGCAGTGCAGTGGCGGATTTTAAGACCCTCATTCTTCAACTTCACTCCCGCGGCCTCGAGGCTTGCGCTGCTACACTGGCATCCCTGCAGCGCCCTGCTTCAACGTCCATCCTCGTACATCACGCATATCTCCAGTCTTTCATAAGCCATCCTCATCCTTGTTACGGCATTAGTTCGCATAATCCTATTCGCCTTTCTGTCTCCTCAACGAACAAGGAACTTTTGTCTTTGAAGGCTGACATTAGAAAAGCATATTGGCGACTTGGAAATGAAGTCTGTCTGATCACGGCGAATGCGCAATTCTCACCCTTCCGTCACTTTTGCCCGACACAAACCTGTGCGAATATTCAACCCCCATTTGCCCCAGCTGTGTTTCTTCAGAAAACCGGTAGAAGTGTCTTGTTAGGCTGGCTGCTTGTGAGCGGTATAGGGAAGATGCGATCGAAAAGGGCCATCTGAGATTATTCAGAAATCCCACTTTTTGGAGGGACCCCGTCATTATCTAACCATGCCGCCAACAGAGTCTACTGGATCATCAGAGCCACTGGCGGATTACTTTTGGATCGCTGGGCTGGATACTCAGCAGCTCATAGATGCTTTTTCTCAGCCAAGATGGTCGTATCAGTCGCCAGACAATAACCCTGTTGTCGATTCGGCCATCAAAGAAGAGCCATCGGCGGCGGAAAACGATCAATCATCGATTCTACAGTCGCCTCGAAACTCCATTCGACATGCCAGACACGACTCCTATCAACGCCTCTCGCAACTCTCGGACGAAGCCAAAAGTGCAATCCAAAGCCTTGAAGAGGCCACTCGGCCGCGCAGCAATGGCAGTGTCGCCACCCTTCGTCCTGTTGCTCCGCTGCCGTCTGTGCGAATGTCTTCTGCATTCACCGAAGCCGATTTCGAGAATGCCATCCAGAAGTTCACCAGCGATCGAGATGCCTTCTTTGTGGATCTCACCTTCAATCCAACTGAACCTTCCAAACCCTCTCGTGCCAAATCACAAGCGAAGACGCAAAAGATTGTGGCCCAGGACGAGCCGAGTCCGACCTTGAACCGCAACTTCGGCAGCATCCGTCGACATATTTCTTTCAAAGATATGGCTAGTGCAAAGCGTCAACCATCTCTGGCTCGACGGGTGTCCACCAGAACCTCACGAAGAATGAGCAGTTACAACTCGGTCATTCCTATTCCGGAGTCTCTTCACAGTTCACCAGCCCAGCATCCTCTGGCGCGGAAATTCGAACCAGTCCTTCTCGACAGATATCCGCGGTCAAATACAGGCGAAAACTGCCAAGGAAGATGTCGGTTTCCCGATTATGTGCCTATGTTTGCTTTTCCCAACGACATCAGGGTGGTGTCTGCAGACAGCAAGCCGAGGTCGACATGGCATGAATTCTCCATGACAGCGGCAGATAATTCAAGGCTGACCGGCGTCTGTGTCACAGTCTGGGTTCCTGTGAGCAACCACATTGCTTCGGATTTGGAAAAGAAGTGTGATGAGTGGCGAAAGGCACATATGTCCGAGGCGGAACGGGAAATGGCGGCCTCGTTGGCTGAAAGACTTACAGTGGAGAGTACAAAGCTATCTCAATTGCTCGCACAGCTTCCACAAGCGTCTCCGGATTCAGCAGCAAGAGAAGAACTGGAAGATGAAATCAGCGCTGTCGAGGAAAAGATTGCGGTCATGTCGGACATGCTGCGACCGTTACGGCACGGTTCAGTTTCAGAAATCCAGGGCTTGTCCAGTAGTGAGACACGGTTTTGGATACCGAGAGCCTACGGAATTTTGGGGAAAGACAGCACAATGGCCAGTTTCTACCGACAGTGGTTACGAGCAGTCGTAGTCCCTATGACGGACGGCGGCATTTTGAGAGTCCCCGCCAGTTCTCCCAAGGTTGGCATGTGGCAACCCTTGGAGCAATATGTCGCTGCCTTGTGCCTCGACGCACCTTTGCCGACGTCGTCCAAGGTTCAGGTCCAGGCTTCGATCCGTGAACTTCACCTCTACGCCAAAAAGCAGGCAGCAAACGAACTTCCAGGAAGCAGGACCACTGATCTGTATCCTTTGTTCAGAACTCTCACCATCCCCAATATCATCCTTCTGTTCGAATATGTCTTGGCCGAATCCAGGATCATCTTGTTGTCTTCTCATACCTCGATGCTCCAGCTGGTCAGCAAAGCCATCTTGGAACTGATTTGGCCCTTGGAATGGACGGGAGTCTACATCCCTGTGCTCCCTTCACGGTTGGTTCAAGCGCTTGATGCACCGTGTCCTTACATCTGCGGCATCAATCGCAATTACGAAAAGTATGAGCTTCCTGAAGATGACTATGTGCTGGTGGATCTGGATAAAAACGAGTTGCATAGCACTTCACCACCCCCTTTCTTGCCCAAACAGCAACGGAGAAAACTTATGTCGCTGTTACATCAGGCGGCACCTCTGCATCACAGCTTTGGAGTGACGCCCGGTCCACCTGCTTATGCGGTCGAGACATTTCCATTTGATGCTTTCTCCGGAGAACTCGACACTGTCTTCACTGCGATTGCCAGATCGACGAATCTGGACAAACTGGCCAGCCTGAGTTCATCCTCCTTCGGTCCGCATGCGGCGTCCGACACAATTCGACGGGCGCCGCTGCTGAACGTTTTTCTTGCTTCAGGACCGACCAGAGGAAAAAGCATTGATCGTCCCAGAACCTCGTCAACCGCCCGTCAGTCCAGTCAGACAGGTTCGGACGGATCCCCGGTGGGTGGAAGCTTTCCCCTTCCGCCAGCGTTGCGCAACGACCGCGACTCTGGATATGCCCTGCAGACGTCGCTCCGGGAGAAGAGATCCGGCCATTTCGATTCACTCTCCAAGCGCAGCTTCTCTGGGTCGGCCCACATGATGCGCAAATCCAGCCTTCCGTTCGTGCGACACAACGCCAGTCCTTCAGCGAACTCGTTCTTAGATGTGAGAAACGGGTCGTCCACTTATGCGCCTTCATTGTATGCTCAATCGACATTGGCAGCGTCAACGATCATGCCCGGCATGCTTGTTCAGCCAGCAGTGAACTCTCCGGGGACATACTATGTCGAAGGACACTGTCTTCAGTGGAAGCCTGCTGACGGTCCGTCAACTTGTGTGCTTTGCGACGAAAGGGCACAGAATGGGTACTACAGATGCTCAGGTTGTGGCTTCGTGATCCACGACCGCTGTGCACCGCAGATTACGGTGGTCTGCTCGGCCGCTTTCTACCCTGACCAGATCCGCGCGGCGTTTGTGCGATGCTTGGCCAGCCTGTTTTACACGTATCGGAAGTTCATGAGTCCGGCCCCTCCGTCCAAGCAGAAGGTTGGAGCGGTTTATTCGTTCGATCATGAAGGGTTCGTCAGGAGCCTTCCGCCGGACCATTCTGCTTACATGCAGATGCTGGAACAAACCCAAGCCTGGAACGAGTTCATCCTTGAGCGTGAGGAGACGGCGTCGAGTCCAGAGATAGCCTTGTTTGATGCCATCATCACAGCGAAACGCGGTCGTGCTGGGCTGCTGCGGTCCAGTTTGCCCACCATTGGCCGCAACCGCCGAAGCTTTGTGCAACGATCGGTGTCTGCAGCAGGTCTTCCCGCTCAGGCGGATGTTTTGTCAGATACATCCCAGCATCAATGGCGGATCGTTTCTGTGTCCAGCAGTTCAGAAAGAACAGACTTGGGTGCTGCGGCCAGAGGGCGGGATTACCACACCATCATTACCCGGATCCCGTCGAAACTGGAGGAAGGTCTGTTCAAACAGAAGCAAGAGGAAAATGTCCCGGACTTGCCGACCATCCGCAAAAAGTCAAGACCAAATCTCCTCAATGGCAGGATGAATGGGCTGAGCATGAACGCACCATGATTGTCCTCGAACGAGGCTTGTATTGTTATGCACATTGCCCTCCGTACTTCATGGGCTGCCTTGGAGACGGAGATTTGGTCTGTTTCAACTGACTCTCCGACGAGACAGGAGATTGCCGGTACTCAGCGAGCCGCGTTCTCCCATAGAGCTACGCCATTGGATAGCAAGCTGACCAAGGACCGCCCTCCCGTCGCGTTTCAAGCTAGTTTTGAGGTCTTCTATTCCTTCTTGGACCCCTTCCATTTGCTCTACCAAAAAAGCAATCTGTATGATATCGCGCGGGTTAATAATTGGCTTTTGGGGCCGGTCCTGGTTTTTCTCGTCCTTTTCGGCGGCATGGGCATCCCAGTAGTTCAGCGAAGTTGATTTAAAGGGCAGTTTGGACTGCAACTTTGCCTCTTCAAGCACAATTGTAATGTCGGACACGTTTTCCAATTGAGCTTCCAGTGCATACCGCAGTAACGTCGTCCTGCCGTACGGGCCGTGGGTTTTGTCTGGGACCTCTTTCGGCGGCAGTTCGGTAGCTTTGGTGCGCACACTCAGACACGGCTGGGCGAGGAACTGGTACAGTTTTCGGAACGAGCGCACCCTCCCACTGGTAGGGGCATGTGTCTGTCCGTCGCTGGAAATGGTCTCTGTGTACGTGACGTTGACGGCGAGGACGTGGTTGCCTTCTTCCTTGAGATCGAATCGCGCGATTGTCTGTAGAGCCGAGTGGGAATTATGCTCATCTTGTTGTTCCTGTTCCGTCGGGTTGGTGTAAAGTTCCAACGGGATTGACTGGGAGGGTGTCTGCATTTCAGCCAAGATCTTTGTTCCGGAAACGGTTTTGGTTGGTGTTGTTGTGGTTGTTGTGGTCCCGGTCCCGGTCGGCCGCGGCGGCAAAAGTTCGTTGTTGGCGCACAGCACGCATGAAAATGTCTCGCCTACGTGGGCGGAACCGAAGGATGGCGGCAGGGCTAGGTTGTTGGATATTATGAAGTCCTGGTCGACTAGTTTGGACGGGTATGCTAGGGAGGAGATGTGGGGGATTTTGGTTTCCGTCTCGCTTTCGTGCGGGAGTGGGTGTTGGAGCGCCAGGGATGGTCGGGACAGCCTAGAGATAATAGAATGAGAGTTGGATGATGAAAACACAAACATGCAGATCGGTGGATGGTGAAATTCAGGAAGCAGAGTTGGATTGTAGTGCCCAGAGGTGTGGTGAGGTGGTTTGACTGATCGTAGTTGGGAGAAGCACAGTACCTCAAGACTTTGATGTTGTATTAGCAGCAGCCTCAGGTAACTCGGGCGAAGAATATTGGATTGTAATACAATAAACAGAACAAAAGAGAGCAGATGAACACAGGAAAGAATTGAGTACAGTACAGTCCGGCCTTGGGCTTGGGTCTTTGGGCAATGTTGACTTTGTGGACTTTGTGACTTGGTAAAGAATTGGAATTAGTTTGGGTATCATACCTTTGAGTGAGACCGAATGTGGTTCTTTTGGGAAGTTCCCTGTGTCTGCTCGAGGTCGAGCCATGACGATACAGTATCAGGCCAGGGCTGGGCCTCCTAGACGAAGCGGCTTGATCTCAGATATATTATACCGTATGGTAAATAAATATTTGTCCCAGTAATTCGTACGGAGCAACGACCACACAACTCTCCTAAGAAAGAATTCCAGATGTGCCCAATGGCAAAGTGGAAAATAATCGGTAGGGATTACCGTGTCTAGTAGAGAGCGCGGATGATGCAGAAGGGGAAGCGAAGTGATTTCGGAAATAGACTTGTTGTTGGATGGCTTGAAGTTGGTGTTGAAGTTGAGCCTCCGAGTCGTGTGAGGCTCGGTCTAAAAGCGGCGACGTTTGGAGTTGGGGGAAATCTACAACTTGAAGTTGATGAGGAATATGAACTCTTGCTTACCAGTTGTACAGTATTGTCTAGGGCGTATAGGCAGGTGCTCTATCAAACCCACGCCCTCCGAGGCCGTTACCGAAAGCCCCTGGGGCTCAATCAGCTACCTACCACGTTTGAGGTGCTGCCTTACCACTCCGGCTTTCCGATTGCCAGTCGCGTATTTCACCCTCATGATGACAAAAGCCGAGGCGGGGTGTAAGGTTTGACCAAGACAGGGACAGGACGCCCTTTTACTAACTACTCCTCCTCTCCAACCTACCACAATAGTACTCAAGTACTTCAGCCGTAAGCAGTGAGGACATTGTCTGGCACTATATATATATACCTACGGTAGGTGCATGAAGCTGACAAAAGGCCCAACGCAACGCAACCTGTCCACCTGATTTCTCCTTCAAGTTATATATAAACTTGGACGAACTCATCATAACTAGTAACCCAAGATTTCAACTCACTGCCTCTTACTTCACGCACCTCCTCAATTTCACTCCGTCTCTCTCCCATTCTCCCTTCAAGCTCTCTTTTCCGTCCATCACCACCATGGCAGAGACAGATCAAATCGAACCCTTCACCATCTCAATTCCCGACTCGGAGCTCGCCGACCTGCAAACCCGACTATCTCTAGCACGGTTTCCAGACTCAATCGACTCAGCAGGATGGGACTACGGAGCCCCCCTGGACGAGATCCAAGGCCTCACACACCACTGGCGCGACAAGTTCGACTGGCGACAAGCCGAAAAGAAACTCAACGAAATGCCACAATTCACCACATCCATCCAAGTGTCCTCCTCCGGCGATCATGTTCATCCTCCATTGAAAATCCACTTTGTGCACCAACGCTCAAAAAACCCGCGCGCAATTCCCTTACTTTTCGTGCACGGTTGGCCGGGCAGTTTCATTGAAGCCAGCAAGATCTGGAAGAAACTTACAGACCCGGACGCAGAAGGGTCTCCATCATTCCACTTCATAGCCCCCTCCCTGCCCAACTTCGGATTCAGCCAGGGCTCCCCCAAACCCAAATTCGCACTTGCCCAATACGCCGAAACATGTCACCTCCTAATGCTCCGTTTGGGATACACCCAATACGTAACACAAGGCGGCGACTGGGGATTCTACATCACACGCGCCATGTCGCTTTTGTTTCCCAACCACTGCAAAGCCACACACGTGAATATGGACCAAGGTTCCGCCCCATCGTGGACGACCCATCCGAGACTCGCGCTCCAACATGCCTTGACACCCTACACGGAGCGGGAAAAACAAGGACTCCGTCGAACCAAGTGGTTCATGGACGAAGGATCGGGATATAGGGCTTTACAGTCCACTAAACCCCAGACTCTCGGGTACGCGCTGGCCGATAGTCCCGTGGGTTTACTCGCCTGGATTTATGAAAAGTTGCATGATTGGACGGATGATTACCCCTGGACCGACGACGAGGTGTGTACCTGGGTCGGGATCTATTGGTTCAGCACGATGGGTCCGGCGGCCAGTTTGAGGATTTATTATGAGTCTGCGCATGAGTGGGATAACGAGTGGAGTAGGGAGGGCAATAAGAGAGTGTTGAGGGATCTCACTACCTCCTACATCGGTGGCAATGGTGTGAAACTGGGTCTCAGTCACTCTCCCAAAGAGTTGCGCGTCTTGCCGAATACTTGGACCAGAGCACTAGGTGATGTCGTCTTTGAGAGAACACATGACTCGGGTGGCCATTTTTTCGCGTATGAGAAACCGGAGCATCTTGTCGCTGATGTGAGGGATATGTTTGGCAGGAATGGTGGTGCAAGTGGAGTCGTGGAGGGGGCTACTGGCTATTGAATTGAACTGCTCTGCTACTGGATGATTGATTGAGTCTCCGACAGGACAAGTGAGTATACTGTACACTCGTTAACGGCCTTACTTGCTGACCGAACCGAGAAGATGGGACTATTATATGTATCTCCAATCTCCAAACTCCAACCTTTCTATCCAACTCCCAACTTGTCCACAGAGGTGGAGGACACAATAATACCCATCCATACTGAATAACCCAGAGTCGTTGGCCAACACTGCGTCTACATCTCGTGCTTAAAAAAAAGAAATCTTCAATGGTGTATGGACAATACAGGACAGTACAGAACGGGACCTGCACTGCAGCCACGGTGAGCACAGCACGGCACGGCACGGCACGGCACGGCACAGCACAGCATATCGCACGACTGGACAGAGCACAGCACAATATACTAGCAGTCAGTGTACAGTACGCAGTGGGAAGAGAATGCAGAAAATCAACTCCAACTCCAACCTGTTTCTACAGTTACGGATCCAGATCCAAAACCCAAACCCAACCAGTGAGTGACCTTGATATCATATATTGACACGAATATCATATCATATCATGTATTATATATCTTGGCCGACTCTCAACGAAACCTGATAAAGATAACCCGCTTGAACACCCATAGATAAAGTACCCTAAGTTACACCACCCTATTCCAGTATGGTGTAATCTCTCGAATAGGTAGTACAAACACATCACAGACATAAGGAATAAAATAGTAGACTCCAAGAAAAATGCAGGCGGGCCTTCGATGGTCAAGTCGAAGCAGGCGTGCATAGGCTATCCTAGTCCTGCCCAGTCCCACTGCATACCTAACTAACAATCTTATAACCCCGTGGCAACCATCAAGCCGTATCCCACGGTCACGACAACAGCAAAGGTAAGAATAGACGAAGGGATGCCGCGCGTCAAAAAGTGTTTGACCTGGAGATAGCGGACGCCGGTCTCGGGGACTTCCATCATGATTGCAGCTGTAAATCAAGGAACCGGCCGTTAGCGTATGCTTTTCTCGGTAACATCACGGTGCAAACAATTCAAAACAGAACAATACGGGTTAGTTGGGGTAAGGAAGGAGAAGGTGGCGCGATCGTCCATTGCGAGTCGAGCAATCAAGGTGGTGAGTTATGATGGGCGGGGTGCAGTGTCATAAGAAAAAAAGAAGGCAAACCAACGTGCAAGGACGAGTGATATTGAAATTGGCAGTAAGAGTCGCTAACCACATCGACAGAGAGCAGGAGCAAGGAGATAAACTGGGAGGATAAAGCAGACTTACTCATGTTGGGAAATCCAGAGGTAGGCAACCCCATAGCAGCCGAACACATCAAAGCACTGCCCATGACCAACAAATTTGGATGAGGCTCCTTCATATTCGCGCCGACCTGCTGCACCAGCGGCAGGATGATCAACGCGGCGACAGTATGCGAGATGAAGGTGGCCACGACGAGCACCAACGCCGCAAAAACCACCAACACACCATACACGGACAGATCGGAAACGTTATCGGTAATCTGTTTGGCGATGGTATGCAACAGTCCCGAAGAGGACACGGCACGACCGAGACTCAGGCCTCCGGCAGCGAGGATGATGATGGTCCAGAGAAAATTGTTGAAGTCTTCTTTAGTCAAGATCCCAGTACCGAAAAACAGGACCATGGGGATGATGGCGATGACGCCCATATCGCCAAAGATGCCCTCCAACTGGTGCGACGTGCACCAGAGCACAATGGTCACCAAGGTGACAAAGATAATAAAATATTGCACTCCATTGAGTCGATCCTTCATCGGGCGAATGGGGACAATGGTCGTGCCACGCCCGGGCTTAAAGGAAACGAGAAGCAACAGCCAGATGAGGACGATGCTGATGATGCACACGGGAAGAGCCACGAAGAACCACACGCCCCAGCTGGGGCTGGGCTTCATGTTTTGTAACGCGATGATGTTTTGTGGCGAAGCGATTGGGGATGCGGCGCCCCCGATGTTCGATGCCAATGCTATGCCCAATATCAAAGCTTTGGACATGTTGCTGTCCGCGGGCAGGTTCCGGAGCATCGGCTGGATGATACTAAAGCACAGCACGGGAGCAGCGACATTGGAGATCCACATGCTCAGAAACATGCCGACAAACATGTTGGTGATCAAAACCGTCCTGGCTTTGGTGCCGGCTTTGCTCAGCACAAAAGTGGCCATCATTTTGGCAATGTGGTATTTGGATAGTGCGGCCGCGATGGTAAACCCGCCCAACAACAGCATAATGACTGGGGTCCACATGGCAGCAAAGACGGCTTTGGTGGCTGTTTTCGAGTCCAGCCGCACATGAGGCTTGTCGTCGGAGCGCATGATGCGGAGGACCACCACCAGAAAAGGAATCAACAATGACGTGACAAACAGAGGAATCACCTCTGTGGCCCAGAGGAGAGAGACGAAGATCAACATGGCCAGGCAGTTCTGCTGCTCTGGTTTCTTCATCAAAGGGACGAATAACAGGACCAAAAAGATGGCCAGGATGACAATCAGGGTCAAAAAGGTCGAGCTGAACAGCCACTTTGGACACCGGTATCGACCAACGGGCGTCACAATCTCCTTTGTCTCGATGGCGTCTCGATCGCCCTGCAGTCTTACCTGCGAAGGATCCTGAGCTCCTCCCAGGAGTGTTTGTCGGATGCCCAGGTTTGCGGCCTGGGCTTTGCGCTCGATGCCGATCATTTCTCGCCAGACGGTGTTCCTCTCCCACACGACATGCTCGCGCAAATGGAGTCGAAGTTCTCTCCGGGCCAAGTCCTGATCTCCCTTGGTCACGATGTCGGCGTAGACCTTTTCCACCTTTGCAATGTTCTCATCGAGATGGGCTATGGTAGACTCTTGGAACGGATACGACGGGTTGACCACTTTTTCCATGTAGTCTTTTCGGATGTTGCGGTTGCATACCTTGTCGTACTTTTTGGTGGCCTTCTTGAATCCAGTTTGGTTGAGCTGGATGAAGGATTTCAGCTCACACAGTGAGACATATAGACCGATGGCCCTCTTCTTCAGATTGATCCCCGTATCGTACAGCGCTGACACCTGGCCAGGCTCGTTGGCTTCCATTTCGAGAGCCAAACTTGGCCTCCTTCTCAGGAACGAAGGGGAACTGTCCGGCGCCCTAAGATCCTCTCTGGAGTCGGCGGATCTCGTAGCGCCGGGTCCTGTTGGAAATGCGCTCTTACTCCTTGGTTTGGTTTGAGGTCTTTTCTTGAGCATGGCTGATGCTGCGTGGTCTTCAGCGTCGCTATCACTATCGTCCTCCAGCTCCGGCTCTTCAAAGCTCACGCTCATGGTGGACGTCCTCCTCTTTCGCCGAAACGGCATGTTGAAGATACTTTGCGACCTGGTAGCTCTACGCCGGTTCTCCACCTCGACGACATCATCCATGTCAACATTCTCCGCCTCGGCCTCATAGTCTTCCACATCTTTCAAAAATTGTTCAAGTTCACCGAAAATCTCGAGTTCCTTCAACCGATAGAATGAGCACACTTTGTCCAGTTCCTGGTCGAGCATGCGCTTGAACGTAGTATCGGGATCGAGGGATCCGCCCAAAAGGGCAGTGTTTTCCTCATCTTGTGCCTGGCCCTCGCCTTGGGTATGGTTGATCTGTTTCTCCAGGGTATAGATGAGCTTTTTAAGGTTGCTGTAGGAGATATAGTTGCTGCTCCAGTCTGGAACAGCATTGAACTGGATACTGTGAGAGAACTTCATCTCTTCCCGCCAAGCGAGATCTTCAAGCTTTTCAAGCCTCTTTTTGAAGCGTCGTGCGGCTTTTTCTCGTTTCGGTGACAGGTACGGCTGCTGGTGGTCAGATGTCTCGAGGTCGACCGGAGGAGCAGCAGGGAGCGGCGCAAAGGTCTCGAGTTCGATAGGGGCCGACCCCGAAGGCAGTTCACTTTGAAAGAAATGGGAAGTGATATTAAGGGAATTAAGGGACTGGTGACCGACTCTATTGCGAGGCTGTATCCCGCGCATCCGACATGGAGGGAACAAAGCCCTTATGACCAGGGCGCGGGGCCAGGATGGATCGAACTGCTACGAGGGCTTGGGCTTGGAAACCAGAACAGAGGGGCCCGTTTGACATATGACCATGTGCCTCGTACAGCAAAAGAAAAAGTCCTGGAGGTAACGAATGTGGTTTAGCTAGGAGTAGGTATCGATGCTAGGAATGGTGAATATTGAGTGTGTGTGGGCTTCAAGTTTGGAATCAGGCATCGCAGGCCGATGAGATGGTCGCAGAACCGGGCGATCACTGGCGGCAGCAGCGGCAGACACAGCGCCTAGAAACAACTGTACTAGTGGTACGGCACCTTACCAGGGCCTAAAAAGCCACTGCAGTTCATTGACAGAGCGCCCACAAGCCCTTGAGCCCTTGAGCCCATGAGCCCTTGAGCCCTTGACCTGGAATACCTGCGATCCTGACGGGACTTACCAGCAGATACCTGGCATCTACTGCAACATTATTGTAGAACGTCGCACAGTGCGTGGATGGGATAGCCGCCACTGAAGCCTAAAAGGCCCTTGGCTCATTCGGGCAGTGGGCGTGCTGAAGATCCCCCAAACTATTCGCCGGCCCTGCCATGGGCGTCGCCTAAAAGACACAGCACTGGTCGCAGTCCTGCATTAAAAATTGCGAGTCCCTCTGGCTAACGTAGGTACTGTACCCTCCACTTCCAGCGTCTATGGATGACTTATCTCCTGAGGGTCACGTCCCATGTTAACCCGGGCTTTTGGTTGTGGTTGGGCTCGGCGGAAATTCATGTTCCGAAGAGCCGTCAGATGATGCTCTGGGCAGCACCGGCCATACACTGGCAGAGAATACTGCTACAGTAGCATCTACAGGTAGGCTCTCCGCATCAGGGCATCCCCGGCTTCAATAATCTACCTGGTAGGTACGTCTGGGAATTACAGCTTGCGCCTGTTTGCCTTATGTGGGGTGTCAATATGCTGCCAAACTCTTCCCTCTCCTTCATCCTAGCGCTGATAGCACTAGCCATATACCTCCAGTCTGGGGTTTTGTGGAGTTTGGTTGGACGAGTCGACATAGACAAAACGAGACTCGTGCGTTGGGAGAACAGCACAGCCCTAAACAATGGCGATTGCGAGGTGGTACACGCAGCCAATGCATGCGAGGATGTAAAAATACACCATGCCTCACATACAGCCTTTCTGGCATGCGGAGACCCTCTGGAGCGAACTCACTGGTATCCTTGTGCTGGTACGCGCGACGCCGAACGCCGGGCAGAGTCCTCCTTTCGTGAGCAGCTATTCAAACACGACTTGAAGACTGGTCAAACAACAGAGCTTAAGGTGCATGGTCTTAACGGAGACTTTATCACCCACGGGATCGATATTTTGTCAGTGCCAGACGAATCCTCAAAGGTTCTGCTCCTCGACTGATGCACAATTCTTGCAACTGATTGCTGTTATCCAGATCCATATTTTCGCAGTTAATCATGCGCGAGACGGAGATTCAATCGCCATCTTCAAGCATGACTTGGGCTCTGATGCTATCCACTTGGTCAAGAATGTCAAGCATCCCAATATCAAGACAGCGAATGGTGTTGCCGCTACCGGTCTATTGTGAGATTGCCATTGGCTCCTTTGACGGCGTTGGGTGGTCTCAGACTCACCATCGACAGGAGCTTTTTCGTGACCAACGACCATTTTGCTGCGAAGGGCCCTTTGCGAATATTAGAAGAGAAGTACGGGCCCTTTACGTGGTCGAGCAATGTGCAACATTGCGACGCATCATCCGAGGTACGCGCTTTCGTGATCTTACTCTATTTTGCTCGCTGGCACTGACGGTACGGATAGGAAGTCAGTTGCAAGCGCGTCGGTGGGGATTTTCCTAATGCCAATGGCATCAACCTGTGGGAAGACAGGCTGTTTGTTGGCGATTCCAGCAACGGCACTGTTACAATCTTCCATATCGAGGATGACAAGACGCTCACAAAGCTCCAGGTCGTTGTAAGTTTTGCTGGCCCTTGTTTTGGCATAGGTGTACTGACACGACAACTTGAATAGGATGTAGGGGCTGGAGCAGATAATATCAACATTATTCCAACTACAGGAGACCCCGTCGTTGCGGGTAAGCACTCCTTACAAGGCCGTTGGTGTTGCAGACAAATGCTGATCGGAAATAGTGTTTCCCACCCTTGAGAACCTCCCGTCATATCGAGATAATGTGAAATCCTTGGGGAAGGACTTCTTGGTTCCGGCCGCGGCTGTCCGGTTGGACCACAATAAAGGGTATGCTCCTGAGCTGCTCTACTACGATAACGGCTCGATCATCAGCTTCATGACTGCAGTCGCCCCTGACCCCGTGAATAATCTCCTGCTTGTGTCTGGTGTGCTGCAGTACGGGGGCTTCGCGGTTTGTAAAGTGCCTTCAGGTGCATTTTCATGAGCCAGAGCTACACGGCAGGAGGAGTAGGACAAACAGGCGCACTGCCAGTGAAGGCTTTCTGTCTCTGGCTTCACCTGCAGAGAGGATCTGTCTCACGAATGTCTGAGTATCAGCCTTGACCAGATGGACGGGTATGATTAAATTCAATTACTGGAAAAACTTGAAGATAGTACTAGAATGTCAATAGTAGTAGTATTTCTTATACCTAATCTAGTCCCTCTCGGGTCTATGTAGGATAGAATGTCAAATAGTTGGTATATCAACACTGCTAATGCTGCTTTAACATTATAAGCCCCAATCTCTTCTACAGTAGTAATCACGGGCTGGCTCCCAGGCAAACTAATAAGCGTGATCTCTCACTGGCAACAAGCAACTAGCGCGAGCGGGTGATCACAGGGCGGCATCACCTTTCTTCCTAAACGGGGTGAGGCGCGCGCAGATTTACAGACTCGGACCTCACACTGCAGGCTTGGCTCGAGTCTCGTCAACCTCATCTTCATTCTGCCCGTACTACAACATTGTACTTCCTCTGTTTTGAACCCCGCTGCTCTCGAGTTATTCTGATAACGCCAGTGCAACGCGCTGAACGTGCTCGTAGAAGACGAAATTTGCAGTGACATCCTCTTTGTCAATACCTGAAAGATATGGCGGAACCTGATGAAGTCGAAGAAGATCTCTTCGCTGATCTGTGAGTTGAATCACCCTTTCCGACTGCGTGTCCTGCGCCCTGTTCGTCACGGCTCTAACCTTCTCATCCTCATGCAGTTATGACGGCGATGAAAACGCTGGTTCCAGTAATGCCGCAGCCCCTGTCACAACGCAGCCTGCCCCGAGTGCCCCGAGTGACACAGGTGTGAAATCGAATGATACTCCGGGCTATGGTGAAGAGCCGGAGGTTGCATATGATCCTACATCATTTGAGACCGAACCATCTGGTCAAGATCAAGCCATGGGCGGCTACGACGGTAGCCAAAACGAGGTTAGAGAACAAGAAAAGCCCGAACCTCAACAACATAGTGGCATCAACATGAAAGAAGATGGGTAAGTGATTTGGTGTGCTTCTCCCCCTTAACGTTCACTTCCATTCCTCCGACGCGAGTATGTCGTACCACAACCCTGGGTCAAGAGGAGGAATGGAGCAGACCGCTTTCACAGTGTCAAGATGCGGGCAGCAGGGGACTCGTTCCGTTGAAGGTATATACGCTTCTGCCGTGGGTCATTAGTGTGAGCCCTTGCCGCAGGACACCGGTATGTTCGGGACTGTTTGAACGGTTTCCTCTATCAGCTGAGGCTAGAAGTTGGGTCCGAAACTCCAGGCATCGACAACCAAATCTGGTCAGAGTCTGTCTCGGTTGAACCTCTCTTTCTGCCAGGGGTCGCCGATGGGAATGCGCCTGGGATATGCTAGCTAGCAACGCCCGAAGAAACGATGATGTGCTAGTCTAGTATGTGCATGGATGGACCCTTGAACCTGCTGGGACTAGAATGTCATCTTGCTCGATGTGAACGGACCAGTAAATGCTGGTCAAAAGGACGAGAGTCAACATCACATCCACATAAGGCGGCGAGCGCTAGTTACTTTCTGCATCAAATCTGGCCCAAGTCGAGAGTCAAGACCGAGATGAAGTCGTTCAGCGAGGCCGAAATAGTTGCTGAGACTATTACCATACACCAAGATACTTTACCATACAAGACCAGAATAACAGGTCGAGAATCAGGCAGGAGATAGATGCTATGAGTATCTGTTGAATCTCAGAGAAGTCAACAAGAAAAACAATTATGCTCTCATCGCTAGAACAAGTCGACCACGCGCACAACCGAGACAAAGCAGAGGAATTATTCCGAACCTAAAGCTGTGCTGGCCAGTCTCCCGCAGTGGTGTTTGGCCAGCAAGTGAGCTTTTCAGTGATCCCAGGGGCAACTTCTACATACACCTAAATCTAAGAGATCGAGGAGTGGTTGATCATGGATTCAAGCTGCATCTGGCAGGCCCATACTCAATCTCACATCGCCAACTTGTCTTGGCCGCATATGTCACTGCCAATGCAGCAACAACAACCAGAAAACGGCCAGCGTTCAGGCATTTCGATAAGAGGGTCTTGCGATTGATGATATCACCGACTAGAACCGCTAGCTTATGTTCAATTGTCTACTTCGTCTACATCGTTGTACACGGTTGTCGCAAAGGCCCTTATCCTTTTGCCGGCGGATTGTGCGAAAAGTACTACAATGCTGTGGGAGCCAGGGGTGTGGGAAGCACAGATTCGCAATTTACTAACCCGCGCCATGGCTATGCACATTGAACTGCGTTTTGTTGACTCGTCTTGCCTGCTTGCTCTTTGTTCCATACCTAACTAACCTTTGTCTGTTCACAGAAAAATGTTCATTGGCGGACTTAACTGGGAGACCACCGACCGTAAGGCCCTACCCTGCAAACAACCGCCCTTTTGCCTGATCCTATGTTGTTCTGATCTTCGACCGACAAACCAATCTGACATGTTGCTAGAATCGCTGCATGACTACTTTTCACAATTTGGCGAAGTTCAAGAATGCACAGTCATGCGAGACAGCGCGACAGGCCGTTCGCGAGGATTCGGATTTCTCACCTTCAAGGACCCCAAAACCGTCAACACCGTGATGGTCAAGGAGCATTTCCTGGACGGCAAAATTGTAAGAGCTACCCAATATGAAAAAGCCCCGGCAGGACAGGAAAGACTTGGAACCCTTTCCCGTACCTCTGCGCAGTGGTCCCAGTTCAAATCAAGAGGAAAGGCCCCATGCTTACTGAGTGGTACCCAGATCGACCCGAAACGAGCCATCCCGCGCGATGAGCAAGAGAAGACGGCCAAAATCTTTGTAGGAGGCGTCAGTCAGGATGCCACGGAGGAGGACTTTGAGAGCTTCTTCGCCCAATTCGGACGAGTCATTGACGCCACGCTTATGATGGACAAGGACACGGGCCGCCCAAGAGGGTTTGGGTTCGTGACCTTCGACAGTGACGCGGCCGTGGAGCGATGCCTCGAGTACCATCCCTTGGAGATTTTGGGTAAGCCTATCGAAGTCAAACGAGCACAACCCCGCGGCAAGATGGGAGAGTTGAACAACGACGACGGGTTCCGTGGTGGCCGAGGCCGAGGCAAGTTTGGCGGAGGTGGTGGCGACGATCGCTACGGTGGTGGTGATCACGGTCAATCAGCCCAGAACGGATCCAACCAGGGAGGCAACATGATGGGAGGCAACGGTATGACACCCCAAATGATGGCCCAATACTGGCAGCGCATGCAACAATACTTCGCCATGATGCAGCAGCAGATGGCGGCCCAGATGATGGGTGGCATGGGTGGCATGGGTGGCATGGGAATGGGCCAGATGAACCCGCAGATGATGCAGCAAATGATGCAGATGCAGAAGATGCAGCAACAGGGCGGCGGCAACAGCCCCAACGCGCAGAACGCCGGCGGCATGGGCATGACGCCCCAGATGATGCAGCAGATGATGCAGATGCAACAACAGGGCGGCATGAACATGGGCGCCGGCGGTAACCGAGGAGCTCCAATGGGACCTGGCGCAAGCGGTGGCGGTTCCGGTCGGGGATCGTTTTCCGCCCAAGAGCAGATGGCGTTTGAGCAGCAAAAGTATGAACAGCAAGCTCGTCGATCAGGCAGTGTGCCGCAAGGACCTCGAGGTCAAGGCCAAGGCTTCCAGAACCAAGGACAAAGCCCCCAGTCATGGGAAGGCATGTACGACGATGTTCCTCAGCCCGACGGCGGCAGAGGCTCTGCTGGCCCGGTTCGCAACATGACACCCAAGCCTCCAAAGGGTCCCGGCGGTGGCGGTGGCGGTACAGGTCAACCTAGTGCGGCTCCAGCTAATGCTCCTACTGGGCCCAAGAATGCCGGCAGACCAGGGAATTTCCGGGGTAGGGGAGGAGGCCGCTTCCACCCATATGGAAGGTGATGGGATAGGCTTGAAATGTTGTGTTTCCGATGTTGCAGTCTTTCCGCAGATGGTTCACACTGGTTTCAGTGGCTCAACAGATTCTATTCCCCGTTTCCTTTTCCAGCAGGATCCTCGAAGGGATTGTGCTGCTCGGCCACGGAGTTGTCTGGACGGAACGGGAAACAGGGCACTTTTCTCTTCTCAGGGCGTACGAATGTTACAGCGAAACACTTGAGTCATGGAATACCTAGCATAGCTGGATCGAGGCTAGGCATCTTGTCTGCCGGTGGGACAGGACGAGTTCATGCTGCAGCGGCAAGGGCAGCATCATCATCATCTTTATTCTCATGGTTTCGAGTTCCTGGATGGCCGTGCTGTGCTCCGGAGCGGACTGCAGTGATTAATTATGAACGGAATGGACTGCAATCACATTCAGAAAGTGTAGTGTACGATAGGACAAGAGAGAACAAGCATTGCATTGAAATCCAGCTCAAGTTCTGCATTGATACAGTATCTTGCCTTTTGGGCTGCCACGGCGTGGGCCCTGGATAAGAAACTCAACATACGACTCGTCCTATACAGTTACTAGTCCTAAAAAGCGAAGCGAAGTAAGTATTATGATAGTAACTACTTTAGATCCTACTTTAGATCTCGCAGGCTTTTGGTGTTGTCATTGTCCCTTTTTCTTTGGACGCATTCACCAGGCACTGCAGTGGCTCCTAATATTACTGAAAACTACTATAAGTACTGCTCCTCTAAGTTCCTCCTGCCAGTGTAGGTACTACATCGTGGTCCTCTACATTTTGTTTTATTTTGTTTTGTCTTTTCTTTTGTTATGGCCTTGCTTTCTCCTTTTCCCCTTTTGAAGATTACAGCAAACTTGAACTACAGTAAAGTAACCTCCGAGCTCACTCACAGCAGTGTGTGAGGCTGTGCAGAGCCGAGTGGCAGCGCGGCGGGCGCCAGTGCAGTGAGTGGCACTGACTGGCATGGTCCGTGGCTTGTCCATCTATCGTAGTAGATTTCTGCCCTATTAATAGATGGATGGGCTGCCAACACTAGCATGACGTCCACTTTGACAAGCAAGCGCCGCGTCAACACTTGCAGCGTAGACAACATGGTATTTCTTTTCTTTCCCTTGCCAGTGCAGTGCGGTGGTGGATGTGGATTCTGCAAACGAAATTGGTATGGTACGAACGGAGAACGGAAGGGTCCGAGGTGTATCTATCTTATCGAATAAAATGATGTTGATGGTGGTGTTGATGTTTGGTTGTTCTGGTCTGCTTTGCAGTGCCACCTCCTGAGCACTAACTACCTTGAATAGTACTTGGTTGTACCTCACTCAGCTCAGCTGGCACTGATTAGCTCCGATCCTTCAACTGGAAGTTTCCCGTGTAATTTCTGCCAATATACCTACAACGTTGTAGGTAACTGCGCCTCAAGCTGACGGGAAGCATCGGCATCAACCCAACTGAAGTCAGCGCGCGCAACAGCCGTCAATTGAAGCAGCGTCTACAGTGTACAATGTCCATTAATAGTATCCACGAATGAGAGCGTGACATTCAAGTTCTTTGCTTCGAAGACCATCAGAGTGATGGTGCACCTCGAGTTGATTTTCTTGATGGATGGTGACTGACTTGGGTCAAATAATGGATTGCTTTCTCTTCTAATCTCCTACAGATCCAGCCGTTCGAGAATCAATGCAATGTACGCAATTACTAGTACCGTGCTGTCGTTGCTTAAAACAGCATGCCCTTCCGAAGGCAACGTCCAACTTGAAGGGGAAAATAAAATCTCAACCAGGTGGCATCGGGATCTCTCGTTTGACATGGATGACTACAAGCCACAGCCACCACCACCAACAAGCGCAGGGGCATCATCCACCGCTGACTGGCCACAGCAGAACCCAGACCTCAAAACCCCCCAGGCACTCGTGGGCCATGGCGAATCCTCCGCAGTTGATGGACCCAAACATATCCAACGAGCGGGCCCTTGGAAGCCGTCCCCGGTAAAGGTAGGTTCTAAACAACCACTCACAACAAAGTGATTCTCCCCCAAGCTTACAACTTACCCCTGGGCCACGCCACGATTCCCACCACAGCCCAGCGGCCCAGGTCCTGGAACGGCCCACTGCTACACCATCCCCCGTCAACGGCTCGGACGGGCCTTTCAGATGTGGTCGTTGGCCGCTGTCCGCGTATGCGGTGAAACAGGGCCTTGCCCATGCCAGTGGGCGGGCATATCGATGGCCACGCAAAAGATCTCAGTCGGTGTTATTTGCGTCCATCGAGGCTCGGGGCTGGCCCAGCTGGAAAACAACAGTCTTCTTCCTTTTCTGCACATGAAACCCTTTGTTACAACCTGCTCCTGTACCCTTTTGCCGCTCTTTTTACACATTCTACATTCGCTTCACTTCATCGACATTACATTTGGTTCTGCCTGTCACTCGCTCCAAGGCTTTTGATCCGTCTATTCAAGTATTGAACCCTACCATTTCCCAGACATACGCCATCGTCTCTTTCCAATTCGGCCTTTCCTTGACAACATCCCTCGTTTTGCATTGCTTCGGAAACAACACTCTCGAACAAACCGCACCGTGGAAAGAGAACACCGGAGACCAGTTCCTCGCCGGCCAACGGCTTACCCCGTGTGTTGAAACACATTTACATACATTGCCACCATGTGGAGGCCGTCCCTCATAGCACTCGCCTATCTGGGGTTCCTTCCATATACTCTGGCCACGGACATATTAAAAACAGACGGATTCTCAGACTGTAACAACGGGACATCAACAGTCAAAGTCAACCATGTCGACATTTCGTTCGATCGATCAACCAATGAAATTCAATTCGACGTCTCAGGCACCAGCACCGAGGTTCAAAATGTGACGGCAGAGTTGGTGGTGACGGCATATGGGGTTCAAGTATATGAGAAAGAGTTTGATCCTTGTGATGAATCAACCAAAGTGGACCAACTATGTCCTGGTAGGTCCCTGGATCAAAGACGGCATTTGCTCGCAAACATGCTAACATGCTACATAGTGCCCGAAGGAACATTTGGTGCGAACGGAACACAAAAGATCCCATCAGAGTACACGTCCATGATCCCCTCAATCGCATTCTCACTACCCGACCTCGAGGGTAGTGCACAGTTGATACTCAAGGCGAAAGACGGAAAAGAGCTGGCATGCATCAAGTCCGGCGTCACCAACGGCAAGACCGTCGAGGTGCCTGCAGTGTCATACGTGGCTGCAGCCGTCGCCGCCGCCGCTCTAGCAGTATCGTTAGTCGGGGCGGCCGCCTCCGGGGCTCATCCAGGATCGACCTCATCAAGTCCCGGCTTTTCCGAGGTTATGTGGTGGTTCCAAGGCATGGCCATGAATGGAATGCATTCGGTCCAATATCCCGCTATCTATCGGAGTTTTTCCAAGAATTTCGGATTCAGTACCGGACTCGTATCGTGGGCTGGACTGCAGGATTCGATTGACAGCTTCCGATCACATACTGGAGGCAACTTGACCAACGCCAGCTATGAATCCCTGAAGAACTCGACTCTTGTCTATTCGGACGGCAGCACGACTCAGACCACGACGGGGATTGCCAAGCGAGCAGTCCTACTACTGCGTGACATCGACACCTCCATCAACGGAACGACCAGCAATTCGACTTCAAGTGACAGTACCTCGACAGCATCCCATTTAGTCCACGGCATCCAAGGCTACGTGGAACAACTGACCATTCCCGAAACCAACACATTCATGACCGTCCTATTGATATTCGCTATCGTGATCGCCGCCATTGTCGTTGGAATCCTCTTATTCAAAGTCATTCTCGAAGCATGGTCACTATTCGGCCAATTCCCGAAATCTCTAACGACCTTCCGCAAGGAATACTGGCGCGTCATGGCTCAGACCATCACCACGCTCATCATGTTGTTATACGGTGTGTGGACATTATACTGCATATTCCAATTCACACACGGCGATTCATGGGCAGCAAAACTACTCGCGGGAGTCACTTTGGCCACGTTCACTGGCATCCTGATGTTCTACACCTGGAAGATCTGGAGTACTGTGCAAAAACTGAAAAAACTCGAAGGCGACGCAAGTGCCCTTTACGAAAACAAAGAGACTTGGAAACGGTACAAGATCTTTTACGAAAACTACAAGCGCGGCTACTGGTGGTTATTCATCCCGGCCATCGTGTACATGTTTGCGAAAGGATGCGTTTTGGCTGCGGGTGATGGTCACGGTCTAGTCCAGACTATAGGCCAACTCATCATCGAGGCGCTAATGTTGTGCCTCTTACTCTGGAGTCGTCCGTATAATCGCAAATCGGGCAATTGGATCAACATCATCATTCAAATCGTCAGGGTTTTGTCGGTTATTTGCATTTTGGTTTTCGTCGAGGAATTGGGCATTGCTCAGACCACAAAGACGATTACGGGTGTGGTGTTGATTGCTGTCCAGTCTGGTTTGACTGCGATTTTGGCCCTGTTGATTGTTATTAACTCTATTATTACCTGTTGCAAGGAGAATCCGCATCGCAAACGGCGCAAGCAGGCTGAAAAGATGCACGAAATTGACAATCACGATTTGGAAGGCGATGCTTTTCTCCTCATGCAACAGCAGCACCAGACTGGCAAACGCCCCCGTGTCATGTCGGACGCTGATTCCATGGACCCGCCCAGTTACGAGCCCGTCCGCGCTCAAGCTCTGTCGAATCGTTTTGGCCCGCCACTACTCCCTCTCCCTCATCCCTTGACTAGAAATGAGAGCCACGAAGTCCTCGTCAAGGGTGCAGCCGGTATGGGTATGGCGCGCACTCGCTCAGGAGGTTATCGCAGTCTAAGTCCGGATCGGGGCAGCGATGTCGACGGAAGCCCTCCTCCTCCTCTGTCGCGTGAGCCGAAATTGCCCGACCTCGGCTTTGAGCGGTATCGCCATGTCTAAAACAGACGCGGAAAAAAGCAAGAGGGAAAACAAAAGGGCTAGACTAGAGCTCGCTAACTACCTGAGCTCCTTGAACATGTTGGTTATTTGTGCCATGGCGTCTCATTTGTCTTTTATGTATATAAGCAAGCAAGCAAGCGTTGAGCGGGTTACGGTTGTGTCGTCTTTTTTAGGTTCGGTTTTGGGTCGGATTCGTGTAGAGTGAGCTTCCTTATGACAATGGAAGTTCTGGAATGATAATGAAACATTCAGCTAACAATACATGTCACTCGATTATTTTGACTTTAATCAATGTGGAATGAAGCGTTGCACCGTTCTATTGCATAGTATACTTATTCATTCAGACGTCAAGTTTTCTATCTCCGCTTTTAAGTGTCCCTGCGCACGGCATGGGGAAAAGAGAAAGGATATGGTCTCTCTGGTTTTCTCTCTTCGGGGCAAAACTTGGCTGACAGCCCTACCCAGCACCGCTTTCTGAGCCCTTCCATCCTCTCTCCCTTTTGGGCGGTCTTGTCTAGAAGCAGAAAACCTGGTCCTCCAACTTGCTCACGGGACGGGCCTTTTGATATCCGAGACTTTCGGTGGCCTTCTTGAGGGCACTGACCATGGGGGGCGGGCCACAGATCAGAATCTTCATGTCGGGACTTGGGGGCGGGAGTTTCTCCTTGATCATATCGGCAGTGACGAAGCCAACACCACCGTTCCAGTTCTCAGGAGGATTGTTCAAAACATAGTAGACGTTGAAATCGAGGTCCTGGGCAGCGAGGGCGTCGATCTCGTCCTTCAACAAGATATCGTCGGGGTTGACATTGGCAAAGATCAGGTCGACTTTGGTGGTGTCGTTGCCGCCGTTCTTGGGACGGCCGCGGTTGATGGCGCGGATGATCTGCAGCATGGGTGTGATGCCTGTGCCACCAGCGATCATGCCGATCCGCTTGCACAGGTTCGGGGTATACACCATGGCGCCCTTGGGCCCGCGGACTTTCATGGTGTCGCCGACCTTGAGGGTCGTCATGTGGGCGCTGATGTTGCCCTGCGGGTACGATTTGATCAGCAGCTCAAAGAAGCCCTGGTCCTCATCGGACGAGATGGGCGTGTACGACCGCACGACTTCTTTGTCGGCACCTTTGGGCGTGGCCGCTAAAGAAATGTGCTGGCCGATCGGGAGGCCGAGAATGTCCGTCGCGTTGGGCAGGCCGAACCGGTAGATGGCCACATTGTGCGACGTTTTCTTGATGTCGGTCAAGGGGAACTCTTGGAATTCATCGGGCTTGAGGACTTTTCTCTTCGATTCTACATGACAACAACAGTCAGTGTCCTGTGTTCTTTCTGCTTGCGCGAGCTGCCACCAATAAGGGAAACGTGGGCTCTAGGAGTGACTCACTTCCAGAAGATAAAGTAAAGACCTTGATGCTTCCCACGATCGCAGCAAACGCCGCTGCGTACGGTAGCCATTCTTGCTTGACAATGTAAACGCCGACGAGCAGGAGGATCGAGGGGATGTACACCCCGTTGATGGTGTCTTTGGAAAACGCCGCGCTGCTGGAGTCATTGGTATTAGCATGGTTGTGGAAGTCAGAGTGTTGGGAAGAGTTGCTGCCGTGCCTGCTCAAGCTGTCCGCAGACAGGACCTTGCAGTGGCTCATAAGAAAGGGCTCCCACAAATACTTACCCCATATTGACCGTCTCTATTTCAATCGATTGACGCACTACCACTTGTGTTTTCTCTGCTGCCAGTGTCTTGTGAGATCCTCGCTCGTACCTCAACGCCCGCTTGAACCGACTCCCTCAAAGACCGTGAAACAGAGTACGGATGGCTTCGTGGCGTGCGAGGAATGAGGAGGAAAATGGACGGACTGATGCTGCAATATTATTTTGTCGGGGTGCAGTTGAGGAAGAGCGGGACGCAGTGGCAGGTCGCGGGCGGAAAGCGAGTTCGGTAAAGGGCGAAAACAGGCGTCGGTCGGTGTGTTCTGTCACGCTTTGTTTGCCTGTCCGTCTGTGGGGCTTTCGCTCGGGATAATAGTACTAGGAGTGGTAATTGTGTCGATGTACGCCGAGTTCAAGTTGCTTGGTTTCATGTGATTCGGGTTGGACTCGGTCTACGCTTGCTGCAGTTCCTCGCTGTCTATGCCTCTCAAATATGGATTCTTCAACCGATCGTGCTCAGTGGTGAGTGGCCGCCTGGAACTCTGCACAGGGAGACTGCGAGCAGACCTGCAGCTGCAAGTGTTTCTACTTGAAGTCCTATACTAAAATACTCGTACTCCACAGTATTCGCTTTGAGAGTGCGGGGTCTTTCCGAGCAGACGGAAGAGAGCGACTTCCAAAGCGCCGACAACTTGAAGTGGGAGCGAAGACGCCCACCGCCTGTACCACTGTACTGTTGCAGAGTACGCTCCCTGGGCTGCCAACCGCTGCCAACCGTGCTTGTATCTGTGGGCTTAACCCGGATGGCGACCCTCTGTCAGGTGAACTCATCCGGCGCAGATTTCTCCTTTGGTCCTAACGTGTGAACTGGCTTCTTGTGGAAGTGCGACGGATCGGATTCCTCCCCAACGACCGCTCTCGATCCTCTCTGGTTCCCCAAATTTCACTACAATATTTCTGGGGTCACCACGGAAAGAGTCCGCCAAAGCCAAATCGCGATGCCCCTGCGTCCAGATTCCTTCGAAACCCCAGATCAATCTCCATCCCCGTTCCCCTTGACGGACGTTGACCGGGCTGTCCTGGCTATGCCCGATGACGAATTCCAACCACATACATGGGAAGAACTCAAACAGATCATTGGTGTGTGCTTTTGCTGGAGGCTGGATTGCTCTTTATGGGCTTTAGTCTGACTTGAGCTTAGCTGAGCACGATCTCGGCCTCCTCAAGAGACGGCCTTCCGACTTGAGACGTTATCAAGCCTGGTCGGCGGACATCAAGGCAAGATATGGCAGCGTTCCCAATTTTGTGATGGCCGAAAGGCTGAAATGGTCACCTTTACCATCGTCGACCCCTGATGCAAAGCCCGAGTTTGCTGTAAAGAATCCTGTTCCGTTTGCGGATCCGGATGACTACAAGATTCTACTCAATGACTGGCCTTATGGACTCGCCCCTGGGATCGGACATCTCATTGTCTGGCTGAAAACCAGGTTGGAGTCGGAGCCAACTAGAGGCGACATGACGCCCACGTCTCGCCGGCAAGTTGAAGAATTTATCCAAAAGACCTTCGTCGACCGAATCAAAGACTTGCCCGGCGAGCAGGAAAAGATCATGTGGTTCAGAAATTGGACAGCACTGCAATCAGTACCCGGCCTGGAGCATGTCCATGTTCTTGTTAGGGACGTCCCCGAAGACATCGTCCGAGAATGGACCGACGGGGTTCGACCTCTCCATGAAGAGGTTGCTCAAGCTCAGCACCAGCAGTAGAGGAGCGGCCGATCCATAATCAGAGGCGCCTGTGTACGCGATCCGTGCGGTCATTATCATTTACACCAGTCATCAGCCCCCGGCCTTGTTTCGTAACTCGTGCCATATAGAGTCTAGAACTTGAAAGACGGCCGTAACCCCTTTCAGGGTATTTTCGTCAATCTCCATGAAGCCGTACCGCTGTTGAATCTTGTCAGGATGCCACCTCACGCGCTCGGACTTGATAGCAGCAGCGAACGGGTCGACAGTCTGCTCACCATCCCCAGCATCCGCTGCTGTGCCCTTTCTGATAAACCGCCCAATCTCCTCCCGGACCAAGTCTTTGCGCTTGCCAGACTCAACAGGCCAAGCGATCTTATTACGCAGATAGAGTTGTTCCGCGTCCTCTTCGCATTTCTGCCGCGTCTCAGCGAGCTGTTGCAGTTTCTCCCAGCGGCGCAAATAATCCTGCCACAGGTTTTGCCACCGCTTACGGTCTTTCCTCCTCTCCCCCCGTCGAAGGCTTGCTTCAATCTCAGTATCGAAGATATAGTCGTCGTGGTCTGCCCTTCCATCTGCAGCTCGCCTTCGCTCCTCGTCACGGATTCGCTGCTTCTCTTTCTCTCGCTCCCTCCGTTTCTCTTCTTTGGCGGCCTCGATACCTTCCCAGCTTCTTTCCCACATTTTGCGCCGGACGAACTGCGCATACTCTTCATCGGTCATACGTTCCAGTTCACCGGTCTCCGCGTCCTCGTAGGTATTTGGGTAGTTGTGTATCGGCTGGCCGTAGACGCCCTCCCAGAAGGTTGCGCCCTCATCGTCACCGAGGGCGTCAAACAGAGATTCCCGAAACGCTCGATCTGGGGATAAGTAGCCTGACGAGAAACGAGGGTCTCTATTGGATTCGCGCGAGGATCGCCGTCGCTTTCTGTGCCGGTGTGAGTGTTCCTCATCTCGATGCCGTTTGCGCCTCGTCTCTCCGTCGCTGCGGGGTCTGTCGTCCTCTTTCTTTGACTTGAAGCGGAAGCGTTTGGATCGATGCTCATGTTTCTGGTGATCTTCCTGAGGCTGTCGGCTGGGTTCTGCCGCATCGCTCGGTTGATCCGCCATTGCGTAGACGAGCGACCGACATACTTCCCATGGACGAGGACCGGGGCTCGTAACGTGTGGAAAGAATGCGCAGTATTTCCAATAACTTTCAAGTGGATGCAGTGACGGAAGCCTTAAGTTTAGAGCACGCGCGCAAGGCTGCGGGTGAACTTCGGAAGAATGTTGATCCGGGCCTTTAGTAGTGCCAAGATATCAACTTTTTTGAGCAGAAGATTGGTCGCTGAAGGACATACGGTGACTCTACAAAGAGGATGTCATGTCACTTGGCTGCTGTTCAAGTTCCTCCTGCTACCGATTTTCCTTCAGCTCGCGGTCAAGCTTGATCTGTGTATTACCATCGATTCTACAAACAGTGAAGAACCCGTTTTTTGCGGCTCCATTGTCAACCCATAACAGAAGATCTGCATTGAAGCATCATTCATATCGAAGTGGCCCGCTTCAGTTTTACAGCACATCATCCCGACCGATCTCCAGCATCATGGCAGACGTCGGCGAAAAGTTTTCATCATTGACGCTGGACGAGATGTCCAAAGCGCAAAATCCCGTCAACCTGTACCGACGCAACATAGCGGAGCGATTAGCGCCCATCATTGACCGAAAAGCCGAGGAAATCGTCCCCTTACTAGCATGGACGACGACTCTAGACAAAGGAGACTTGCAACTGCCAGTTGCAGCGCTGCGGATCAAGGGCAAGCCGCCGCAGGATCTGGCCAAGGAGATTGCCGACGCATTCCCGTCCAGTGCTGAGGACACGCACGCGACGGCCATGAACTCAGGTCCTTTCGTGCAGTTCTTCTTCAAGCCGGACCACGTCACGAAATTAGTTATTCCGGAGATTCTCAAGACCACCAAGGCGTACGGCTCGGATCCGACTCCAGGGCTGAAAGATCCCAAGGATCCATCAAAGGGCCAGAAGAGGGTTGTGGTCGAGTTCTCGTCGCCCAACATTGCCAAGGAGTTTCACGCTGGTCATCTCCGAAGTACCATTATTGGAGGATTCATCTCTAAACTCTATGCCAGGACGGGGTGGGATGTCATTCGGATGAATTACCTGGGCGATTGGGGCAAGCAGTACGGACTTCTCGCCAATGGATTCAAGCAGTTCGGCAGTCAAGAAGAACTGGACAAGAACTCCATTGCGCATCTGTTTCAGGTCTACGTGAAGATCAATCAGATCAAGTCCGAGCAGGACGGACCGATTAATGAACTGAAGAAAGAAATCAAGGAGAAAAAGGCCAAGGGCGAAGACGTGACGGAGCTTGAGGAGAAACTCGCGCCTATGGTCGAGGCCAGTGAGGACGAGAAGGCTCGAAAATACTTCAAGAGTATGGAGGACGGCGACCCAGAAGCCCTCGCCTTGTGGCAGAAGTTCCGAGACATGAGTATTGAGAAATACAAGAAGACCTACGCGCGGTTAAACATCGAGTTTGACGTCTACTCGGGTGAATCCCAAGTCAAACAAGAGACTATCAAGAAAGTGCTGGACGATCTTCTGGCGAAGAAAATCGCCGAAGAATCAGAAGGTGCCATTCTCATCGATTTCGCAAAGCACGGTGCCAAGAAGCTCAACAAAGCCATTATCGTGCGCAGAGACGGTACACCGCTGTACCTGACACGAGATCTGGCGGCGATTCTTGAACGTTATGAGACTTACCATTTCGACAAGATGATCTACGTCATTGCTGACCAGCAGAATGAGCACGTCGCCCAATTGTTCAAGACGACCGAGATCAGTGGTCACAAGGAGATCTCGGACAAATGCGAGCACATCTCCTTTGGCATGGTCAAGGGTATGAGCACGCGAAAGGGCACAGTCAAGTTCTTGGACGATGTGATCAATTCGGTCAAGGACGTCATGCTGGAAGTGATGAAGAAGAACGAAAAGAAATACGAGCAGCTAGAGGATCCAGAGGCCGTGGCCGACATCCTCGCCATCACGGCCATCATGGTACAGGATTTGACGGGCAAGGTTCGCAACGGTTATGAATTCAACATCAACCAGATGACGGCTTTTGAGGGTGACACGGGCCCCTACTTGCAGTATGCTCATGCACGACTGTGTTCCATCGAGCGGAAAGCAAATGTAGACCTGAGCAAACTGGATTCTGCCGACCTATCGTTGCTGAAAGAGCCGCATGCGATCAATCTGGTGCGAGCACTAGCTCAATATCCCGACGTGGTCACCAACACACTCAAAACCCGTGAGCCGTCCACCGTGCTGACCTATCTCTTTAAGATGGCGCATGCGTTGAGCTCAAGCTATGATCACTTACAGGTTGTGGGAAGCGAGCCCGAGCTGCAGAAGGCTCGGCTGGCTCTGTACGAGGCTGCCCGGCAGGTGCTCTGGAATGGCATGACCCTACTCGGCCTAACCCCGGTACAGAGGATGTAGTGGCTTTCCGCTGGATTGGCAGACAGCTCCAGGGATGGTATTTTGTGACAACAGGGGTGTTTGAGCATTTTCAGCGGGAGATTTCGGGACAAAAAGAAGATTCACCCGAAGCCCAGGGTTCGACTTCTAAACCCTATCGTTTGCCTTTTGCGCATCAATCATGACGGCTGGTCGGATGAAAGCGATGAATGGGCGAAGGGTCGTCGTAGTGAAGGGAGCATGCTGGCAGACCTCGCATTAGCTGCAGAGTTGAGCTGGTCAGGTAGACTCCAAGGCTGCCCAGGCTGCTGCAGTAGGGTTACGCCCATCAACGCCATAACTTTCATTCTCCTTCTCCGCCTTCTTCATTTTGCCTTGCCCCTCTCGAGGCTGGGTTGCATTCAGTGCAGTGGTCAAGGTGTGCATGGGTCGTAGGGTCTCGACTGATGCTTTTGGGATTGATCATCTCGAAAAGGGTGGGCTGTGCTTTGCTGCCTCAAGGGACTTTAGCAGCAATACAATCTGAACACTCGTTGAGCAACCTTGCCCTGTCGTGGGAAACAGTTTGAATTGTGCTTGAAAAGCGGCCGGTGACAGGGGCGGCGCAAGAAAGAAATGGACCGGCCAGGCTATTGATGTTCGTGCTCAGCTATTAGATGATAGACAACTGGATTCTTCCTACATAGTTAGATACGGGACGACTTTCCGCCATGGTGAGCCATGGCTGGATAACTGGGCGGAGGGGCAAGTATGCAACTTCCACACGCAAACAATGGGGGCTTTGGTCCGTCTCGTCTCTTCACAATGGAGGTAGTCAGCCATGCTGCATGTAGGCTTCCCGCGTGCTTAGGTCTCTAGCCACGCGGCCAGCTGTTGTATCACCTTGCATCCCCTATCCGAAGACGAATCCCGGTTTCGTCACCGAGTACAACAGTGAAAGGCAGGAGCAGGGGGGAAGATGAGTGGCGGCAGACGGGGGATCGAGCTTCGCCAGTATCTGCAGACACCACAACTCGCCGCACTGAATATCATCATGTCCATTGAGGCTGAGTGGGCTACCGGTCGATTGACTCTTGAGAGTCACGGAGTGATTCTGAAGTCGACCATGGAGCCAACGAGGAACCGAGACCGAGTTGCAGGGTAGAGGATGACTAGGAGTCTTTGCAGATAAGTCGACGACAAGAGAGGGTGTTGAAGCGTGTCGCTGGCTGCGGTGCCTGCCACGGCCTTCTAAGCCTGCACTGCAGTTCAAGTTGCAGTTGGTGCAAGTTTTTCGCTCCTTCAATTGCGAGGGATTCACGGAAGGCGCGAGTTGGGCATCTGATTGGATTTTATTGTCCATTCACATCGCAAAACACCATCGACCAGCCCGCACCTCATGCACCTCAAACCAACCGGCAGGACAATATTTGCACGCCCTGGATGACACCGGTTCAAACTGGCCCTGGAATTCCACTTCCCACTGGCATTGCTCAGACACGCTGCCCTCGACCTGCGCCATTTTCGACGCTGGACCAGTGGAAAGCCTACCAGATGCAGGTGGCAGCGAGGGTTTCCTCCCTGTCTCCCTACCAACCCATTGCTGCCCCCGACTCACCTTCGTCATTCTGTGCAGTTTGTATTTCACAACAGGTTCCTCGCGATTGACGAGACGCCGTCCCCTCCGTCCGTCACGGCTCTCCCTCCCTCCTTCGCGGCGGCAGCCTGAACCCACGCGTAGTGGGGTTGATGAGGATGACTCCTTGTTTCGAGGCGCAACCCAAACATAGCCATTTGAGTCCCCTTTTCTTCCCTCCGCTTGTCCCTTGCCTGTAGCTATCCTCAACAACCTGGAACACATCCTATTGCCTCAGAAGGTCGCATCAGCCGTCCGTCGTCCTTCCTCCTGACACGCGCAACTCTCCGCCGACAAGCAAATCAAGACTGCACACGACTACAGCGTCTATCACAGTGTCATTGAAACGCACGTAAAATCGCCTCGTTGGTCGCTAGCTATCAGCGACATTGTGTTGATAGGAGCAGCATCCTGTGCGACCGGAACGGCGCAGCGAATCCACAGGCAGACTGTACACAACGTTAAACGTGCGACATCCTCGCCACAACAACAAGGCTTGGTCAGAGGGCGATTGAATGTCACGATAAGTGGAAAGAGTGGGCGATCAAGAGCAGGTTGCTCGGCATGGAACTACATCAACGAGACGCAGATTGAGGTACTCGGTATAACAAAACAAGAAGAGGGTCGGGGGCTATATCCAAGAAGACGTCGCGTCGACAGTCGCAGAGAAAATCCCACGGCTGGCTCACCAGGAAGACAGACCAGGGACGAGGTCTCAGCGATTCAGCTGGATTCCAGAGCAACCACCCGGTCGCCGGAACGCGCCTCCAGCCTCGACCCGCGGCGGGTTTGCTCCAGCCGTCCATTGTCCATTGTCCAGTGCCAAAACAACTCGACCGCCCACTAAGTTTAGCCTGGCCCACTGGCACCCTCCCGGTGCCTGGTCACTCCACACTCCAGACGACCATCATACACCACATTCAAGTTTCGCCCTGCGACTGTCGTCCATTCTTTGCGACAACCTGTTTGCCTCTCACATCTCGTCGCCGCCTTTCCCATGCCCCCAATCGAGCGTCGCGCACCGCGGCCCGCCACTGTTGAGGAGTTCGATGAAGACAGACAAGTGGCGCTGCCCGAGTCGCTCAGGACGGCCAATGTGTCTGGCAGAAGACCTCAGCAAGAAGTGTTCGCCAAACAAGGCGAGCAATCATTGCGCAACGGCGGCAGTGATTCCGGTTACGCAAGCCGAGCGGACACCGTGAGTACGGGATCTACGAGTGCAGGTCGACGGAAGATGCCTGATTTAAGGGTGGATACCGCCGCAGCCATCCCAGAGAGAACACGACAGCCTTATTCATCGTCGAAGGCGGAGCCTACGAGGCAACCATCCCGTCGCCAGTCCTCGTCTCAGGGGCAACCCCCTGCCAATCCTCCGAAAAGCAAGCCCATCTCGCAGGAGCCCGAAATCCGCCATAGATACGATCACTACGCGAAACACGGTGATATGAGAACCGATGTGTCGGCGACCTCGAGTGCGCCACCTCCACCTTCGCCCAGGACGGTCCGCCAAACCGGACCGAAGACTTCCAAGGACGACACTGCCTTGCCCACAAAGGTTAGACGCTCTTCTTCGCAACAACAGTCGAGACCTGTTAGTATGGTTGCGCATGGAGTGCCATTGCAATATATCAACCAAGCGTTCTACGAGACCCCAGCCATTACAACGGCAGCCTGGCCAACTCCAGTTACACCGTCGGTGCCTTACAGCCCAGCCTCGTATTCATATGGACCGCCACCCGTGTCAACCCCTTCTTTTGCCTATTATCAACAACCTTCCTATTTCGAACATGCCGTTTCCATGCCAGAACCCCACTCAGCCAGACCAAGCCGGAGGTCTAGCCCTGTCCGCCGTCGTTCAAGTACGTATGGCGAGCCAGTGCTTCGGCAAAGCCAGTACGAACCTCGACCAGCTACTTCCGAACAGGTTCCATCAAGAGAGAGCCGGCCGCCGCTTCCGTCGCACAAGTCTAGTCGCAGCATTGACCATGATCGGGTCTTGATGCCGCCTCCAGCAAAGCCACCACAGTACCAACCTGAGACGACACACAGACCAAGTACTAGGCGGGCGAAAACCTACCATGTCCAGCAAAGCCCAGTGCACCAGCATTTCACGCACAATCTGGAGCGATTTGACGAGGATTTTGAGGACTATGACTACCGAGAAAGTCGCATGCCTCTACCTCCCACACGGGAGAGGCGAGAATCCTCCTCTCGCCCTCCTACATCCTATAGAGGGGCTCGTGTCGCCACGGAAGCTCGGGATCGGCCTGCTCTGCCGGCCAAATCCATGTCCTACAGTACTTCCGCCGGGCTGGCCAAAACACCCTCGCGCCCCAACATTGCCACCCGTCAAACCACCCAGTCTGCTGTGGCTATCGACGATGGAGAAATGGCTGTTGAAGACTACCTTGAACGACGTAACAAGACGTCGAACGAGCTCACCGCCGAAGCCCTTCGAAATCTCAATCATCGCAACACTAGTTCCCGGTCTGAAACGGAAAGCAGCTATAGCCACAAAAGCCGGCAGTCGTCTTCCAAAGAGTCGTCCGGCCTAGGCAAGAGCCAAGCCACCACTGCCAGCACTATGAAGACCAGCATTGCGCTTTCTGGTGGTGGGGTGAACATGAGCATATCACCAGACTATATGAGTAACGACGGGCGACCTGTTAGCATCAGCATCGGCAACGTAGTTGTCAAGGTCGCTACACAAGAGAGCGAAGCTGCTGATCGCACCAAAGAGGTCAAGAGAATTGAGCGCGCACCAAGTGTTGCCAGTCGCGCTTCGAAGAATAGTGTCTCGAGCGTTGTTTCCAGTTTCGACAGGGATCGGGACCGCGATCGGGATCGAGCTTCGATTCCGAATCAGTCGTCCCGTCGTCCATCTCGTGCTGAAGAAAGGGGTCCCAGCGTACGATCAAGTCGGCAACACAGTCGGGCCCCTAGCACCGGCGGACATGGTTATGAAGGTAACCCACGCCGGAGCCTTGACTATGCGAGAAAATATGAAGAAGTGTACGGAGCTTGAGGACAAGGCGTCGACCTTCACTGTGCCTTTTCTGAGGCGATATCGCCACGACTGGAGTTTTCTATTGATGCTGGCTTTTTATTCTGCGGGATACCCACCGTTTCCTGCGCCGGCTTCTTTCTGTCCAGCTCTATTCGAGCACGTTCGCTGATATTTGTACTTTTGGGCGCTGTCGGTCGTTCTCGGGTTGGCACAGCTTGCGAGCTCTTCTCCTACAAAAGCAAAACAAGGAAGATCTCAAAAGCATTAAAAAGCCGGTGGGGTTTGGACTTTGTGTTGCTGCCATCAAATTGTGCTCTACTGGTTTGGCCGGAAAAGGGCTACACAGTTGGGCCAAAGAACAATGTCTGTTCCTTGGTTATTTGTTGTTTTCCGTTGTTTTGGCAAACGAGGTATGAACTTATGATTGATGATGTTTACCGGACTTGATAGTTTTTTTGCTGCTGCTTGCAGTTCGACGGTTGTTTTCCTTTTGGGCAGATTCTGTCTTTTCGAGCGATTTCCGGGCGGGTTCAGTTACGATTATTCCTCAAATTTGTTGCGCCCCTGGGACTTGGAATATGCGCTTGATGAGAGAGATGATCGTGCCGAACGCGAAGAGGCTACTCCATGATCCTGCTGGACAGGACAGGGCAGGACAGGCAAGCAGTTGTCTGTTCCTAGGTATGCGGTGGCCTGCTGTGGGTTCAACCAACTTCCAGTGAGCGGAAATCCGCCTCATGTGGAAGGAAATTCACCAGCTCTATGTTTGAGGCCCGTATGAGCTTTTTTCCCTCTGTTCGTTGTTGTCTTTCAAGAAGCCGCAACAAATGGACATGGATATAATGCATGATGTACGATGTTTACGAAAATACGATATGATTCTATGGCGAGCGAGGAAAGCAGATCGGATTGCATCCTCGACATATTTATTTATTCCAGCCCCCACACATATGCTTTGTTTGCAGAGGTGCCACTAGTGGGACGATGGATGGGCCTGTTTGGCCCTTTACGAGTGTTATGCCAGTGGGTGTGTTGGGAATATGTATGGGGTATACCAGGTATCTCAGGAATATAAGTATGTATACACTGTTGGATTTCCCACGCATAGCGAAAAAAGTGTGCTGGTATCAAATGTTCCTGATTCCACGTGGAATGGGTATAGTGAATACAGTATGTGGTTCTGGAACCATTTTATCTCCGCCTATCTCTGCATACGTAAGATTGAAAATCAGGCCAACGGATAGGTAGGTAGAGGAGGCTCTTTCTTGTATTTCGTTCTCTATCTGGAAGATAGGTGGTACCTATCTACTGTAGGCGAGTGCTCTGGGCCGTTTGTCCCTAACCGCATACAACTTCAAGTTGCATGGGTCTGCCTGCCTCCCTCGACTGGCTGTCATTGAATCTCTCAATTTCTTTTTGTCCTTCTGACACTTTTCCCTCCGCCTCTGTTTGGAAGAGTCTACTGCCGGAGACGCAGGTGGATGCTTAAGATAGGAAGGTAGATATGTGCCGTTTGAAACAGGTAGATAGCGAAGGGGCATCTTGGCTCGAAAGTGTTTGGTCTGATCCGGTTCGGTTCGGGTCTGGTCTGGGCTGATTCTGAGTCTGAGTCTGAGTTTGATGGCCATCTCATTCCGCCTCATTTCATTTCGTCCATACCCCAATTGAACACAGACAAAGGCCAGAGAAAGAGTTCTCATCTGATCTCAGCTCAACTGAACTCATCTGGCCCGTTTCTTCTTCCAAGCAGGCTAGACCAGATACAAGGCGTGCGAGGTATGATGGGGTTGAGGTACACCTTCCGTTCAGGGGTGCTGGCTGGCTGGCTGCGTGACTGGATGTTGCCTGTCCCTCAAGCTCAGGGTGGCCATGTGTGGCCATGTTGGAATGATATGTAGGTAACTTGCACCAGTACCAATGCCAAACCATACCACGTCATGCATCGCTTGCCGCGAATCAAAAAGGAGCAAAGTCGTAAATTACTCTTTTAGTCCACCTTGAACGTAATCATTGTGAAAACGCGATCTAATCGGGCTGTGTCGCGGATCCTTTTTGTGTTTGGACGCTCGCGGCTTGCACAGAGCTCCCTTGATCCATTCGCAGTGCTACCATTGCAACCACCAGGCCATCATAGCTGGGAGATCTCTAATAGGCCTGGGCCACAGTTGTGGTCGGCAGGAGCCCTCAACTTGTCCTCGGGCCATGGTCATGCTGGCGGCTAGGCTTCGCCAGCCACACATCGTTTCTGGGGATTGTAGTGAGCCTGTCAATAGATCCTCGATGTCATCCCCAGACCTCCCCTGGCTGCTGTAGAGCGGCGGAATCTTGCAGTATTATCCTGAGGACAACATGGACGGAAGATATGTAACGCCCTCAGATCTGCAAATGTAGACCTTCAAGGGGAAGAAAGGTCTTGTGTGCCTCGAAGGAAAGCCGAGACGCATTGCAAGGCTCGGATATTGCGTAAAGTTTTCCCTGTGGTCGATGATGTTGATGTTTTTAATCATCGAAAATGGATTCCCTCCTGGTTGAAATTCCAGAGTAGTTTCAAAAAGTCGCCTTCGTCACACATTCGTGCTCGCTTGTCCGCCAGCTGCGTCTTGTCTTCAAGCACGGAGCGGACTTTCTCACGAACCAATTCAGCGACCTTGCCTTTTCGCTTTCGATTCGAGCCTTTTGCCGCTGCCTTGAGCAGAGACGATTGCTGGTCCTTGAAGAAGGCAGGAAGATCGTCACCACCCTCATCGGCGTCGACGTCCATAAGCCCGTCCCAGGTATCATCGTCGGCGGCAGGATTTTCTTGCGCATCCTCCCCTTCCACCTCCATCTGGTCGTCCTCAGCCGGCCCTTCTTCCAGAGGAACATCGTTTTGTGCGCACCATGTCCTATAGTTGGCCTCGAGAATATTCATTATGCTGGTCGTCCCCAAAAAATTGGCTCTGAGAGTTTTGTTTTTCCGGACGAAACAGATCCGCAACAGTCCATCCCACTCCTCATACGAGATGTTGGGTCGTGGATTCTTGGGCACCATGCGGATGACACTGCTTTCGACCGCGGGCGGTGGCTTGAAGTTGTTCTTGCCTACTTTCATGATATGGTCGATCTTGGCCCACATCTGCGCGTTCACACTGAGTCGACTGTATAGCTTGTCGCCTGGTTTGGCGAACAGACGCATGGCGAACTCTCGCTGAAACATGAGTATGCATACCCGCGGCGCCGGGCTGGTGGCGAGCAATTTGAACGTTAGCGGACTCGAGATCTGGTAGGGCGTGTTGCTGATGCACACGTCGAAGTAGGGCAGGTCGGTCTTGATCACATCCCCCAAAACCACGTCCAGCCGTTTTCCCTGCGGTGTCCCCTGTACACGCTTCGTCACTTCGGCCGCCATTCGCGGGTCCAGTTCCACTGCTATGCATTTTTTGGCTTTCTCCAAGATCTTGACCGTCAAGTTGCCGCTTCCGGGGCCGACTTCTAGCACAATGTCGGATTGTTTTAGGTCCGCCTTGTCCACAATGGCTTGTGCCACTCCAGGGTTTTTCAATACGTGCTGACCGATGTCTGTGTTCATCTTGAAGATTGCATTGGATGTTGCGTTCGAGGACGCCGCTTTGCTCGACTTGGAGTATGGCGTCGATGATCCGCCGCCGCCGGCGCGTTTCTTGGACTGTAGTTTTGGCATGTTTGGAGTTGATTCTGTGCTAGCCTCTTTGTACTATCTTCTCATTTCTCTATAGTGCAAGAAATGTCGACGCGGGAGAGGGCAATTGGCGATTTAGTCGCAATGGAAGATCTGGGGCGGATGGAGGCGTTGGTGTAATATCGGGATAATCGAGGCAAATTTTGATGTATCGCTGAATGGCGTTGGCCTCGCGACTCTGATGCGTTTGTCGGCTCTGACTACTGGACTTTCGCAGGCTCGCTGCGGCGTAATGCTATGCAGTGGTCGAGACAGTCGCTGAAGCAGACCGGTCTTCGTACTTTTTGGAAACTTTTTGGTGGACTCTGGGCGGTGAAAGGCGGCAGAATTTTCCTGGCCTGCGGCGATCGTGGAGAAGCGCAAGCAATTTACCGGGCATCTACCGGGCAACACCTATCAAGGCAGCCTTGCCTTCATTCACGCGAGATCTATTGATTTCTACAACATCTGGGCGTATTTATAGCCACCTTGCTGGCACCGTGCGTGGTTGTTCCGTCTCTTCAACCGGCGCAAGCCGCAGCACGTCTACATCAGCATCATGGCTTCTCGACGGGACTTTCTCAATCAAAAAGCGCCCGAGAACTATGTCGCGGGTCTCGGTAGAGGTGCAACAGGGTTCACGACCCGGTCAGATCTGGGGCCTGCGCGAGACGATCTCAAGCGCCGAACAAATTCAAGAAGCCCTAGCGAAACGAGCGGCACAACTAGGAGCAGCGCCTCCAACAGCCTACGGTGCGGTCGACAAGAAGAAACAGGAACAGGAGGAAGAAGACGATGAACGATTTCAGGATCCTGAGAATGAAGTCGGGTTGTTTGCCTACGGACAATACGACCAGGCCGACGACGAGGCGGATCGCATCTACCAAGCGGTGGACGAGAAGATTGAGAAGCGGCGAAAGAGACCAAGGTTAGTGAACTCCCCTACCCGCCCCTTCCCTGCGTCCGGTCGTCTTTATCAAGAATGTTGTGGTTTATCTTTTCCACTCTGCCATGAACAGATTACCGACATGAACCGTACGCCGCATTTTAGGGAACAACGAGAGAAAGAAGAGCTAGAAGAATACAACCGAAAGAACCCCAAGATCTCGGAAGAATTCGCCGCCCTGAAAAGAAATCTTGCGACTGTTTCGGACGAAGACTGGGCCAACTTGCCCGAACCTGGCGACCTAACTGGGAAAAATCGGCGCTCTAAACAGAACCTCCGGCAACGCTTCTACCCAGTCCCTGACACCGTGCTGGCGGGCGCAAGAGATTCGACCGAGTTTCAGACCAGCGTCCAAGATGATGGGATACAAACAAGTGCAGACAACAAAGACGGAACCATGACCAACTTTGCCGACATTGGTGCTGCAAGAGACAAGGTGTTGAAAGCTAGGCTGGATCGTGCTGCGCAGATGGACGCAGGCACGGGCTCAGCATCAACAATAGATCCCAAAGGATACCTTACGAGTCTTGCACAGACGGAGTTGAGTTCTATGGGTGCCGATGCCGGCGACATCAACCGGGTGAGAGTCCTTCTAGAGTCGGTCTGCAAGACGAATCCGAAGCACGGCCCAGGTTGGATAGCAATTGCGCGATTGGAGGAGTTGGCTGGCAAGATCGTCACGGCAAGAAAATTGATTGCCCAGGGATGCGAGAATTGCCCCAAGAACGAGGATGTCTGGCTAGAGAACATTCGACTAAATGACAACCATAACGCCAAGATCATCGCTGCTAATGCCATCAAACACAATGACCGTTCGACGAGGTTATGGATCGAGGCCATGAAATTGGAGTCCGACCCCCGAGCCAAAAAGCGAGTGCTACGACAGGCTTTGGACCATATCCCGCAATCAGTTGCGATCTGGAAAGAGGCAGTCAACCTGGAGGAGGATCCCGAAGACGCGAAATTGTTGCTTGCAAAAGCCACCGAAGTCATTCCCTTGTCGGTCGAGTTATGGCTGGCTCTTGCCCGACTTGAAACGCCCGAGAATGCTCAAGCTGTCCTCAACAAAGCCAGGAAGGCTGTGCCAACCAGTCACGAGATTTGGATCGCAGCAGCTCGATTACAGGAGCAAATAGGAAATGCCAACAAGGTCAACATCATGAATCGGGCAGTCAAAGCCCTTGCCAAAGAAGGAGCCATGCTCAAGCGTGAGGAATGGATTGCCGAGGCCGAGAAATGTGAAGAAGAGGGCGCAATCTTGACGTGCGGTGCCATCATCCGGGAAACGCTTGGCTGGTCATTAGATGAGGATGACGATCGGAAAGAGATATTCAAAGACGATGCAAAGGCCAGCATATCACGTGGGAAGTACGAGACTGCCAGAGCTATCTACGCCTATGCCCTCCGAATATTTCCCACCAGCAAATCCCTCTGGCTGGCCGCTGCGGATCTCGAAAGGAACCACGGCACCAAGGAGGCGCTTTGGCAGGTTCTCGAGAAAGCCGTCGAAGCTTGTCCTCAATCAGAGGTCCTCTGGCTCCAGCTTGCGCGGGAGAAGTGGGCTGCGGGTGAAGTTGATGACGCCCGTCGTGTCCTCGGCAAAGCCTTCAACCAGAATCCGAACAACGAAGAGATTTGGCTGGCAGCAGTCAAGCTGGAGGCGGACGCGAAGCAGGTTGAGCAAGCACGAGAGCTACTTGCCACCGCAAGGCAGGAGGCCCCTACTGAACGAGTGTGGTATAAGAGCGCGGCATACGAAAGACAGCTGGGTAACATCGATGTTGCTCTTGACTTGGTCCTCCAGGGGCTTACATCAACCGTGGTGGACAAGAAGGAAACGCGATTTCCGCGAAGTGCTAAGCTATGGATGATGAAGGGTCAGATATACGAGGACAAAGGCATGATCCAGCAGGCGCGAGAGGCTTACTCGCAAGGCACAAGGGCATGTCCCAAGTCTGTACCTCTCTGGCTGCTTGCCGCAAAGCTGGAAGAAAAGGCGGGCATAACGATCAAAGCGAGATCTGTTCTTGACCGAGCGAGGTTGCAGAATCCCAAGAACCCCGAGCTGTGGGTCGAAAGCGTTAGGGTCGAACTCCAAGCGAAACCACCGAATATCCAACAGGCCAAGATCTTGATGTCCAAAGCGCTGCAGGAATGTCCCAAATCTGGACTACTTTGGGCAGAAAATATCTGGAAGTTGCAGCCCAGGACCCAGCGGAAGCCGCTGAGTTTGGAGGCGATTAAGAATGTCGATAACGACCCCATACTCTTTGTCACAGTGGCCCGAATCTTCTGGAGTGAACGGAAACTAGACAAGGCTATGAGCTGGTTTGAGAAGGCTATTGTCCTTGGCAGTGACTTGGGGGACACATGGGCATGGTATCTGAAGTTTTTGATGCAGCACGGCACCGAAGTAAGTATTACCTGCCACCCCAGGATATTGCTAGTAATGTCGCTAACATCGTTGTTCGTGCAGGAGAAAAGAGAGGATGTCATCGCAAAGTGTATTGCCAGTGAACCCAAGCACGGCGAGGTCTGGCAGCGGGTGAGGAAGGATCCCAAGAACGCATATCTCACGACCAGGGAAGTACTATTTGAGGTCATGAAGCAGCTCGACGCTCAGGAGGTTATCAGTTGAGCTATGTCCTTTGATCCTGGGATGGCAGACTTATACGCATACGCATCCGCATCCGCATCCGGCAGCCCGGAGCAATACCAATATGCGTTGTGGACACTTTTTTTCAGTTTTTATCTAGCATGCGGACATGCCGAACTCCAACCTCGTATCTGCCATGCATTGTGTTGTAGTAGTGAATCTTGCCAGTGGTGGTGCGTCGTAGAGGCAGAAGGGACAAGCCCGGGTGTACTTAGGTAATCATATTATAAAATATACTGTACCGCGCACGTAAACACCCTAAGTCGCCCTACGTTGCGAAGCGGCCAAGCCAATCTTGAAGGGAACGCGCTGTAGGACGCTCAATAATACGCTAGATAGTACGGCTCGAAAGGTTTACGCTCGGTAGTACGCTTAATAGGACGCTCGGCAGAACGCTCGATAGATACCACTATATATAGGAAGGAGTATAGAGCGCAAGGAACGGAGATTAGGTAATCAATCAAGTCACCTGATGTAACATTTGAACTGACCAATCGATAAGCAGTATTTTTATCGTCCAATCAAAATCGCGGCTTTCTTGACCTGGAACGCACATAATACCTACTTCGCTTCGCTCCGTAGGATCACGTGATTAGCTCGGCAAAGCTGCCATCAGTGTTAGCTGATTAATCTTCGACTCGGCTCGCCGCGCTGACAGTTTGAAATGCCGTCGCCAGCCTGCGCCTCTTTCTCTTCTTTCAACATCTTCTTCCATCACTGCTGCCCAGCCTCAGCACCATTTCCCATCACCTCTTCCATCGACCATTCTTGTTCTTGCATATCTGTGCATTCTGACTTCACTGTGGTTGTTTTAAGAGCTCCAGCCTCTCTTTGTGTCAACGGCGCTTTCATACCCGCAAACAGCAGTATCACGTGACATTGTATTAAAGAGATTTCGACTTCACTTCAAGCTCAGTTTGGGTTCGTCAACCTCTGTTAGTGACACTATTGTTTGCACAGGAGTTGCCGGTTGTCAGGCAGGGAAAGGTCACCTAGTCAAGAGTCTATTCAATATTGTGAAAGCGGTGGCTGTTATTCATCGATCGTTTGGGTGTGGCAGAAGCATACTGGTCTCGGTGCAAGCACGGCTGGTGGATAAGATCGAGTTGCCTGTTTTGCAGTCAGGACTCCGAAGCTGAATCATTACTTGTCTACTGTTCAATAAACATTGCCCTTCTCCCGCTGGCTATACCTTGACTGTCCCTTGCAAGAAAGCCATTACCCAGGCATCATTGCACCTTCGACATCACTGTTACACCAAGCTCCATCCTCTCAGAGTACAAAGATCGGCTGTTGTCGCCTCTAAGCGCCTGTCGCCTTCGGCTTCGCCGCCATGGCATCCTACGTGTATTTCAAATTCAAATCGCAGAAAGAGCCTCAGCGTGTAACCATCGATGGCCCTCATACGGATGTTTGGAATCTCAAACGTGAAATCATCAACATTTCTCGCCTAGGGGACGGTACAGATTTTGACCTCAAGATCTACAAGGAAAACAGCAATGAAGGTAAGAATAGCCGCTGTGCCAATACAACGAATGCCTCTAACACACAGATAGAATACACCGATGACACCGAGATTATTCCCAAAGATTCCACGGTCCTTGCACGTCGGTTACCGGCCTCAGCACCTGGCAAGGGTAGAGCAGCTCGCTATGTGTCGGGCAAGCCACCTGTCAGTGCCAAACCTACGACGGCTACCGCAGCAAGTAGGGCTGTCAAGGCGGTGGATATGGACAAGGCGACAACAGAGCAGGAAAAGCTGAAGGCCATGCTCCAGTTTACCGACGCACAGTGGCAACAGAAACAAGAAGAGATGTCCCACGAAGCTCGTGTTCCTATGCAAGGTGGTAAGCCGTTCAAGAAGGCAAACGTCCCCGAAGGCGAGCCACCCCACGGCTATATCTGTTATCGCTGTGGCAAGAAAGGTAAGACTTGGACCCTACCAAAGATTCAAATGGCTAGAAACTAATATTTTCAGGTCACTGGATTCAAGCATGTCCTACCAACGACGACGCCAACTACGACAACAAAAACCGCATCAAGCGAACGACTGGTATTCCTCGTTCTATGCTGAAGAAGATCGATCAAGCGGACATTGACAAGCTTGACGATGCGCAGAGGCAACATCTCATGGTGAACGCAGAAGGAGAGTATGTCTTTGCACAAGCAGATGAGAAGGCTTGGAAAAAGCATCTGGAACAAGTCAAGGCAGCCGAGGCGGCAAGCAAGAACCTGCAGATTGGTAACAAGGAGCTACAAGATCGAGGCTTGGAGTGCCCGATTGACAAGCGCTTGTTTGTAGATCCAATGAAGACACCTTGTTGCGGGAAGACGTACTGCCACGATTGTATTGAAAATGCGTTACTCGAAAACGATCTCACATGCCCAGGCTGTGAGACAGAGAACGTCAGCCTCGAGGCTTTGGAGCCTGATGATGACATGAAGAAGAAAATTAAGGAGTATGAGGCAGAAAAGGCAAAGGAGAAACAACGATCCCGGAGTCCTACCGTTGCAGCCGAGTCTCCCAAGGCCAACGGCTCAGCTTCCGGGTCCCAACCGGGCTCACCAAAGACATCTGATGGCCAGAATAAGAAGCGCAGCGCGAGTGAAGTGGATGCTTCTGATTCGGATAATCTAGCGGCCCCTGCCATGAAGCGGCAAAAGTCCGGCGAGGCTGACTCGTCGTCGACGCCAAAACCTGAAGGTGAAGAAAAGGAAAAGCAGGACACAGTGAAGGAGGATACAAAGTCACCGGAGAGTAACAACGTGCTTCCCGCCAATATGATGCCACCCGATATGTCTCAGATGATGCAAGGCAATGGCATGAACTTCCCTATGATGCCCAATTTCAACCCCTTCATGATGAACCCGTTAGCGAATCCAATGGCCATGGGTATGGGAATGAATGGGATGAATCCGATGAACTTTATGGGTCCGAACTTTCCCATGATGCCCGGCATGAATATGAATAACATGAACATGTTTCCCCAGGCGAACGGGAATATGGGATTTGCAAACGCGAATCAAATGCCAAATCTCAATATGAACCCGAACCAAGCTCGTAGCAACATGGGAGCTAATGGGTTCAAGAACAATTACAACACTCGACCGAATCGGAATGTCCCTTTCCAGCAAAACAAGCCGATACAGCAGCCGGCTGGCATGGCAGGTGTCCCTACAGGGCCCAAAGCACTCAGTCAACCCCAAGGACCACAGAACTTCTATCCTCCTACCGGACCCGCCGGCGGGAAGTTCTCGAACCAACAACGTCATGTCGGAAACGAAGAAGACACCGCCTATCTCAGACAGCCAGTCAACCCGCATCGTCACATCAACCGAAACCGACGAGCCAGGCAGGCTGACTACAGAGAGTTACAATAGCGAGTGGACATCTTTGCGGTCGTCCTAAAAAGTCTTGCTACCTAGGTAGGGATTCTCTGGCCCACGATACAGCCCGGCTATATCGCACTCTCACGGTGGTTACGAGATTTGCTGAAGGTGGAGCGGGGGTAGTTCTTTGGAGTTAGGGGTTCTGGAATGAACAATGATACCGACGAGGGTCTAGGCGAGATGGAATTGCATTGCAGGAGGATACGAAATAACGCATTGTGGCGTTGGGAGTCTTCTCTGGCTGGCATGCCGGGGCCGTTCATGGGGGCGCCAGGAAGGATGTGTTTTCTTAGGGAGTGGAAGCGATTATCCTCGGATATTGAACCGCCAGGTTGCCGTCCGGGCCACGGATAGCTCTACCAAACAAATATATCCCATTGAACCATGAATCTGTACTCCCGCAACATTGGATTTGAGAGTAGTGAACGTCAACAGTATTTTAGACATAATGTGGTCCGTAATGGAGCGGTGTTTCCGCCTGCACGTGACATGACGATAAGTGGCCCGCGCTGGGGACTCCGAGTCTGTTCCCGCCGTCAAGTTCCTCCTCCGCACTCCATATCAAAGTCAACACGTGTTTGGTCCTTCGATATAACGTGTTGCGTGACGCGCTCCAAGCATGTTTTCGCCGTTCCATGCAAAGGCAACTAGGAGAAAATCACAGTATTAGACCCTTCCGTTGATCTCCTCGGAGGAAACTCCGCCATCATGGGCGGTAAACGGTCTCAGCAGCAGGTAAGGCTCGAGTCCCGGGAGTTGGAGACGACGACTGACTGACCATTGTACAGGAGATGGCCCAGGTCGGTTCGTATCTCTTTCGCCCTCTCGATGCGATTATGCAGGAACCATGCGCTAACATTCTGGTGGTACCCAGATAGCTCAGAGTACGCGGCATATAGGTGAACCATCAGGAGAATTATGCTGATCATGTGCAGGCGACCTTCATCGCCCTTCTGGCGGTCCCGGTCTTCAAGCTCTCAGCACGTCCCCGGAAGGTCGAACAAAGTGGTCGGGGCTTCCTATTCGCACGCTGACATGCTGAAATTCGACTCACTGTATGCCGTCAACCTCCCGCAACGTTCCCAACTGACGGTCTGTACAGATCCCTTGGACCCGGCTCGAGACCCAGGACTCCTCCAACCTCTTCCACCCGAGCATCACAGACCCCTCCTGCCAGACTTCCTTCTCCCGAAAAGAGGCTATATTCAGGTTATACGTCCTCTGCCCTTGGGGAGAGTTGGGATGTACTTCGGGGCGAAGAGGATATTGACGAAGGCGATGATGACTTGATGTACGAGGAGGATGAAGACGAATTCGGCCTCCCCAGCATTGCAAGCATGCGACGGAAACGGAGCATCAAAAACAGAACACTCAAATCTTCGCCAGTCACATATCCCAGACTCTCTCAGACCTCATCCGCTCCCAGCCTTGCGCCGCCCGCCTCCCTCAGTCGGGACAGGTCTAGCAGCTTTGATATCGCCGAAGAGCGGAATCCGCTGTCATATCCGAGCGCAAAGAAGGGGGACGGGAAAATCTTAAGACCCCAGTACAAGGAAATCTTGAAAGATCCAGCCAACTCGCTGCACCTCATCGACCATCCCATCTTGCCACCAAACGCGTCCCCAAAAGAAGTAGAAGCTCACAATACAAGAATATCTCGAATCAATAAATTCAAGCGGATCTTGCAAGCAACCTCTGTGTCGCTGCCTGACCTACGCGCCGCAGCATGGTCTGGGGTGCCGGAGGAGGTACGAGCCATCACCTGGCAACTCCTGCTAGGGCACCTTCCCACCAACAGCGAGCGCCGAGTTGCGACGCTTGAACGGAAGCGCAAGGAGTATCTGGATGCTGTCCGTCAAGCATTCAGTTCTGGGACGATGGCCAACCGCAACGGAACCAGCGCGGGTGTAGCCGGGCTGGCATCGCAGCCGCCCGTCAGTTCAGGGCGGGGCCGGGGCTTGGACGAGGCAGTGTGGCATCAAATCAGCATCGATGTGCCTCGAACAAACCCTCATATTCCTTTATACGCGTACGAAGCTACACAGCGGTCTCTGGAACGTATCCTGTATGTCTGGGCAATCCGACACCCAGCGAGCGGCTACGTCCAGGGGATCAATGATCTTGCTACGCCCTTCTGGCAAGTCTTTCTGGGAACATATATCACGGATCTGAATATCGAAAGTGGCATGGATCCTGGACAGCTCCCCAGAGCGGTGCTCGATGCGGTCGAAGCGGACACATTCTGGTGTCTAACCAAACTCCTGGACGGCATTCAAGACAACTATATCGTGGCCCAGCCGGGCATCCATCGACAAGTTGCCGCGCTGCGAGACCTCACCACTCGAATCGATGCCGGGCTCGCGAAACATTTTGAAAACGAGCACGTGGAATATATGCAGTTTAGCTTTCGGTGGATGAACTGTTTGTTGATGCGGGAATTGAGTATCAAAAATGTGATACGAATGTGGGATACTTATATGGTGAGTAGTGGGCTTTGTTTTTGCATTTGCTTGCCTCTACTGACCCTGGTACCTACAGGCAGAGGAGAATGGATTCTCCCAGTTCCATCTGTACGTGTGTGCGGCGTTTCTGGTCAAATGGTCGGAGCAGTTGATGAAAATGAATTTTCAAGAGATCTTGATGTTTCTGCAAGCGCTGCCTACAAGGGACTGGACGGAGAAGGATATTGAACTCCTCCTGAGTGAAGCTTTCATCTGGCAGAGCTTGTTTCGAGGCTCCCGGGCCCATTTGCGGACTTCGAATAGTACCATTCCTACAGGCTCGCTTGGCCCATCGGGTTGATAAGGAATAACCAAATCGTAATAAAGCATGTGCACCATTTTTCCATGATATCTTCTATCCGCCTGTCGCGATAAAGTGCTTCCTGGTTCAAGTTCGGCATGCGCACCTCAGCCTCAGCCTTGCCGTGTATCGGACAATTCACTCCGCTGGAGCCCCGCAAATCATTGGCCAGGAACAAACACCCATAAATGATGTCATGTCCGCAGCCGTGAATTCGATCCGACGCCTCGATGCGCATTTCACAAAGTGCGATGAAAAAGCCCATGACGATGGAGACCCTTTGTCCGTCCTGGCTGATGGTGTCATTAATAAAGTCCCCAGCAAGTCAAAGCATCACCATCGTTGTCTTATCTCAGGGCAAACTTCTCGCGTGCCTATTGTTGACCTTTGAGTTACGCCTCTGACGCCGCCTGGGACATCATAACCGTGACGTCTGCTTCCTCCCTGCAACAATAAACCTTGACGGACGCCATGAGCAGAAGTAGCTCTTGAGACGACTGGCAGATACTCTCAAATTGAGGTCTGCATTTCTCCCTACTTCAACCTTTCCCAAAGTCACCCCATATGATCTCCTCCTCAACTCGCAGTCGCCTCCTACAATCCGGACAAATACTACGGCCGACAAGTAGCCTAATCACCGGTACCCGCGCCTGTTCTACCAAGCACACCTGCAAATCCTCACTGCGACCATCTCCCACCGCGCATTCAGTTGTCTCTCAACCGAGAAACTTCTCAGTCATGCCGGAACAACAGGAGGCTCACCAGTACCAAGCTGGTAACAGCACAGACCGGGAGAAAGACGAGTGGAAATTCCGCGAGCCATACCGTATCCACGAGGACAATGACAAGTTCGACGTCAAATGGGAGGGACAGTGCCACTGCGGAAGAGTCAAGTATCAACTTAGTCGGGACAAGCCCCTGGCTGCAAAGTACTGTCATTGCACAACTTGCCAGCGATTACACGGTGTAAGTAGTGCCCTGAAGAAGTGGAATCGTCTTGCTAACACCACTCGTCCACTAGGCTCCATTCCAGTGGGCGGCCATCTTTCACAAGTCCGACATCAACTTCACCAACGGCCATCACGATCTCGGTTGGTATGATCCAACGAACAAAGACACCTCCCATCACCTGCCATGCAAGGTATCCTGCGCCTACTGTCGATCCCCGATCATGGACGAAGGTCGAAACATGATCCTGCTCTTCCCGCCCCTGATCAAGGGTATCAACACCAAGGAAGGCAGAGAGGCATTCAGGCCCACCTGCCACATGTTCTATCCTCAACGCGTCGCCGAGTTCCGCGGGGACGGTATCGTCAAGTGGAAGGGCTTGGACAATCTGAGTGATCTGATTGATGATGACGAGAATGTTCTGGTCAAGTACGAAAAAGGCATGGAGGACAAGGATATGGATGCGAAGAAGCGGAAGCACATCGACCTCAACGAGCGAGAGGAGGTGCAAGGCAAGAAGAATGGATCTTGAGCGTCCAAAAGCCTTGTATTGTCTGCGCAGATTAGGAGTAACTACGATTCCTGCGGCCATCATTCAACTGGGTGCCTGGGTCCTTGATCATTGTACGAGAAATGAGTCATGAGCATTTTCATACCTTCATTAAAGTGCAATTCGTAAATGTTTATCAAGAAGAAAGATAGAGGCCTGAGGGCGCCGTTCCAGCTGTTCGGATACTGTCAAACAGCGATGAAATGTGGCCTAATCAGGACTAGCGTAGTCGGGCCTCGGCAATTCCCTCAACGTCCCGCACTAGTGCATTAAAGGGACTAGCGTGTTCAAAGAGGGCTTGGCGCGATTAGCAATTCTTCAACCTCGTTTCGATCGGATTTTGGCGTGATCCCCCCACGTTCGCACCACCCTCACGGCTACCTTATCGCCGCTCAAACACCATCACAACAGCCTCCTCCAGCCTTGGAGACTTCGCTCGTTCAGCCGAATGATCTGATACAGTCTCTCGCTTCGCATTCTTTGCTGTTACTTACTAAACGGTAGCACTATGGGCAGGTCATCTCCGCAGGGTCTGACGGCCAGTGACTTCCACCACCAAGACTTCGTCAACCCGGTCGACGTCTTTGGGGGAAGGGCAAGGCTGGCGAGAGGACTTCATGGCTACAGGACTCCCGGAAGAAGTCAAGGGTCGTCTCGCAGTTCGTCCCAGTACCCGTACCCAAATGAACCCCAGCATCACAAGTTCCCTTGTTGTGGGGAGGAAGAAGAAGAACCTAGTTATCGCTCGTCCAACGCTCTGAATTGTTGCATCAAGTCGGATGGCGTGACCGGAGATGAAGTCGATTTTATTCAGCAGTCGTACAATTGTGCTTCTGGTTGTTGCGACGACCCTCCGCCATTGCATAACTCCCCGAGTCCCATGGACTGTGAGGATTGCGTCGATGACTGTGACGACTGTGTGGAGGAACATCAACAGTTAAACCACCATCAGCGAGTTCAAAGCTATGACGATGACTGTGAAGAGTGCAAGGATGAACAGCTTTTCGGAATGGGCCTAGGTCAACCGTGCAAAGACAACTGTGACGAATGCGACTTTTCCTGCTTTGATTGCATCGACTGGAACGAGTTCGAGCGTGACAAGTCTCTTGGACTGTCATTTTCGGTTCCTCTGCTCGGCGACAATGGATTCCCGACCACCGGCAACAACGCGCTCGTCGAGGAAACTCCTGCTGCTGTCGAGTCGTCTCAACCTGACGAAAACGATCATCTGGTCTTCCAGACTCCACCTGAACTATCTGGCATGTCGCCCGATGGAGGAGTTGTCCACCCACTGGACATGCCAATGCACCATCAATGTTTCGACAACACGATCCCTTACTGGAACCATATCGGACCGGCTCAACTGTGCACAGGCATCCCAGGCCTTCAACAAACCCAACAATATCCCCTGCCTCCGTTCGTCCTGGAGTATGGTTGTCATCCGGCCACAGCTCACCAACAGCTCCCGTCACCGACATTTCCTACGGCGACATCGCCAAACAACACACTGTTTAGTCCAGCTCCGACGCCGAACCACACCAGTCCGCCGGCATCAAACTCGGTGTCCGCCGCACCCGCCAAGACCAATAATAACAACAGTGGCGGCCCTCTCGCCGACACAAAGGATCTGGTAGCGGCCGTCTCTGCACCCAGCACGTCACGCGCATGTCAATGGCTCATGCCATGTGGAACGGTATGCGGCGCCTCGTTTGCATCCGCGACGGATCTCAAAAAACACCTGAAAGCCGTACACCTGATGAAAGGCGTGATCAAATGCCGCTGGCAAGGCTGCGACTCGGCCGAGTTCACCTCGGAAGCTGCCTTGACAGGACACATATCCAAGAAACATCTTGCACCCATGTTGGCAAATGCCGGTAACGGTGGTGGCAGCCATCATCATCACCACACCAGTAAATCCGCCGCCGCGGCGAATGGCATTGGCGGAGATTGGGACAACCAACACCATCATCACCACCACGACCAAGGCGGTCCCTTCAAGTGCACATACCCGGGCTGTCCCAAGTCGTTCATGTACAAGCAAGTGCGCGACGAACACGTCGCCAGCTGCCACAACGGCAACAAAATGTACTGCCACATCTGCGGCCAGTACCTGAACGGTGAAGGGTCCAACTTCAAGCGCCACATGGCCACCCACCGCCCCAAACATCAGCACATGTTATGCAAGTTCCACGGTTTGGGCTGCAAGAGACGCTTTCCCCGTCTCGATAACCTTAGACGACATGAGGCTTGCTGCAAGTTCGGCAAGAAGGCTGGCCTGGTCAATGCGAAAGTTCCTGTTTCTGCTTCTACTACTACCGCCGCAGCAGCCAACAGTGATGAGCAGCACAAACATGTCCATCATCATCATCATCATCATGTTCATGCCCATCCGCAAACTCCAGCGGCGACTGCTACTGCTACGGCCACGGCTACTGCTGCTGGTTCGGCTGCAAATACACCAAGTGCTGCTTGATTTATGACATAAAACATAAAACATAAAACAGACGTCTTAGCCCTAACCTACCTACGCGACAAGCGACAATGTCATTGAGTCACGTCTTACGATGTCATGCGGTGGAGAAGAAGAAATCTGGGCCATTGTCTCTGACGTGAACGGCTCGGGCTCGGGCTCGGACATGGAAAAGAATGGAAACGCACTTGAAGAGAACAGCCGGCAAGAAGTATTGCTGGAAAGGAAAAGTTGAGGAAGGGCCTTCAACAACTTGTACGTCCAGAAACCATCAGAAGGACATCATCTGCTGGTGACAAGACTGCAGTCCAAGGTTGAGTGATTGCAAAAGGTCCAAACTTTGTGAATAGCATGATAAAAATTTATTTTTATTTTTATTTTTATTCGAAACCCATAGAAATTGACAAGTTAGATTGATATCCGAGTTCGTTGATACTACTACTAATGCGACGATGACTAGGTGACCTCCCTCCTTCCTTCGTGACTTAAGCTCAAGTGAGAGGAGAGGACTAACAGGTGTATAGTATAGTATCTAGACTGCAGTGCCTAAGATAAGCATCTTGTTCCTCGATGGCAGTGGTCTCCTGGCGAAAGTGAAGTAGGGCAGTCATGGTGAATTGAACGTAAAGTATTATTATTATTATTATTGTTGTTGTTGTTGTTGTTGTCATTGTCATTGTCATTGTTATTGTCATTGTTATTGTCATTGTCATTGTTATTGTCATTGTCATTGTTATTGTTACTATGCAGTGTCTCTCGAACGCAGCAACGCCTATACCAAAATCCACTGCCCAGGTACTAGGTTCGATTCCAGAGGTCGAGGTCAAGTTTATCGTCATCGTCATCATCTCCATCTTCATCTCCATTATTACCATTATCATTATCATAAGACTAAAAATATGTAACTGATCCCCATGGCAGAACATCATAGACTCGTGTCGCTTCGCGTCGCCTCGCTTCTTCCCTCCAACCTTGGATGGGTAAAGGAATGTGCGCTGAACCAGGTGTAATCAAATGCCATAAACCATTCATTAATTAGAGCTAATAATAAAAAAAGCAAAACATGCATGGCAGAGGTACGCCAACTCCCGTCATGCTGCTACCCAGTGGTGCCCTGCCCTAGACCGAGTCGGGTTGAACACAACCTTCGATAACATGAACTCCCGAACCTAGGTGTCAAAACCAACCTGTACTACCTAAGTAGTAAATTATGCCAAGCATTGTCATGAGTGATGCGGGGGGTATCTGATAATTCGTCCAAACTAACCCGAATCGAAGATCCAGTCCAATTCAACCTTGATGCAGGAAGAGTCCAAGATAACGCTGTGCGAGTGTTGAATGAGTGTCCATGTGATGTGTCCATACCGGCTGAACTCCTCAACGAATGGCCACAAAAGGGGAAAAGAGGCGAATGTCGTGTGTGGGTGAAATCGTAAAAGGTCCAGATGATGCAGTGTGTGGTCCGGATCGGATCGATATATAAGTATCAATCAGGCTCATGCGTTGATTGATTTTTGTGTCGACATCAGCCATGAATGAACCGGATACAATATTAATTATGTTATGCTGAGAGCTCAACGGGGTTCGGATAAGACAAGGTAAGGTATTAAAAGGGAAGTAAATTATTTCAAAAATCGCCTCAACCTCTAGGCCTTGTCGAGGATCTGATCTCGAGTCAGTGTTGTGAGGAGACTCTGGCTGACGGAAAACAAAAGTCATCGTATAGGTATGGAAAAGGAAGATGGCGGGGAAAAGTAGGGCAGGGCCCCGGTTGATCTTTGGCGACCGACATCCTTAGGAAAATGGTCCTGCCCGCCAATGACAAACCAGATCAGATCAGTAAGCCGGAGCCGTAAGTTGCGGACTGTTCAATCCTTCCCACATCATCGGACATGCGCTAGTGAGTGATGCAATGAACCTGAGGATGTAATGTCGGGTCCGGTGCTATCGAAGTCATACTGGATAGACGGGGCTCTTGTAAGCACAAACGATGAGCTGGAAGAGAAGGCGAGAAAGGAGTCTGAATCCAATCGGCCCCCTTTAGCTTCCTTCATGACAAGGTATCCAAACTGCTGGTTGCTCCAAGATTCAAGTTTGTCGAAGCAGAAGCAGATGCTTCAGCAGGCTTCCGCGTAGCAGTAGCCAGCCTCTCCTTTTTCTGTCTTCTTGCAGCGGCAAGATCGGGCGTCCACACGCCAGCAAACAGATCTTCACATTCATCTTCATCCTGCGAGTCGAATTCGAGATGATCATTCTTTCCTTTCACCAAATTGGATAGGCGGGACAGGACATGGTCTGCGCTTGGGCGTTGCAATTCCCTCGGATGAAGCGGGAGAACCTCATTGTAGATCTGCTTTGCCCGGCGGTCGATCGCAGCTTGACTATCATTCTCATTGCTCTTTTCGTTACCGTCATCATCATCGCTGTCATGTTCCCACGAGACATTGAGACGGATTTTTTTTGTTTCGAGGATGAATTTGCCCACTTTGTACTTCTGGCTCTCTTCACATGCCTGCATGTATTTCCAGCCTAGATTGCTTCCACAGATGGCGCAGCTCACATCACTCACGATGTGCAACCCCGTCACTAAATTGCGGGGTATGGATCGGTTCAAGTACGTGTTGGGCAGGACATTCTTGTCGGGGCGTAGATGATCGGTCGTGCCTTGGACGAGGTATGCCCTGCCATGCCGGCCAGTGAAGCCTTTGCTGATGATTTGAGATGTGAGACACAGGTCAGTCGAGCATCTTGCGCATTGGATGTGAGAGCCGTGGCCGCGCAACAACTTGTCGTCGGGCGGGAGAACTGCTGATGAATTTGGTGAATCAGTGATCGGGCTCGGGCTCGGACATCTCATGAAAGGGTTGGAGGTGGAGGTGGAGGTAGAGGTGGAAGATGAAGCAGCGGATACCGCAGATGCCGTGGACTCGACAGAGCTGGTGCTATCGGTGCTCGATTGACGCGACTTGCGCCGGAAGGGGACAGAGGGAATCAAGTAGGTTGGGAAGACGGAGGATAGGGTATAGGAGTTGGAGTCTCTGCGAAGAAAAGACATGATTGTGCTGTGTGTCTTGACGCTCGAGACTTGGGTGAGGGATATGGGTGTATCTGTATCCTTTCTCGGATACGAGATTTGTAGGAACTTGAAGGGGAAGGAGTGGTAGATGAATGATCCTGCGTTCGAGGTTCAGTTGTAGCGGCCCTTCATTGTCGTGCGACCAGCCACACCGCTCGGAGTTGCGGATGTACCGTATGTCGAGACACGGAGGACTGATGCAAGATTGGGCATACAACGGATACAGCGGAATGGTTGGAGGATTGGCGTTGGCAGAAGATAGACAACAGGGTTCAGATGCAGGAAAGATAGGTAGGATGCGGTGGGAATCAAGGCGCGGTGGTCCAGCCACGAGATGAAATACAAATAACGACGACGAAGGTTTGGGACTCGGTACGCATGTGAATATGGTACGGGATGTGGTGATGTCGAAGTGTCACGCCGCGGAGGAACGAGGCGGGATTGAGGAGAGGAAGGGATGGAGGGTGGAGGAGAGGAGGGGAGACGGCACCGGACTTCAAGTTGCGGTGCAGGCTGCCAGTGCCAGTGGTGGGGGATGGGCTTGACTTCCGCAACCCCGCTTACGTGATGCTCCGGCAAAGTAAAACAGCACTACCGCTACACGACTAACTTGTACGGTGAATCAGTAGCCTCATTCTGGCCCACCGCTCCTGCTGACTAAGACGTCAACATGAGACTGCAGGGGCTGAGGGATCGGGACAGGAAGGCCAGCAATGTCGGGCGGTGTATTAAGTACCTAGGAATTGTTCATGACGAGCTCATTGAATGTATCGTTTCTTTAGGCCCATGCAATGACACGATATCATCCTTCAGCCATATTGCCACTGTGAGACCTAGAATCTCATTCTTTTCTTGTTGACCTCCTTCACCAGGTATGCTCAACTGATTCGACACACATTCATACAAAGCCACCTGTCTACCAGGCGAGAAGTAGTGCATAATCATTCCATCGTGTCAATTGGGTATCCGTGCTCAACTCAACCCTTCACCACACTTCCATAGGCTCCCTCTTGGCTGGGGCTTCTGTGCCATTACCTTGGGCTTTACCCGCGTTCTCGCCATCGACTTCCCCATCAGCATCAGAGTCCGTTTCCAGCGCAGCCGCCGAGGTCAAGTCGCAGTGGTTGGCAGTGTTGTCGTCCGGGGATGATTCTGTGGAATCGGATCTTGCGTCTGTCTTGGCATTTGTGGAGAGAACAGCAGTATCATGTGGTCCTGGACCGGGCAGGCTTTCACTCTGTGCCCCCTGCTCGATACGTTCGGATGCATTGTTCGAAATCTGAGCGGATGCACGGCCGTGTGTTTGAGACTCTGCTGTCTGAACATCACCCGTACCCGCTTGTCGGAAATACAATGGCATGTGCAGCAGCTCTTCGTACGAAGCGGCAAGAGGGTTCAGGCTCACGTTGTCTGCCATGGGAGTCATAGCTCTAGTGGCATTGTGATCAGCAACAGCCAATGGCCATGCATTGGCGCCGTGATACAGGTAAGGATGATAAGCGTAGCCCGCTAGCGACTGTGTCATCGGATATGCAGAGGGGGTTGCGTTTGAGCCCAAGGGCAGCGCATATGAGTTCATGTACGGCGACGGATTCAGGTTGTTCATGTAGGGGTTTGCATAAGGAGACAAACGGTAGCCGTTGGCTGTTGCGGATGCATCATAGGGGTTCAAGCCGGAGAAGGAGGCGCTTGACATGGCAGTATCTGGTTCTTTCTTAACGATAACCGGTGCGACCGCGGACATCTCATGGCTGGTTGCTGTTGTCTCCGGCTCTTGCTTGACTGCAGGCGAGGTCGATCGCTCAGTCGTCAAACCCGCGGTGGAGGCGTCAGGTTCAGTCTTGATAATAGGTGGAGGAGGACTGGGGTTGGTCGCAAGGCTTGCGTATTCGGATGTGGGCTCAAGTTTGACCAGTGGCTGATTCCACATCGGGCTCACAAACTGTTGACCAGTGCCAGTGGCAGGCGATGTGTAGCTGTTGTCAATGTATGGAGAGGGTTCAAGCCTCGCTTTCTTGGGCTCGTTGGTGGAGTTGCCCTGTTTAGCAAGCCGTTCATTCTCCTCCTCCAGAAGCTGCCGCTTTCCCTTTCCCTTGTCCTTGGAAGCTTTGCCTTCGCCGTCCTTTTCCTTCCGGGCTTTTGCTGGCTTTTGCTGACTCGAGACCCCCTCAAACTGCGATTTCATCCGACTGTATCGCATTCGCGCGGCATGGCCGTTGGAAATGTCCAGACTACTGGCAACAAGATTCCAGTCGATCGATCTCAGGTCCAGTTGCTTGAGAATGGTGTACAGGAAGATGGGAGTCTGGCCATCACTGGCAAAGTTTTTGGTGCGCCGCAGAGAAGCCATGCTAATCACTTAGCTGTTCTGATTGGAGTATTCTTGACGGAAAGATTGATTCACTGGTCCTAGATGAATAGATGTGAAGGAGGCACGTGGTGATAAATTGTGCAAAGCAGTGCTGAAACCTCAAATCAATCATCCCCTGAAGAGTTGAACATCCATTGTCAGGTGGTCAATCAAGCCCTTTGCGATCATGACCATGAGGCTTTGTACAAGAGTGCAAACATGATGAGAGTAGCCACATGCGCATTGTGGAAGAGTGCTGAAACAAAGGACAGGCATTCAGTTCTCCCAAAGAGAGACAAAGTGAGGCCCATTGGTTATCTGGTTGATCAGAGCTTGCTGTCGTACTGCAAGGCACCGCTCATAGTGTATTCGCCATCTTCAGGCTGCTCTCCAAACAGGACATGCTCACGTCCACCTCTGGAGGTCCACCAAGCAACACAAAGTGCAGCGCGCTCAACATCCATTTCTCCATTGCTGAGGGTATCCCAGAATCGTTGCAGGCATTGTTGCTTCTGAGCAGGGCTTTCAATCTTGTGCAGTAACTCAGCAGTTAATGGAAGCCATTCTTCCAGCAGTGCTACCGGCAGAAAGCTCAAACAGTCGATGATAGAGAGAAGAAAGACTGCCTTCTCGGACAAAGGAGGCCGGCTCTCCTTTGAGAGATCTGGATCAGAAGGGAGCAATTCTTCAGATGCATGACTCATACGTTCCCTGAGCAAATCCAGGATAATGGCTTGCATGAGAGGCATACACACAGCGATAGGCGACGGGGGCGCAGCGATACGCACAACTGATTTGACTGCCAGTCTAAACTGTCGAGCCGCTAGTGGCCTGGGGAAGCTTTGCAGCAGAGTTTCCACGTAGAACGGAACATTCCTTGTTGCCACCTCGGCGTTTTGTGGCGCGGCAAGAATGGCCAGAATCACACAATGGGCAGCTTCGTATATTTCTCCCAACCTGGGATCCCCTTGCGGGTCAATGTAAGGTGCTGCGCCATTGAACAGGAGATCCTGATTCAGCCGTGGCGATACTGTAAGAGTAAAGTGTTCCGCGGTGTTGAGGAAGAAAAGATCGTGCAGTCTATCAAGAGGATGAGGAGGAATCCGTCCCAGACTTGCAGGTCGTATCGACTCCAGAAAGTTTTCTGACTGTGCCTGGTATCGGCTTAAAACATCAACCGCGGTGAAGTTGACGAACATGTATTGTGATGAAGACGTGAGTCCTAGCCGGTGTGATATGAAATAGGTGTCTCGCAAGATGTGTAAGCTCTGCATGGCCAATGCTGGAGCATTAGTATCGGAAGCAAGTACTCCGTCACAGAGAAGGCGCCCGAGAACAGACCGGAGTGCAATGATGGCGGCAAACATGGTGTCTCTGAGGAGCTGAAGCAATACTGGCAGAGTTTTGCTGATGGTTTCCTGGTCAAGATACTGAGACTCTTCCCGAGGGTCCAGTTCGGACAATTTGTTCTGTCTCCATGATGTCGACAGATTCCTCGCGAACCCGGCAATCTTATTGGTACTGTGTACAATCAACAATCGGTCTTGTACATTGTCGATAGAATGAGCAATCAGGCGCGACAGTGGGCCGAGCGCGGAAACAAGACTTTTCGATTTAATCTCTGTGACTTTTCGAAAGGACACTGACGTCGTCGACCAGTTGAACCTACGTTCAGCTGTTTGGCGCACGTCGAAGTCAATGATTCCCAGCCAGTATCCCTGCTCAAGGCCTTCGCGGGAGAAGAATGCGGCATCCACCAGAACGGGCAGGAGATTGTCATAATTCACCTGCGACCGATGATAATCCGATAACGCCGGGAAGGTATGATTCAACACGAACACGACGGCCAGCTCACAATTTGGTTCGGAGCCCTTTTGTTGTAAAGCGAGATTGACCGCCATGACCAATGCAGCTTCGAGCTTGTTGCGCAGATCGGATGGTATCTCCTCGAAACCTCTTGACTGGAACGCGAGGATGAGTCCTCCAAGAAGCAAGGTGTGTCTCCATCGCGGCGAACTTTCGTCTGCGCCTCGTACCACCGCTCTTGTCCATTCAGATACTGAAAGGTGACTGCGAGGAGATGGAGATACTTGGGAAGGGTCTTTCTTGTCTTCGATTAATCGGAGGACTGCAGTGTAGAAGACGCTGAATATCTGTCTGCATCGGGCAAGGTCGGTCGGAGTCGGGTATAGCACGTCAGTCGAGAGGAGATGCGACGACAAGAGCGAGACGTTTAGTGGGTTAGACAATCGGGAGAGGAGATTCGTGGCGGTGGGCAATAACCTGTACAACAACAGTTAGGATACATGTATTGCGTGTAGGTTGGACTCCAACCTTGCAGCATCATCTGGGTGTGGTGAGGTTTTCAGCGACCTCAACAAGGCGGCCAGCGACCTATCCATCTGTGATATACCTGGAAGAGGAGGACACCAGGGCAAGTGTAGGGAGAGGATGCCATGAATATCAGACACCGATTGAACTGCGAGCACCGGTTCAAGTTACAACAACTCACGGCAGAAGCCGAGGCTCAGCCTTGTCTCTAGCGACCAATCAGGACATGGACGAATTAGGTAGACAAGCTACGGCGGACGGCAAAATGATGAGATGACTTCGGCGGGCCAATTGACCAATAACGCATGGAACTAGGACAAAGAACTTGAACAGACCAACAACTTGAAAGAGTGAACGTTTGACAGATCATTCAAGTTCTACTGCATACCATTCTCCCGAAGTCCTTGAAATGCGAGGTGTCTTCCTATTGTGCTATTCCCCGAAAAGTTGACCATCAGAAGCCTTAAGATGCGATCAAGCAGGTCACTGGCTTTTCTGCTCCATGCCGGCCCTCTCGTGGTGAGATTGTTTACGGTATCGGGCCTCGGTGTTACAAACATGGCCATTGAACTTCGAATTGCCCGATGTCCTATCTGGTGAAGTCAAGCATCAGCCTCGCTGTACGAGCCCAATCTGGTGAATATCTGCAGCAATAACGCTGTTCGCCCGGAATGCCTTTTGTCGAGGCCATCATCCCTGGCCTGCGGCTTGACATGACATCATGATTGTTCCGTGTCTTGGACAAGGATGATTTATCGGAGAGCACTTCAAATTCAGCACAGGCTTTGACTCAATAATGGCAGTTCATGCAAGCCAGGGTGGTAACGAGCATGTGGTTTGAGACGACGGACTCGCCCTTTATTCCGTGCGCGTCATAGAAGCGATACATGGCGAATATGCACACTTTCGACATTTAATTTGAAGCCGGCGTTGTCGGGCAGCATGTAAGTTGCAAGGATTCATGTTTTCATTTTTCCCCTTCAAGTTTCGAGGTATTTGCTTTTTAAGTTTTCCGGTTCCCGCGAGTGCAAACTAGTCGCAGAGACGTGGGATTGTGACAACAACGCCTCGATGCCCCGAAACAGCTCCGAAGACACACTGGAAGCGGAGAACGAGCGTCAATCGGGCCTGCCACAGAAGACCGAGGAAGACGAGCAGCATGACGGCAACAATGGAGACAGTTACGAACGAGACCAACACCAGGAGTCTTCAGGTGCCAGACGCGATGAGGAGAAGAATGGTCCCAACCTCCCTCCTCTGCCAGTTGGCCTGCTCCATCCGTCGCTGAGACACGTTTTCAAGGAGGTGGCAGTCAAATGGGCCGCGACGGTGCTGATCCTGTTCAGCTTCATCTTCTGCATCCTGTCACTATACTGGGCGGTTCTTTTCCACGTGCACGAGAACATGTCGGCGTTAACCGTGGCAGTGGTGAATTTTGACGCACGAGTTGCGCCTTACAACAATTCAGTACTAGCAGCGCCAGGTATTGGACAGAGCGTCGAAAAATTCGCACAGGAGCAAGCCATGATCCACAGCGGCGTTCTGGGATACACGGTGCAAGACCCGGACATTATGTACCACGGCGACCCGATGGCAGTGCGACAAGCCGTGTACGACTACAAGTTGTGGGCAGCGATCATCGTCAACGCCAATGCATCAACAATACTACAAGAGGCTGTTAGGATTGGCAACACAAGCTACGACCCTCTGGGGGCTGGGCAGATGATTATCAACTCTGCGCGCGACGAGACCACCTATTACAACTACATCCTACCACAACTCTACCAGTTTCAAACCGACGTGGCCGCCATTTTCGGACCCGAATGGATTCGCAGCGTCTTGTCCAACTCTTCCCTCGATGCAGCGACATACGGCCGTGCTCCGCAAGCGTTAAACCCAGCCATTGGGTTCTCCATGTTTGATCTCCGACCTTTCAATCCTCCCCAGGCCACGCCCGCGGTAACAATCGGACTGATCTATTTGATCATTATTGCTTTTTTCTCGTTTTCTTTCTTTCTTCCTGTCTACACTAAGTTTCTGATCCCAAAGGGTCATCCACCGCTGCATTTCTACCAATTGATCATGTTTCGGCTCTTGGCCACAACCACGGCGTATTTATTCATGTCACTGGCCTATTCGTTGGTGTCGCTGGCGTTTCAGATCCCATTTTCAAACACATACCTGCACAACGACATCACCGCAGCCAACAACCCGGATGCGTACGGCAAAGCAACTTTTGTTGTCTACTGGATGTTGAATTGGGTCGGCATGTATGCTTTGGGTCTGGCTTCGGAGAATGTCACCATGATCATTGGCCAGCCTTGGACTGCTCTGTAAGTTTTTGCCTTTGCTTCCGGTTCATCTCTTGTATGCTGGGGGTGGGCGTTGGTCCGGGTGGCGGGTTGGAGGGCCGGGGCGGACTGGGAGGGAGAGAGGAGGAAACATGATTGCAGGCCTCGTTGGTGAAATCTTCGCTAACCACTTTTTTGTTTTGCAGCTGGCTCATCTTCTGGGTCATCACCAACGTATCGACATCCTTCTACGCCATCCCATTATCGCCCGGATTCTTCAAGTTCGGTTACGCCTGGCCACTCTACCACATCGTCAACGGCAGTCGGACTTTACTTTTTGACACACACAGCCGTATCGGGCTTAACTTTGGTGTCCTGTTCGCCTGGTGTGCAGTCAACACTTTGCTGTTTCCTCCCTGTTGTGTCTTTATGCGCTGGAAGACGAATAAAGAACTGGCTAGACGAGTTCCAAGAAGGACAATTAAGTACCTGGTAGATGGGTAGATTGTACACTACTAGACCTTGGCAATGGGACTGGGTGGTACTGCTTGTAGGACACTCTATTCGTCCATCCGAAGCCCTGTTGGAATCGACCTTACAGAAACAAATTCTGTTTCTGTGCCTCTCAATTCTTTATGGTCGAGGAAATACTATATACCTATAGTAGTACCCAAGCACCGGCATCCTGTCCGTCAGCAGTACTCGACCATATGTAGGTGTAGGTATCAACCACTGCAGATGGGGTGCTGCAGCCGGCTGTATAATTCATTCCCTGTTCCGTCCTGTAGTAAGGTATAAGGCTTAAGATCCCCGACCGAGATCGCGACTGAATTACGGGGGTCCAGAACCTACCAGCAAGCAGCGGCTTGTTTACGAGTCGGTGTCTGTTCGACTTTGACAGTCAACATCGACCCGTTAGGCGTGAGGCCCAGGGAGAGACAAGAGGCAACCCCTCCTCTCCTCCCGCCCACCACCGACCGAGAATCGATGGAAACCGAATAGAACGGGGATAGTCATCACCATCATCGTCAGGTTGTATTTCCCTACCATAATCGGACGCACATCACATCACATTGCGGGGTTCGTATGTATGTACAGTACAGCAGTACGTCAGATACGCACGCGCGGACACATACGGCCATCGACAAAATAGCAAACCTTTTTCGATGGATTCAGTTCCTGTCATCGGTCGGCCACGTTTGCTGTTTTCTCTTGGTGAGATATGATAGACACACATACATTCGCCAATCGCCAGTGAGTGCAAGCGGGGCCAAAAAGAGAGATGAGCGATGCACTCTGACGATGTCATCCAAGTTACCGTAGTGAACAGCAGTGGTGAACGAACGACAACAGATGGCTGAGCTCAGCCCAAAGCTCAGCTCAGTTCAGGGTCCAGAAAGGACAACCTTCTGGAATAATACTTTATGTCGATCTCAGGTGCGGTGCGGGCGATGATGTTAACGGTGACGTTGAAGAAATGGGGTAGATCGGACAGGCAGATACAACTAGACAAGCAGACAGACAGCAAAACAAGATGACGTCCCGGGCCATGATAGGTATGTGATGGACCACTGCAGAGGAGGATGGAGGGGGACCATCACTGGCATCACAAGTCAAGATCTTGAAGGGTGCAGTGACTGACGATGATGATGTGAAGTCACAAAGTGTCCGTCCCGTCCACATGTGGCCCATAGGCACATCAATGACATGGCCCACGATCGACCCGTGACTTTTGACTTGGACGATGAGAAGCACAGGACAGACAATCAGTCACTGGCAGTCAAGAGCGTGTAGGGACAGGAATAGTGGGCAAAAACAAAATAATCTGGGCCATTTTTTCTTTCAATCGACCATCAAGTAGACAGCAATGATGGTCAAGTCACTCACCAACGGCTGTCCTGTTCCCCAGACAGACGTCTGTCCGTCCACCGATCAAGACGTGCCTCACAATTGATCTGATTTCGTGGGCACGAGCTCTTGATAGGAAAAGAGGGCCATAGTAACGATTGACCTTTCTTGTACATAGGTACATCATTGTCGCAAAGCCGCAAATCTAGAAGAGAAAGCCTCGAGTCGAGTTTTCATCACACACAGCCTAACCTACCTGTGTTTGCATTTGCCGCCAGGAGTGCAATTGCAATCTCGCTGTGAAATCAGCAATCTCGATCAATCCATACAACGAAGGGTATGGCTCTGCCTCGACCTTCCGTTTGGTCGTGTGGCGAAAAAGACGGAAAGGCCTATCAGCTGACATCGTGCAATAGTTCAGCACCATCGGGAACAGGAGACACGCAAGCAACGCGTACAGTTGCCCTCAAGGCAAAACATTGCCACCTCACCCGTTGGGACTGAACTGGAGACTGGGGACGGGAGGAACGGCCGCTGTGGCGGAGCGGTGCAAGTTGGCAAGAAAGCTCTGACCAAGCGTTTCAATGTCCTCCTTTCCAGTTCTCAGCCCACCACTGCTGGCAAGGCAAAGCCAAGGAGGCAAGAGGGGAGAGGGGAGGGATCGGAGGGCCTTGGGGCTCAGGGCTGAGGCAGTTCCCTCCCGTGTGCACTGAGCAACAAACGCGCTGGACCGGGCACCCCCAGGGCCCCCCTTGAGCGCGTTTTTGAGCTGTGTTGGGGACCATTCTTGATCTGTGCGCCTGGACGTGCAATTTCCCGCGCAGACAGCCGAGACACCGACAGACGGCCGATACAGAGAAAGACAGGCGACAGCGACAACGACAGTGACAGCGACAGGACACGCTTTCTTGGGTATCTGTGTGTTTAGTGCTGATGGAGAACATGAAGAGGAGTAGGGAGGAGAAGGTGTGCCAATGTGGGCGGGATGAGCAGAGGGAAGGGAGCTCGGACTCACGACAGCACAGCCCAGACTGATCGACCACGTCTGCGCCTGAAAGTGGAAGTGAAGTGGTGGCCACCCACCAAAAAGGTGTTCGAACAAGTGGTGAGTACAGTAGTAGTACGTGAAGAAAGGTTGTGTGGGTTGACGGCCGTGACAAGACTTTTTCGACGGCCGCGTTTGACTTGTTTGACTTGTTTGACTTTGGTGGAAAAAGATCCGGTCCTGTCGTCTCCCCCCTTCAGCGATAGGAACTGGTATAGCTCCAAAGAGCCCTTAAGAAAGGCAGTGTAAAGACAGTGTACCGCCATGAGCCGTGCACCAGTCAATCAGTCCACCGTGCACCCAGAGTTTCTGCAGGGTCAAGCACCGAGATCTGTGAGAGATAGATCAATGATGATGATGATGCAGTGCCTAATAATACCAAAACTCTGTTGCATACGGAACAAGAGTCCAACTTTTCTTTCGCCGGCTGTCTTCGCTGCTTCCGATGCACTGTAGAAACTCTGTCAGTCCACCACTGTTGCCTTTCGGGCAACTGTAAAAGCCTAAACCCTCGGCAATTCCATTTCGAGATCGCGGCGATGCACAGTAGTAACTCTTCAGGGTCGCGCGCGTGTTTCGCCGCGAAGAAAAGAAGACAACTTGACGTGCAGGGACAGGGCGACCAGCGCTGCTCAGGAACGGAGTCCACAGGTACAGAGTACCAGCTGTAGACAGTTGCCATACCTCTTAGTAAGTATCCAACGCCCCGCGTCTTTGACAGCTGTTCTCGCCCAGACAGGTGGAGGAGGGCTCGACAGATGTTCCCTTTTGCGAAGTGAAGTGCATTCCTTGATAGGACTTTGCCCCTGGTGGACACCAAAGGATACCGGATAAGCTCAATGCAGCGTGTGTCGACAGCGTAGCCGCATTCGTTCGTGCGTTGTACAACTCAAGAGCTCCAGCTCCAGCTCCATCACCAGCCTGGAGCCGACGGCAAGCCCACAAAAGAGGGAAGACAAGCAAAAAGCTGCACAGCTGTCGTGCGTTTTGGCGTATCTTGGATGACAGCTGGCAGTGGGTAAGTTAGGCCTGGCTGGCCTTGGGAGCCACTGGGGGCAAAGGCTCCGCTGAGCATGTCGCACATAAACATCGGCTGCTGTTAGTAGTACTGTCCCCGCCACCTCACCTCTTGTTATCTGCGCGTACAGATTAGGTACTGGGGACTCTGTGTGGGTGCGTACCTAAGTGGTACCAGATACATATGCACGTTATCCTTTAGGGCGATCCAGTTTTTCTTCGTCCGTCAAGGTCCGTCATGGTCACTGAATGAGAGCGCGCGATGCGCTAGGCAGGAAGCGGAGACCCTGACAAGACGAACAGATGTCAGTTGACGAAAAGAGGACAAGCCTGCCACTGCCGCCTCTGGGCGACCAGCTCTTCGTTTGAGAGACTTGAACAGGGTGCGCTTGGCTCTGGGGAGATAGGGTCGAGCCTGGACAAGTCGAGAGAGCGAGATAGAGAAAGAACACACACAGAGAAACAGCAATAATGCAACCCACCACTACAACGTACAATGCTACAACTGTTACTGCTACGGCTACGGCTACGGCTATGGCTAAACTTCTACCTCCGCCACAGCTTGAGGTCCTGAGGCCGGAGGAGCATTGAGGGGCCCGACGTGGAGCCCTCCAAGGTGTTCGCCATAGTAGGTGCGTTGTCGTTGTACGGATAGCAGTCGTCAAAGCCGTCCCGTCCGTCATCATCCATCCCCCGTGCTCCATCTCCATCTTCATCCACATCCGTATCCGTCCATGTCCACTCCCACTCCCGCCGCTTCAAGTTCAATTTGTCAAGCTCAACAGCTTGGTGCAGGACCGGCCCTGAGGACTATCGTCTCGAGTCGGGGGTTCCGTCGGCGCCAACAGTCCTCTCAACCAATCGAGACGCGCGGAACCATCCTACAACCGCGGCGGAGTCTCTCAGTCGAAATGCCATAGGAGCATGCTCACTCGAAACTCGAGGAGCCGAATCATAAACCCACCCCCTTGCTATTCCTATTCCTCTTTTCTCAAAGTAGGGAGCTACTACTTCTCGATTCGGGGCCCTGGTCGCCCGTCCGTCTTTGTCAAGTACGATAAGCGAGTGGCAAGCGTGCGGGGACTGGGACTTGCAAGGGTTGTTTGATCCAACGTCCTCGTCCTCGCCGCTAGAGCAGAGTATACGGAATGATTGTACAACATACCTTATGCTTGTGAATGAAGAATGGGGGAAGAACGGCAGACGATCCTCTCCTCTCTTCTGTCCGGATCCGCATCGTAGTTGTCAACCCCTCAATGCTCTGCTCTCCTATCAGTCAAGTTTCCATTGCGGCGTGCTGCTGCTGCTCGGCGATATCTTGTGCACACTAACTACATCCTATCACACTGGCAGTCCATCAGTCCTGATGTTCTTCAAGTTCGTCAATATCACAGTAGAGTCAAGGGAATTCTATGCCATGGTTCTGGTAGAGGTCATCATAGATTCTCTGTAACCCGCCTATATACCAAAGGAATCGAAAAACGGTTCTCGATCATATCATAGTATCTAATTGTACAAGTCTTTTCCGTCCATCGTCTTCCAGACTCCATTCCTCCTCCTCATAGCATTTCTGTCCTGTAGACCTTTGACTGTATTCTGGCATATACACTGGGTGGTCCAACACCGTATCCTTTGTGGGGTATTTCTGTACATTGTAGCCTGTAAAATATGCATCCATCATAAAACCATTGCCATCATGAAAATCTCGAATCGTCGTCCAGCATGCCCTGCCATTCACCCACAGTGACCATCAAGGTCAGATCAGACGCCACATAGAAACAAAAAGTAATCAAAACTGCAGCTCAACTCATGCCCGGCTCTGAATGGCCTTCGCCCTTTTAAGCTTGAGAGCAGGAAGCTGCCGCCGACGAGCGTTGATGAACCAGTTGCTGATCTGCAGGCAAAAAGTCAGTATAATAAAAATGACAAGGGACTAGTTCAACTAACCTGACTGATGGTCAAACCAGTGCGTTGGATAAATATTTGCTTCTGCTCATCGCTCGGGTAGGGGTGATCAAGATGATCTTGCAGCCATCGTCGGAGAATATCAGTGATGGGCTTGGGAAGGTTGCCTCGCCGCCGTCTGCCATTGGCATGGGCAGGGTATCCCATGATCGGGTATGACAACAGCTGGCTGTATTTCATGTGGTATGGAGAAGTGTCCAACGACCGGTAGCCAGCATCGTACCCCATTGGAGTTCGGTATTGGTCGAATGGCTGGCCATATCGCCCATAGTCCATGGGCTGGTTGTAGGACCGCTCAGACATGATATACGGGTTATAACGGGGAGCAGTGCTGACTTGAGGCGTCCGCCACCGAGAATAGGAATCTGGGCTTTCATTGGCAGCTCGCATGGAATATGTCGAAGAGTAGACACTTTCTTGTGTGTCTGATGGGATCATTGGCTGGCTCATGGCGGCATATGGCTGAGGCTGGCTTGGAAGCGCAGGTGTGGTGTTCATGGGCACAGGGGCCTCAGTATAGGTGGATGAGGAAGACCATGGCGAGCTGTATTCAGCTGGAGTCCTGGCCGGCGTTTGCAGTTGCTGGGTCTGAGCGAGCCCATTCATCTGCATTTGGTTTGTCCCATCCGCAGGGTATGCCATTGGGCTAGACTGGGGCTGCACGGGAGCCGGAACAGAGGCGACGCCCATACTCGTGGTATGTTGGGAGCTAAGATATGGCACCATCATTGGTCTGCCATTCGAAGGCAGCTCTTGCACATTCGGCTCCATATTCTCGTTCCGTGGAGGAGGAATGACCTTAATCCCAAGTCAGTCCCGATGAACTGGCCAAATAGCCACAGGTGAGCTTTACCTCACGAATAGATGGAAGTTGCTGGTCCTGTTGCGTAGGATCCAGCCTTGCCTGCGAAGGAACTGGGGCGTTGTGAGAAGGATAAGGCCTGGTGGCAGCTTGGTTGTAATGTTCCATTGTCCAAATGTTGAACTCTGTTGCTGTGACGAGATTCGAGTGCTTTGAAGATGAAGGATAGCAGTTTGGTTGCGAAGGGCAGAGTCTGAGATAGATATTCACTTGCGATAGTGGCGGGTCCGATCGAGTCACGTCTGTCCTTTGACCGCGAAGACGCCTGTCTGCCAATCACCAGATGTCTGTGGGGGAACGCTTTGTCCAGCTGCAGGAGTACTGCTACTGCAGGCACAGGGAGAGTTGGACGAGGTTGACAGAGCACTGACAGTAGCAAGTGGCCTGGCAAAAGACAAAACAGAAACGCGAAAAGAAGTCCATGCGTCCAGTATGGAGCCTTTCACGTCGTCTCGGTCAACCGATCGCGACGCAAGATGATGGCCGCATGACAAAATCGATGTCGGCAGCTATGCCTGATTCAACATTTCCCCTCCAGCACCGCGACTGGAAGCAGTAATCGCTGCAGGCGGGGTGGATGTAACACGTACAGAACTGGCGAAAAATGTATGCGTTGGCCGGCTTACCCTCGCCATGCTGAACCTGGATGTTCGAGTAAGCCGAGTCGCTTCGGATGATATCGAGGGTGGCGTAAGCATCCACTACCGTCCAGGCTACCTCCACCAACCGCGTTGATACAGGAAACGTCCAATGATACTACTGGCCTAGGGCCAGGGACCGTTCGAACTGGTCTCGGGCTAACTGGGGTGGGCCCTCTTGGTGGTCCCAATATGGAGCCCTGGGACAAGTGGAGGTCGACCTGTTTGTGCCTGCGCCGGCAAAGGCAAGGCCAGATGCCACTGTGCCCGTTCCGACCCCCCTGCCACATGAATTTGGCAAAGTTCGAGGACCGACAGCACCTGCCAGTTTCAGGGAGCACCGTTTGGTCCTTGCTGAAGGATAGGTCGCCGTGGGTAAATTGCCAGCTGGCACGGACGGAGAATAGGGGCGCAATCTTCAGCGGAAGATGGTCGGATTCTTCAGCGCGCAGCCAAACCAGGCCATTTGTCAAAGGAATAATGACGATTGCAGCCGCCAGGGTACGCTCGCTCGCTAAACCGACGCGTATATCACCTTTTGGGAAACCGTATAGACGATCCTCTGAATCCCTGATTTTCTTCGGATGTGGCTGGTGGATCATCCTTTGCTGGCTACACGGAAGGCTGTGGCCGTACCGTGGTGTGTAATCCCAGGCCAAATAATCCCAGTACATACCAACTACTGTCTTTGGCTTTTCGCCTAACAGCATCCTGGTCGTCTTCCGATGCACTCTGATAAAACTTAACCAACTTCTGGGTTGTGGCTGGCTCGGGAGTGACCCAAGCAGGCAAAACTCCAACCTGCAGGCATTCAGGATCGGGAAGTGCCAGGTACTATCTAACGCGTTCTTGTTTCTTCACGTCGGCGAGAGCTCGAAGACCAGACCCGGGGATAGCAGAATCGGGTTACTGCTCTAGTTGTACGTTGGCTGCTACCCACAGTCGCCTGATGGCGTTATTCGGCGACCAGGCCTGGGCCGCAACTAGCCTGGTGAGCCTCTGCGCGCCACATCCGTTGACCCAGCTGGAGTCGAGTCAACAGTATCAAAGTGAAAACAACAAGGCCGGGACATGCTCCTGCAAGGCATGAGTATGCAACCCAGTGGTAATCGCGCGGGCTCAGCAAGATGAGTTAGCAGGCTGAGCCGCATCCTGCAGCTTGTCGTAGTATCTACAACTTACCCAGCTACAATGCCCACGTCACTCGAATCCTTCACCAGGTCTGAAGTGGGCGTTATGCAGCGTAGACGCGGAGCTACTCTGGTCGGGCTGCAGTAGTCCACAGGAGAAAGATCGATTTGATCAAATTCGGGCGAGCTGCATGATATCGTCCAAGAACAGTAATTGTAAAGTCCATCCCGTGAGGTTTCAAATACACTGGCTCGATCTGATATCCTGGCTGGCACTTGAAATCCCTGCTCACCGAAAAAAGCCCAGTAGTGGACGGTACTGCACCCCAGAGCTGGGCCTCGGCAGGGGTTTGTGAGATACACTTCCCAAGTTTGTATCTTGAAGGCGGCAGTCATCATGGTCTAGTGGTCATCGCCAGGCCAGAACAGCAATGGCAGATGTAGGGTACTTTTCCTGAGCGCACAGTAATAAGCCTCACAGTGCGTTTCGCCCATACGTTCCTGTAATGCTCGAAAAAGCAACCCTTTGGGTAATTTCAAGGCCGAGATCCTTGCCTCTACTTACCGCACTCTGCTTGCAGGAAGCGAGTGGCGAGCCAGCCCGTGCACAGATATACCGCGTAAGCTGCAGCAATGAGCGGCATTCGGCTGATGTTCTGGCGAGGCTCGACGTAGTATGCGTCTTTGGTGAAATCTCTGAGCAGCAGGCGTGGGCGTTGTTGGGTGGGAAGCGAGGGGTTGGAGGACGAGGTCCTCGGATAGCATCCGAAGTTTCGATAGAGAGTGAGCCATGGTGCGCGCTCACTGTATTTGGTGGTACATTGTGGTAAAGGTTTGCCCGCCGCCAGGCAAACTTTCCCTGAAGCGGCTAGGCTCCAAGCAGCCAAGAGATCTTGATCGAGATACTTCAAGACCGCAATCCCTGTGGATTACTGTATTGTGTGTATTCTTTCATCCATACCTCAGTAGGTCAGAGCCACTAGCCGGGGCTATTCAGGACCGATTCGATCAGGACCCTCTGCCGAAATAACTGCAATTGTGGCTTGGCCTCAACAAAGTGTGCAGCACTCTTTAACTTTGTAATCTTACAGATCCGTTCCTCCCACGGCCCGGGTAACCCTGGTCGAGTTCCAATGGTGTTATCGTTATTGTACGTACAGTATGATTCCAAAGGCTGAGTGCCCCAAGGCATCGGCGTGCAGCGGTTGCGGTGAAGTCGAACACCTCAGGATCCGGAGGCTTCAGAGAGGGGAAGGTGGCTGCGAATACTAGCACAGCTGGTGCGTTGATCGTTACCCAACTTGGGGTCTGGACAAGATAGAGCTCTCTGATGGCTTCATCTTCAGGCCCTCGGGGACCAGGCGTTGGGCTCCTGGAGGAGGGAGTGGAGTGGCAGTGGTTCTTTGCCAGAGCAAGTCTTGAGCTACTGCGACTAGTGAAGAAATTTAAAATGAGGTTGAAGACAAATTAGAGTTTGGCTATGTGGAGCCGCTTGGACGCTCCGGGCGGCTTGATTTGACAGCTTCTGACCTCTCGCTAGTCTATACAAGGCTAGCTCTCCACCGGCGCACCCCCATACAATTGCAAGGCACCTGTAAGGCTTCGACACGGGGCCCTTCATCTGCGCAGCCTGAAGAATCTGCTCGGACAGTCGGCTAGGTACGGTAGTCGACACTGGGCACCACAGAGCCCCAGAGCTAGGGATCGCGCAACGAGCTAATGCACGACAACGATTCTGACAGCAGTTGTTCAGCCTCTGACAATCCTTTGCAGCTATCGGTCCACCTCTTCCGGGCCCTCTTCATCACGTACAGCATTTGCTGATGACCACCTCGTCTATCCGTTGAACCCGCCGGGCACAACCATGCCCCGCACGATGTCGTTGCCCCTCGACCCAGGAGGTCCATCACTGCGGCTGCACGGCCTGGAGGCTTTGTGTGGCAAGGCTCGAAAAGTATACCAGCCTCTCCAACCGTTGATCAACAGGGTTGCTGGACGATAGACCGGTTTTGATATCTCGGCATGAACCTTGCAGGAAACTCAGGATTTTTCAAAGAGCTTTTCCAGAGTTTGGGCTTCAGCCTTTTGCAAGAGTATGGTTCTGTCTTCTGCGGCTCGCCGCTTGGAAAGAAAGGTGAGGACCGCGCCTGGAGTTAGAGTATACCAGCCTTTGGAGAATCCACCAAGTCTGCCTCGGGAAACGGGTCCGACTCCAATCAATTCAACACAATCCGGCTTCATTGATAATGGTTTGGTGCACATGTGAAGACATTCGCCTACTTGCGTGCCTATTTGGGTTTGGATGTCTTTTCTTCGGAAGCGCAGGAACATTGTCTTTCACGACCCTGTCTTTTGCGTGAAGAAGGCGCTGATCACCGCCGGGCAGTTTACGTAGTGACCACCCTTCCCAGCTACAACTGCACGCTGAATTGTCAAGGGTGCGAACTGCAAGTGGCGGGCAGCGCATCAGCAGACTGCCATGAACTAATGGATACAATTGTTCACAACCACCACAACCAGTAGCGGTTGACTCCAGAGGCAATCTTAGGGCACTCTCAGCCCTTCGGTTGGAAAAGTACTTCGTTATCCTTTGGTTGCAGGGGTCAGTTTACGTGCTCTCTCCGGAGTCTGTCAGCGGGTACGATATTCTTCATTCAGGTTATATCGTGCGCTGGTACATGACGGACACCCCCAGGCTTTGGCACACGGCGTCGATGAACGACGTGCAGATCTTTGAAGGATTCTAAGTCAGCAAGGCTTTATTGTGTTCAATGCAGGGGTCTGGTGGTCTGCACTCTCATTTCTCGCTTAAAGTGCAGGGTTCTTTAGCGAATGTGTGAGTGCTGACATATTATACGAACGATGCTGACTCTGTCCTCCGATGTTCGAACAACAGGCTTCAAGCCTCCAGCAAGGGTGGCCGGAAGAGCAAGCCGGGTGACACCAAGCCATCTCCAAGCGGCACAACGTTGGCTGCCCGCAACGCTAAAACCCCTGTATCTCCGCACTGTTGCTGAGGCCGTCGCCAGCACCGTCTTGAGAGCGGAGTAATATAAGCCAGCTAAGGTAATGGTATCTCTTAGCAACATCGCATTCTTCTTCCTCACCTATCGGAATGGGCATTGTTTCTTCACCATACTGAACTATCGAGCTCGGTCTCTGAACTTGCATAATTGCTTCTGCAATAAGGGACTAATGAGGTCCTGCACAATCAGGATCTCCATGGACGCCTAACTGCAGCTTTTCCTCCAACGCCACGCCGTGACACTATTGATGCAGCTACGGGCAACGCAGTGCTGTTGAATTACACTTTCCAGATATGTCCAGACCAAGCTGATTTATTTCAGCCACAACGTCACGCATCATGTGTTTCTGTTGTCTTCACCGGCTCTGCGTGCAGTGTGAACTGGACAACGGAGAGGTATCGCTCCATGAAGTGGCAGCCATATGCCTATAGCCAAAGCTTTCCAATCTTTTTAAAACTCCAAGGCCTCTCTTTCCCTATCTAGCTCTGTGGCGAGCTCTTCAGCAGACTGGAATGACTGTGTCCAACATTTCTCGATGAGGTAGCCTAACCATATATTTTCGGTGGAGGGAAGGCTATCTCGTGGTGGGCAAACGTAGAAGTCCTCGCGCCCCTTCCGTTCTTGTCTCAGATGGAATCTACTTTTAAGCCCAGTGATGATTTCGTACATTACCGCACCGAACTGTCCAATATCGGTCAAAATCGAGAACCCCAGATCATCAGTACCACTGAGATCCCAGTCGAGAGGCATCAAGGCCGATTCGCTGAAGTCACAGAATTTGACAGCCCCAGTGGCATCAAGCAAGAGATTGTCTAATCGAATATCGGCGATCAGAACTCGATGTTCGTGGATGTAAGCTATAGTATGTGCTACTGTGGTTAACCAAGATAGTTGTGTCTTTCGATCTGGTCGGTTTTCCTTTAGGTAATGCCGAAGGTCATACTTCATCAAATCCATTTGAATGGAAACATCACTCGATGAAGATTGTAGCAGCGTACAATTCCGGGGTGGTCGCCCAGTCTCTTATAAATAGCCTTTTCAGTCTGAATCGATTCAATAAGAGGAGGGCGCTCATCATAGTCACCTTCCTTAGGTGTCAAGGACCCGACCTCTACAGGCACTCCGTCAATCTTTGTATATCTTGAGATTCGAGGCAGCTTGAGCGCATATTGTCCCTGCTCAACGACAATGCCTGTTCCGCCTTGTCCAATAACCTTCTCTGTGACTGCGGTACCGTCGAGATGTAGTAGGATTGATTCATTCAATGATGTGTATGATGACCAATCCCAGGTCTCAGATTGCGCTACTTGTGACGGTATGGGTGGGGAAATGGTCGTAGGGGCGCTGGAATCACTATGGCGGAGTGTTAACGGTGACCCAGAATTAGCGAGGTTCTATCAAACTTACATGACTGCCATTGAAGATTCCATTTTCTTGGGAGTTTTTGTGGGGACTGATTAGGAATATAAGGGGTGGTGATGAGTATTCGTCTCTTTGTCTGGCCTCCTTGGACACGATACCAGCTATCTTCCGGAAGAAGCGAGAAGGCGTAGGGGATGGACCGCCGATAAGTAGGAAAGTATGCCGGAGTCGCTGAGCAGGTGAATCAGGTCCCGACCAAACTTGAAACTCCAGGGACCGTCCCCAGAAAGGATTATCATTTCTACTCTTCATTTCCCTATGTCAATGTTCGTTCAGTATCATCGCAGGTGCCGCCATCGACATCTTTCTGATTGGGAAGAAAAACTCCAGTGCTGGCTGACCATCCCCTATGGTTTTAAAGGCTCTGTTACCGTACAGCGTTGTACAATTCTTACAATACCCGCCTGTGATATGAGGTCTCAACCATGACACCAATAATGGTTGATCCGCGGACATTCTCTCGGAGAAACTGATGTATGGTCACCATACAATATTGTACGCCTTTCCTGGATTGCTCAGACTACCGCTGGTCTCGCATCACAAGAGTCGAATAGATCTGGTTTTGCAATGGGAACGAGGTTTGAAACGTTGAGCCCTCACGGATCGCCATATTCTGTTGACCGACTCTCACAGCCCAGTTGAAATGGTAAGGTTCATTTCTCCGATCCTGGAGCCCGTCACCGCACGGCAGCCCTCTACGGCCGAGATGCGCTCGAGCATAAGACAGCCTTCGCACTGCAGGAAAGCTTCATATCTAACATGTGCTTGTGGCCTTTCAGCCGAGCAACTGATACCTGGTCGTGTCAAAATCGTCCTGTGCCTAGGACCAGTCTGCTTCTGATCATCCCCAGATTGCCTGCCATTGCGTACCTCCAGCTTCCTGAATTGCATTTTCCATTGAAAAAGGAGGAGGGAGCTACTATTACGCTCCCTTCACTGCCAACTCCTCAAGTTCTTCGTGTCTTTCATCTTGTTGTCTGCACTGATATGTCTTCGCCGAAGCCAGCATGGTGGAAAGCGAGTACGTGCTACCAGATATGGCCTGCTTCGTACAAAGACAGCAACGGTGACGGCATTGGTGATATAAGCGGAATCATCAGCACGTTACCATACTTGAAAGATCTAGGAGTCGATACAATCTGGCTTTCTCCAATGTACGATTCACCGCAGAAGGACATGGGCTACGACATATCCAACTACGAAGCAGTCTATCCGGCTTATGGGACCCTTGCCGATATGGACAGACTAATCAAGGAATGCCACGACCAGGGCATGAGACTGATTCTGGATCTGGTCGTGAATCACACCAGCGACCAGCACATGTGGTTTCTTGAATCTCGCAAGGACAGGACCAACCACTATGCTAATTGGTACATTTGGCGGGATTCCAAGATAATCGATGGTCAGCGCCAGCCTCCCAACAACTGGAGATCCATCTTTGGAGGCAGTGCCTGGGAATACTGTGCGCAACGGGACCAGTACTATCTCCACCTTTTTGCGCGAGAGCAACCCGACCTCAACTGGGAGCACGAAGCAACTCGACGCGGGATTTACAAGTCGGCCATGGAATTCTGGCTCGTCAGGGGCGTCGATGGGTTTCGCGTTGACACCGTCAACCTGTACTCGAAAGACATCTCATTTCCAGATGCAACAATCCAACTTCCCGGAGAAGAGTCCCAGCCCGCGTTTCAGTACTTCCTGAATGGTCCACGAATGCATGAATGGCTGAAAGAGCAAAGGGAGCAAGTGCTTGACAAGTACGGAGATGTGCTCATGGTGGGTGAGCTTCCGGACACAGAAGCGGCCGAAGTGCTCCGGTATGTGTCGGCCGAGGCACGGGAGCTGAGTTGCGTGTTCGACTTCGACATTGTCAATCTGGGCACCAACAAGCACGGGGGTGCGAAGAAGCACCACACGACGCGGCACACACTACCAGAATTTAAAGAGGCCATCCGAAAGGTGCAGGACTTGATTCGAGGCACGGACGCCTGGACGACGGTGTTCCTCGAAAACCACGACCAAGGCCGTAGCCTGTCACGGTTTGCGACAGACAAGCCCGAGTTTCGTGAGCAGGCGTGCAAGATGCTCGCCGTACTGATGTGCTGTCTCACTGGGACACTGTTCATCTACCAGGGTCAGGAGATTGGCATGTACAACCACCCCGGGCACTGGACGGCTGAGGAACTGCGGGATATCGACTCGCTAAACGCATACAACGATGTGGCAGTCCGCCACAACAACGATCCGCTGTGGTTGAAGAAGGCAATGAAGGGTCTGCAACTCGTCGGTCGCGACAACGCCCGCTTGCCTGTGCAATGGGACTCGTCGCCTAACGCGGGCTTCACCACGGGCAAGCCTTGGATTCGGGTTCACGACGATTATGAGCAAGTCAATGTTGCCGCGCAGCTGGCGGACCCATCCTCGCCCCTGAACTTCTGGAAGAAGATGATCCGTCTGCGACGTGACTATGCCGATCTCATGGTCTTTGGGCAGGATTTTACCGTGTGGGACTACTTTGACCAAGATGTCTTCACCTTCACCAAAACAGACGTCAAGGCTGGCCAAAAGATTCTGGTCTTTTTGAGCTTCTCCGACGAGCTGCAACCTCTCCATTATCCTACTGGGTTGGAACACGTCCATAAGGAGCTCCTGGTCAGCAATGTGGACGAACCTGGCCTGTATCTAAGCCCCTGGGAAGCCAGAGTGTATTTGATTAGGGAGTGCGTCCTGGATGGACACTGATTGATCAGCTTGAGGTAAGCGAGAATTGGATGGTTTCGGAAAGAAGCTGAAGAGGAATCGTGTTACATTAGATTTCAAGTCTCATGCCTTTTGGGTATAAATACATAATATACAACGTCTGGTTCCCACCACAAGTAGATCTCTCGCCTGTCGTCCAACGGGCCCATTTTCGTGTGGCTGAGACAGAGTTGTCTGAGAAGATGACAGACTCGAGGACAACAAATTCCATACAAATGATAAACGTTGGAACGACTCCCCTGGCCACGGGGGAAACCCAGAGCAGCTCACCAAGCGCAATGCCAAAGTATCATGACGAAAGGACTTGGGCGTCGGATACCTTAGCCAGGCTTGACGCTTCCGATGAAGTCTCGATTGTCTTCAGCAGAAGACCAGGGTCATGCACACGTCGCCTTGTCCCTATGCAAGGCACTCAGTCTGGCTCTGGGAGGTGAGGCGCGATGCTAGCTCAGCTAGAAAGCGGTTGTAACTGGTGTTTCTTGCAACAATTTGCGCAGCCTTTCACTGTCCCAAAGCCAGGGAGGAACAGAACAGGTTATTCAGTCGCCATCTTTGGGTCTTCTTCAGCTCTTTTCGGATTCTGGCTGCTGCTGCTGCTGTTGGTTGGGCTTCGCCTCAGAAACAGGAGTATGGACGGTCTCTGTGCCGTCTTCCCAGAATTCAATGTCCTCTTCGCCCTCATTTCCCACGAGTGCGCCTGGCCGGATGCCCAGTTTTCCCTTTTTCAACAGTTTTGTAAAATCCTGACCCTTCTCGGCCCTTTCTCTCAGAATATCCTCCAGCGTCGATTTAGTGTCGAGGAAAACCTTGAGGTGGTCGGCAATAACGTGTCGCGCTTTGCATGAGGGACAGGTGATCAAGACGGTGCCGTGATGGTAGCCATGCTTGGTCACCTTGTGAGTGGACCGGAACAGGCAAGGCTTGCAGGTGAAGCTTAGCTGGTACGACGGCACATCCTTGGGGACCTCTTGTTGAGGCTTTTTATCCTCGGGTATAGCGAGGGAGGATTCGCACCGTCTGAAGGAGGAGCTATATGGTGACCTTGGAAAATCCCGCCGTCGAGGGGCGTGGAATTGGGGTTTTGAGAACGTAGACTGGAGGCGAGACTGGTATGGGAATGTCGCCTTGATGAGAGGCGGACGCGAAACTAACCGCCTCAAGAAGGGTTGCATGGTGTCCGGAAAGGGTATGTGACAGTTATATGTAGATGCGATGGTTTATCGAGGGTCTATCGTTCGTTAAGTGTGTGTGATTCCTCTATGGACATCTTTCTGTTGTCACTTTGCGATGCGACAAGCATGAGATCTTCAACTCCGAGTCCAGTCACTTTATTTTAGTATGACGCAGGCTTGGCAGGGACTTTTTCGTGTCACGCAAGGAAACTTTGCCGAAGGGGTACTTGCCTGCGACATTCAAGTTCAGCGATGAGGCGACAAGGACAAGGCTGCACAACTTCTCCTTGACTGATTCGGACTTTTACAAGGTCGAGGACTGCGGCGCGGGACTCAATCTCATGTCTGAGGCGATATCCCAAGGTCAATGATGCCCTACAGCCTCCTCTAGCCTCCAGACACGAGCGGCGTACTTCCCCGCTGTTCCAATCCAAACGAAACTTACAGTAACGCCTCTCGCGGTGCGGGCAAACCGCGGCACTGGCAGTGAAGATGTTGGCAAAGGGCCGAGGTGGAAAGATCAGGGCACCTAGAAGGGTGAGTTATGTTCCCTCGAAACAGAGCTCGGAAACAACAGTATCTGCCCAATCCCGTAGAGTATCGACAGGAACGAGAGGCCGATCTCATGCGGGCCGTGTTTGGGACTGCCTTCAGCCATGATGCCTCTTCATTGCACACCAATTGATCAATCTTCTGACTTGTTCGTTGCCATAGGGCCTCACCAAAGACGATGTGGATTTTGACTCGATATGGGACACTTTATCGACTGCGTTTCTCGAAATCCACAGCAAGAACGCCTCCAAACTGTCTTTTGAAGAACTCTTTCGGGGTGCATACAAATTGGTGCTGAAGAAGAAGCAAGACTTGCTCTACGACAAGGTTGTCCAACTAGAAGAATCGTGGCTGCGGGATAATGTCCGGCCCAGGATTCTGTCGCTGGTGACACCCGCCATCACCGTTGACGCCCTGGAGCAGACAGCGGGGACGCAGTCGAATGAACGAAGGACCGCGGGCGAACGGTTTGTTCGCGCCGTCAAGGATGCTTTCGCGGATCACCAACTGTCAATGGGCATGATTACCGATGTGCTCATGTATATGGTGAGTCCCCTTCCCATACCAATCACACTCTGATGCGATGCTTATAGGTCCAGGACCGTGTCAACAGTCAAGATCAGAGACGACCTTCCATATTTGCAACTGCTATGGCGTTGTTCAGAACCCAGGTGCTCCGGAGCCCTATCGGCGATGAGACCACGTCCGATGTCCTTTCACTGCTCGAATCGGTGCTACTCGATATGATCACAATGGAACGGAATGGCGAGGTCATCGACCGTCCTCTCATTCGGGCTTGTTGTTACATGCTCGAGGGCCTGTACGAAAGCTTCAATGAAGACGAGTCGACCAAGCTGTACCTGACCTCCTTCGAACCCCAATTCCTGGCGGCGAGCAGGAACTTCTACAGAAGTGAAGGCCAGGCACTGCTAGCCGAAGCGGATGCCAGTACATTCTGTATACATGCGAGGAGAAGACTGGTCGAAGAAAGCGAGAGATGTCAACAGACAATTGCCCCGGTTACGGAAAACAAAATCAAACAAGTCCTTGAGAAGGAACTGATTTCGACTCATATCCGCGATGTGATCAACATGGAGGGGACCGGTGTCAAATACATGCTGGATAACGAGAAGATCCGGGACTTGGCCATTGTTTTCGACCTGATTGCCCGAGTCGATCCAAAGAAGACGGCACTTAAGGAGGCCGTTCAAAAACGGGTCATCGAAATCGGATCGGACATCAACAAGACCGCCAGTGCTACCATCGGAGCTCCGGCCCAACCGAGACCGGCCACCAAGACTGGCGCTGACGGAAAGCTGGCACCGGAAAAGACCCTCAACCAGCAGACTCAAGCCGCCATCACGTGGGTCGAGCAAATCTTAGAATTGAAAGCAAAGTTTGACCGCATTTGGGTCGAGGCGTTCCAAAAAGATGCTGTGATGGAAAAGGCTCTGGAGATATCGTTTCAGGACTTTATCAACGCCAATGACCGGAGCCCGGAGCATCTTTCACTCTTCCTCGACGAGTACCTTAAACGTGGTGGCAAAGACAAAACCGAAGCCGAGGTGGATGCTCTTCTCGACAATGGTATACTTCTGCTGCAATACCTCGCAAACAAGGACCTCTTCGAGACATATTATAAAAAGCATATGGCCAAACGCTTACTCATGAAGAAATCGGTCAGCAGAGAAATGGAACGACTGATGCTGTCCAAGATGAAGATGAAGATTGGCAGTCAGTTTACGCAGAAACTGGAAGGTCTTATCCGAGATACCGAACTTTCGGACAGCCTCAGTGCACAATACAAGGAATACGTCAACCGACTCGGGGATCCCGATCCAAAACGCATTGATCTGGATTGCAGAGTGCTGACCACCACCGTTTGGCCGTTTGAAACCTTGTTCAAGGCAGACAACGAGGGAGAGTCGAAAGCCGAGGTCAAGTACCCCGCGCCTGTGGACCGAATTCGGCAGCGATTCCAGAAATTTTATCTGGACAAACACACAGGTCGCAAGCTCACGTGGATGCCCAGCCTTGGAGATGCCGACTTGAGGGCTACATTCACAACTGGTGGCAAGACGCGCCGGTACGAGATCAACGTTTCGACCTACGGAATGGTAATATTGATGCTTTTCAACGACCTGCCACCTGGCCAGAGTCTCTCGTTCGAACAAATCGCTGCTGAGACCAATATCCCAAAACATGACCTTATCCGGAACCTACAATCTTTGTCTTTGGTATCAAAATGGAAGATGCTGAAGAAGGAGCCTATGAGCAAGGATATAAAGCCCACCGACCAATTTTACTTCAACGAGGATTTTTCAAGTCAGTTTCTCAAGATTAAAGTCAGTGTCGTGGCTGGTGGGGCGAACAGGATCGAAAGCAATGATGAACGTCGCGCCACCCAGAAGCGGGCGGATGAGGAACGTGGCCATGTCATCGAAGCTGCCATCGTGCGGATTATGAAATCCCGCAAGACTCTATCGCATTCACAGTTGATGACCGAGACTCTGCAACAATTGTCGGCACGATTCCAGCCCGACGTAAATATGATCAAAAAGAAGATCGAGGCGCTGATCGAGCGCGAGTATCTGGAGAGAGGCCCGGATCCGGCAAAGCCGTCCTACAATTACTTGGCTTGATTGTGTGTTCAAGTTCCGTTTGGGGATGAAATCATGATGGAAATGAGGCTTGAAAAACGATCTGCGGGTTTTGGCGTTTGAAACCGTGGAGATGTCATGAAATGGAGCAGCTAGCGAGCACTAGTAGTAGCATGGCGTACTGGGATCATGATACCTGCTAGGGGTGGTGCTGGGGTTGTTCACCACTCAGAGAGCAAGGGAATTGGACTGTTCGACCTGATGTAGATTAATTCCAGCGACTGCGGGACATGTGGAGAGACCGACTGTGATCACCTTACAATTTGTGCAGGGCATTGAATGAGGCAACGAACCTCGCTCTGACTACCTTATCCGCATGGTATAGCACAAAGAGAATACATAGGTATACATCATGGTTGGGTGTTTGTCGATGCCACAAGTCACAAAGGAATTGGCAAGGCTGTGAGGCGAGGCTGCGGCATCCAATGGATCTCACTCAGCCTTGTGCCAAGATTTCGGCCCCTTTTGGACCTTGCGTCAACCGGACAAGGCTTTCATCACTACTCGTATATCAGTAGAACGTCAACCCATCGCCGCTCCTTGAATAGATCAGCTAGACTAAGCCCGCTTATACTCTGGTGGCAGGTAATTCTCATACGGTAAAGCAAAGTCGCAAGCGGGAATCCAGTTCTGAACAATAATTTTACACCTCGTCATTGGACGAAGCCCCCATACACACTGTACAACGGTCCCGTCACAACATCAGGCGGCTGGCAAGGCCCAGCCACATACAACGCCTTCATTCGAGACACAAGAAAGAGCACTTCAACCAAAGATCAGATCACGACAACGCAATCTAATAGCGTCGTTTGGACTACTGGCCAGACCAATTCAGGACGACATTTCGAACAGAACACTGCCTACGGGGATCCTGTGCTCAAGTCAAACCACAACCTACCCAAACCCTACTATTTGAACCGAAAGAGAGAGCGCCTACCTACTTTCCTTTCATCTCCTCGTTGAACAGGCGATCAAGCGGACAGAGCAGAGTAGCCAACCTCAAGTCCACCTCCACCCGCGAAACGGAATGGACATTGACATCGACATATCCGACATCCTAGCCGAAGTCTCGCGGCCTGGTAACAACGTCAACTCACAATCCCAACCATCATATTCCGACACCGACGCCTTCACCGACCACCAATTACTCACGCGGGCATGGACATCAGAACGCTGCGCGCCCGAATTGCTTCCCTACCCTGGCGAATTGCTAGACAGGGTGATGACGCGTATCCAAGCCCAAATCACCAAGATTGAAGATCTGGCTTCTAGTGGCGGCGAAGGACTCACGGCACCATCATTAGCCAACACCAACAACGACTACTACGGCGGCAGAAGCAGAAATGTAACATCATCCACGCCACAAAATACAAACCTCGTCCTCTCCATTCTTCAGACCGACCTGTCCCGCACGCAGTTTTTGGTCCGGAGTTTTTTGCGCCAGAGATTGCATAAGATTACTAAGCATGCTGGGTGGTATCTTGCGCAGCTGGAACAAGCAGAAAGTGGCGGAGGTGGGTATGGGTATTTAAGTCGCGCCGAAGCACAGTTCCTACGTGCTCATCAGGCGTTACTTTCTGATTTCTACAGCGCCAGCTTTCTCAATGCGTTTCCACAGGCGTTGAGACGACTTGATGATTCGACGGGTGGTGTGCCGATGGTTGAACCGCCTGATGCGGATACTGCGGTTGTGGTGCGGTGTCTTGCAGAAGGTAGAAATAGAGACGAAGGTGAAGGGGTGTGGAGCAATGAGCGAGATCTTGACGACATTTCACAAGCTGGACGTGATCATGATAAGAGAGGAGCGGCCACGGTTGAGTTGAGGATGAGGAGGGGCGAGGTTTGGGTTGTGAGGTGGAGAGATGTAAGGGGAGGTGTGGAACGGGGCGAGCTGGAGTTGTTGTGAGTCTGTCGACCGCAAGAGAAAAAGAAAGACAAGTGATATATGGTGCATATTGTATTGTGTGCAGGTGTGCCAATGCTATGGATATTGAAGTACCTATGTATGTGGTATGGCTGGTATGATTCATGTCACTACGATTCACTACTAGTACGTGCAAGCAAGTACGCGACTGGCCTGTTTAATGGCTTCAGCCTGGGTCGAGGTACAGTACGTTCAAACCTCTCTTTACTTCCATACTGCCACAAACTCGATCTCACGAGCTGAGCTTGTCACCGTTTTACCGTTAGGCGATCACATACCTCAGGCGATTGAATCACTAGACGCATGCAGTGACATACGCGCTCGATTCTTCTTTAAACCCGGCAAACCCAAGGTACTATCCGCGTTGTTTTCGACTTGACCCCGACTCCGGTTCCTTTTGCTGCGTTTGCAGTGCCAGTGCCTCGTTCGACATCAATCGCGCCGTTTGCCATCACCTCGCTTCAAATCCTCAAAAGATCGTGCGTGGTAGACCCGATTTGGTATGTAAGATGTCCAATACCTTATACTGTAAATCGACTGACTGGTTCTAACATTTGATATAATTACAGAAGGACTTGAGGTTCTGTTAGCCTGGTCAATACCGACGAGAGAAATATTGTATCCATACCTAGGTATACAATATCACATCCACTACGCCGGCAGATCGAGTCCACAAGTATGGCTCCACTGGCGAAAATCCTTCTCTTGTTTTTGCTAGCCGTCAGCCTGGCCAATATGGTTCAAGCACGATGGTTCGAGCGAGCATGGGCACAAGACACCATCTCGAAACCACCTATTATGCCTCCTCCCTCCACGCCGTCAATGGACGCGATACACGATGCCACTGTACCAACCGTTCCATCATCAGTGTTGCAACACACCACACCACCAATCAACCTTACTTTTCCCAGTACCAATACCACCACCAGCAACTCCAGCCACCTCCACCTCCACCGCCGCCAATGCATCTGGAACGAGCAAACCCTCCAATGGGACTGCGACTTCCGCCTCCCGACCATGTACGAGCTAGTATCGCATTACCAAGACGGACAGGACGCAGGGCGAGCAACACGCGAAAGCTCAGTCTGGTTCTACACCAACCTGCCCATGCAACCGGCGGAGGAGCGAGCGCAAACCTTCCTGAACATCCTGGGGTATCTCATGAGGAGCGGGATTGACGCCTACTCGGTGGTCGACGGAACCAATCGATTCTGGCTGAGGACGCAGAGGAATCATATAACTTCCCACTTGGCGGAATATTGGGCTGCAAATGCCGTTCTGCGACCTGGAGAGAACGCGGGGAACGTCTTTGATTGGTGCTATTACCAAGCCGCGGCGGCTGCGACGCTCAATCCGGATGCCTATCTGTTCACCCGTGCAGACCAAGCGTGGCGCTGGAACAGCGTCTGGCAGTGGATCGAGTATCCGCAGCTCGCTAGGAATCCTGACGTCCAGAGAATCTGGAGAATTGATCCACGGCCGGAATCGCCTTATTTCTGTGAGAGGCGGTTGCTTTGGAGTAGAGAGAGGAGAGATCCGTTGCCGCCGATGCCGTGGGTTTGTCCTGTCTGACTGACTCCTTGATGATGGGGTAGAGGAGAGATTTGAATTCGCTTTGCTGGTGGGGTTCAAGCGCGATGTGTGTAATGCTTTGAGAGAAAGACGCCAGGGGAGCATTCGTCAAGAACAGATTTTCTCGGGAGTGGGCTGGAATCTTGTACAATAGCAACGGCGCAAAACGAGGATCATGGGTGTCGAGATATGCTGGGTTTGATGGTATTAGACGGCATAGTGGGTGAGCTTCAGCGAGCTGGTACGGTTTAGATTGTCCTTGGCTGCGTACCAAGCATGCCAAAATAGATAGACTCGGATGATTATTGTATCGTGTACGACACCGACGTCGAAGCTGTTGTCTGTTATCAGGCGGATAGCAAGAGTACAATTTGTTTCTTCGATGTGTATTTTCATCGTCATCGCGGGCGGTGGCTTGCTGCGAAAGCTATTCTGGCCGCCGGGCAAGGGTATATGCATGATGGGGAAGTACACATGCATCATAGACCGGATTGTATTGTCCGTCCAGCCCAGAAGTGGTAGACTGGCCTGAGCTTTCGACCACGAGGCTGCCCCGAAAAGGGGACGTGCCTGTGTGGGGGACGTGTTCGCTGACAAAGCACAACACTCACCTAGGTGGGTGGTACTTCTTCGCGCCATCTTCGATCCAGCATCTCGTCTCCTCCAATTCAGCAGGATGTGACTATCTTACGGCATGCCGCAACGCCGCTCGAGGAGGATCACCCGCCCCTTGCCATAATCATCCTCGCAACCGTACATCCTCTTGCTGCTGTCTCAGGGAGAAGCCACTAGCGATTTGGATGGCTGGAGGTCGGAAGCCCACCTTTGATGGATTGTTCGCGTAATTTGTCTGATGGTACCGTACAAGAAGATTGCATGGCTACCGCAACTCTCCAAGACACGGGCTCGTAGAGACGAGATGCACACCGGTCTGTTGCCCTAGTCGCCAGGTCCAGCCATACCTCCGCCAGATCTAGGAGATATCATCTCGCTTTGCGTGGCTGTAAGGTGGGAAGAACGTCAACCGAACCAGGCCATCCACGCGGATCGACGGAGACCGTTCCGACAAAGGAGACTGGCATGATAACTTTGAACGAACCAGAAGCCGATCGTACCGACTACGTAAGGGCATGCCGAAGTACTGGGTTTCCGGGGATTTGGCTGATAAGGGAATTTTAGAGACAGTTCTGGCGGGAGTGTAGATAATGCGGTTCATCGCTCATCTGCATCAATACCACACTGCTGGGACGGTGCGGTTGATTCTTCAAAGCTGCGTCTGGAATGGACGGTGGACCAACACTTGGTAGCCAGCTTACTCCCCTCTGCTCCAGTCTCGAGATCCAAGTCCCGGAGCCAAGCCAGCCAGCTCTCAGAATGCTTCTCGGATCAGACGTTGAGGACTGTTTTTCCACATACATGTAACCGCGTCGTCATACGGAACTTGAACCGATGGTAAAGCAGCCACTGCACTCGTGACTCGCCAACGTGACTCTCTTTCATTTGCTCCGGAGGCCTCCTCGTTTGTAATTCGAATCCAAAACAACCCTCGACGCCAAGCCAGTTCTCGTCTTCACCGCGCACATTCTGCAGCACGGGCAAAACAACAAAAAACGCCGGCAAGAATCGACCAAAAAAGAAACAAAAACTTAACCTTGAAGCCCAGTGGTTGATCAGGCCACTGAGGTCCAAGGGAGCGAAACCCCGGCCTACACAGAGCTGTTACCCTCCATGGTCTAAGGCTGAGATTCTTCCGAGCACCCGTTCTCGAGTCACAACACTCTCTGCTGAGGTATGGACACCAGTTGTTCAGGGCTTATACCACTGCGCCACCCCGAGGTGGTGTCGGATGCAGTAATCTAGAGGCCTAGGCTGATCAGTGCTGGTAGGAATTTGTCGTCGAAAAATATAACCTTTGAATTTAGTACTGGGACCCGCAGCTGCAGCCCCCAAGGTCAGCTGACCTGACCTGATCCGGTGGTACTGGATTCACTGCAGTGCCAGTGCCGGGTCACTTGGGAAGTTGTACCGGCCAAGGCACCTGCATCTCATAGATGCAATTCTCCCATCCAGTGCCTTCAGCTTCTTCCCAGACACTGGTAGTTGTTGTTTTGTCCTCCGCTGCATCACTGGCTGCACTTGAGGCATATCGCTCTAAGCTCGAACAGCAACGACAAACAGACGCGGATACGCAAGACACACCTTCCCATCCTCGAGAGTTGGATAAAGCCGTTGAATTCTTTCCAGGTAAGCATCCAGATAAGCTTCTCTCTGTTCATTGTCCAGAGGATCGATGTACGGACGAAGTCCCGTGCTCTTGACCCATTCCACGATTGCCTGGTGGTCGTCCAGGATATGATAATAAAAAGTATGCCAGATATTGATATCCGAGCAAAGAGGTTTGAGGCTGTTATATATCTCTTCGGGCGATTGAAAAGGTAGGCGAGGCCTCCCCAGAAGTCCGAGTCGCTTCAACGTCTGATGCCCGGGCCCTTTTTCGTCTTCAGCGACCGTCCGCATCGCAACGTGCGATGGCTGCGACGTATTGTCCGGAACCTGGAATGCAAACACGCCGCCGGGTTTCAGAGTTTTGATCATCTCGGCGAATATCTCAAGTCTCTTTTCGTGCGGCAGCCAGTGGTAGACGGCATTTGAGAAGAGGAGATCCGCCGAGGCTGAAACTGAGGAATCGGTATTCTTTTCTTTTGTGTCCTTGAATAAGCTTCTCACATCACTCACATCGCCCAGCCGAAACTCTACACGACCAGGAAGTTGTCTTTTCCGCGCTTTCTCAAGCATATCTGGTGACGAGTCGATCCCCACAATATGGGCGTCGGGAAACCTATCCACCAAGACCGCCGTCGAGTTTCCCGGTCCACAGCCCAAGTCGAAAACACGTTCGGGGGGGCGAGTCATTGTCAATTGTACTTGTCCCAACAGATCCAAGGCTGGTCGGGTCCGCTCCCGTTCGAATTTCAGGTACTGCGCTGCATCCCAGTCTTTGTTGGTCGACATGTTGACGGTGGAGGAGTGAAAGGATCGATATGACCCTAACCCCTGAAGTGGGGGTGGTGTTCGATGCTGCTGAAGGAGTTGTACTCGCCGTGCCGGCCGAGTCACAGTAAATGTCAATGTCTGGTTCAGAACCGACACGCGGCGGCCCATGTTCACCATGAGACTGTCCTGTCAGTCTATAGATAGCCCAAGAAGGCCTTAGACCACTAGCATGCCTTCAGGGCCTGTCCTGGTGTGTACGAGGAACTGTTTCGTCGTTAAAGCAATGGTGCGCGCCGCTCAGTGGTATAGCTTCGACCGATCGCACAGGGATATGTGATGGTAACTGGACGCGAAACACACCCTCACTGCCTTTACAGTATGACCAGAGCCAGAGTCAGCATGATGCCTGCTTGGATTGCTGACCACCTTGCATGATGCTCAGAAACAATCGACTTGAACGACTGAATTCCTCAATCAGCTGAAGGTCGAAATTAAGTGTGGTTCATTAGTCATCCATCTTTATCCACCCACTTCAACTCCGACTCTGCTTCCGGGTCGACAACAGGGGATGTCACGTGAGCACATACAGAACTGCCTACAACTACCGTCCTACCGTGAGAGCGATGACAATGGCATGCTTCGCGGACTTACTTCTACAAGACAAGGCCACATTCTCAATTCAAGACTTCACGTTGGTCGAGTCCAGCCTTGTGATTGTGAGCGTTTACTAAATCACATCAACCGAGGCCCAAGTCCTGACTCCTCAGCCTTGTGGCACTTTCCCCTTCCCCCCAGGTTTCCGGTTTCCGGTTTCCCCGCAATATATTCATCCCTTCCTGACATGGGGATTGCCCTTACGCTTACCAAACTAGATGAGGGTCTTATTACAAGTGGGTATTTACATACTGTATGTCAGACGGAGATAGGACTCAAAATCAACATTCTATTCTCTTTGTCGGGATTCAAGTTCTCCGTAGACCTCCTTGATCTCCTTCACGACGGGTATCCGGCACGAACCCTAACACTACCTACTCACGCATACGCTCTCGCTCTCGTGCTTCATAGACTGTCCAGACCAAACCCTCAGAGGGCTGCCTCGGGCTAGGCAACCCAAAGCTAGGTAACCGAGGGATAACCGGCCGAGTATTACAGACCTAGAAACAACAGCAGAAACCATACTGTACATGCGACATAAAGGAGAGGTTGATAAGGCTGCTTGCTACAAGATCAAAGGGTGCAGAAATAAAAAGCCCGCTCCAATCATACTTGAATCGTTGTTTTGTTACCACACCAGGCAAACAGTCGTTCCATTCATTGTAAGCGGAGTTGAAACGGATTCCAATTTCCGGCCAAAATGCCCCAAAAGAAGCTTCATGTTGGCATCTGTGGTGGAGGCCTGGGTGGTCTCACGGCTGCAATCGCAATCGCCCGGGCAGGGGCAAAGGTCACATTGCTAGAGGCTGCAAAAGAGCTCGGTGAGATAGGAGCGGGAATTCAGGTGTTTCCAAATGTGTCTCGGCTGCTCATTAGATGGGGGGTCGACGAATTGATTGGAAGAAACCTGATCTTGGTGGACGAAATCAATACTTGGAGTGCAGACAACCAACTGATTGCGCGCTTTGATCCAAAGCTCGGTGCGAAACAGGCCGGGTTTCCACACTGGTAAGACAAAAGCACACCTACATCAACGCTGGTCACCATTCCTGAACGCAGAGATGCATGAAGCAACCAAAACCGAGGCAAACTCACATACTAATGGGCCAATTCGTTGCAGGCTAGTGCGTCGAGACCATCTGCATGCAGGACTTACCGAATGTGCCCGTCGTCACGGTGTCGAGATGAAAGTCGGCTCCCGCGTCGACACCCTCGAATACTCCGAAGACACGGTCAACGTCCGAACAACCAGTGGCGTCGAGCATTCATTCGACCTGCTGGTTGGATCAGATGGCATCAAATCAACCATCCGGCGGACCCTCTTCCCAGATGTTGTCCCTCAGGCTGCTTCGACAGTTGCAGCGTTCCGAGGGATTTTGTCTTATGAAGAGGTCTTCGCTCAAGTGCCAGAGGCTAGGCAACTCTTGAGAAACACCATGGATGGGTGGATCGGTCCGAACGGATATATCCTGCTATACCCTCTTTCAGCCGGCACCGAGTTGAACGTGGTGACACTGTTTCAAATGGACCATATCGTAAAGGTCCCTGAAGTCATGGAGATCGGCGAGTTTCGGCAGCTATACAAGGACTGGAATCCTGTTGCACGCAAGATCCTCGAGCTGGTCAACTACACGCAGAAGTGGCCCTTGCTCGTACTGCCTCCTATGAAAACATGGTCAAACGAGCACAAGAATGTTGTGCTTCTGGGTGACGCGGCGCACTGCATGCAAAACCACATGGTAAGCCCAGTGAAGTGTTAAAGTAGACATGTCACTGACACGGCCCAACAGGCGCAAGGAGCAGCCACGGCCATGGAAGACGGCGCTTTCCTGGGCACTGTCATTGGCGAAGTCGTGCGAGGTACCATCAGCCTGTCCGAAGCCATTGGATTGTACGAAAAGAAGAGAATTCCTCGTGCGTGGACCAAACAACAGGCCTCGTTTGTGTCTGGCACCATCAATATGGCCGTGGGCGAGGAAGCAGAGAGAAGAAACCGAGCATCTGCTCCCGAGGTGAAAGCCTGGGACCGGAACATCATCTATCCTAGCGATCTGTTGCCACCCACTTACCGGTCGTGGCAGATGTATTGTACCCCGACCAGCGTTCCGGGAATATTATACTATGATCCCGAAGGGGACGCAGATAACGCCGTGTGTGAGTACCTGCAAAGCAAGACGGAGATGGACCGCACCACCTTGGTTACCAAAGGCCTTTGGGACAAGTGGTGGGGAGTAATCGATGACAATGGTCTTGGTGGTTTCGGAGGTGATATCAACGGTGTAAAATCGCAGTGATGGCTTGTACAGTGGTCTTGCCATTGTTGCCGTTCATTCTCATGTCAACTCAGCCGCCTTTGGTCCGGACACAACGTGTTCCGGAATATCCATTTGGTAGCTCGGGGGACGAATAGCGTCGCCGTTGTCTTGCATTATAGCGATGGGCGGAATAACATACCTCACAGCCCGAAAGGCGAAACCTTTCCATTCTGCTGCTCTTCATGTTTCTCAAGCCACAATAGCTAGCCTCGATATCGGAGAAGATATAGCAGCTACACGAGTGCCTTAACTTTCGAAGGTTCCGGTCCGATGGGAAGGCCGTAAAGAATTAGTCTGAGCGAGGAAGAGGTGCTGGCGGCCACAGGGGAATGGTGTTGTAGCCTGACATATCATGCCACGATCCTCGAAGGCATAGACAGCCAGCGATGAAACGCTCCCCCGAGCATGATTCTCGCCCCAGAGGCTCAGAAATCTGTGTTGTAGCCCAAGCAGGACAAGGGGTAGTTTCTTCCTGCTGTCTGTGCTAGACCTTGAGACTGAATCAGTCCTGTTGGCACAGGTATGGGCCACATCGAAGTGGGGATTCGACCAAGTATTCGACCAATGTCGGGGCACGCGACAGCAATGCCTCGTTTGTATCGGTATTGACCATGTGGCGTCGTCCCTAATTCCGGGCTTCGTATGAATGTGGCACATGTGGCATGCTTGAGATGATGCGGAACTGACCCGGATACCACCTTCAGGTCCATTGCAAACAGGGACCGATGCAAGAGTCAGGGACCGATGCAAGAGTAGACCAGTGCGTCACCCATGTAGACCCTCTTGGAAATCAATACAGCTCTTCAGTGCCCGGGATTCAGGTGAGGAAGGTATTAGAGCATATCAAGTGCTAGTATTGATTGAGCAGCCGCGGGTAGCTGCGGATGATTCGGCGGCCTGCAGTCGCCTTGTAATCGGTGGTTGCCGTGGGCTTGAGATATGAGTTCGGGCCGAGGGAGTTTATCCCCCGGGGATCGGGTGCCTGTCGATAAGCTGTTTCATGAAGACGTGAAGCAAAGGTGGGAGGAAGCAATGACAGCTATGCACGATTAGCAGTAGTGTCGGACACAGGAAATGATGAAATACAGCGAGGACCAATCGTGATGGACTAAAAAGAATAAGAAAAAGCAAAACTGATGTTGCTGGGTCACGATCTGCCGGGACAGAATCGATCATCAGCAGGACGATGGACCGTCCCACAACGTTCACTCAGTAAATGGCAGCCCCAGAGTTACGGTGAGAGTGTTGGGTGTGGCAGGGATGAGTCAGGGAGCCTTGGGGGGCTTTGGGAGACGTCTGAAGCCCGAGGCTCGGCCCACGAAAACGAAAAGGACGCCTCTGACGCCTGTGTGATAGCTGTCTGATCCGAGTCTCCCCCAGCAGACAAAGGCAAGAGTCTCCATGAGTGACGTGCGTGCCCTGGAAGCCCTACGTAGCCTCCCCGGGCCAGCGCTATTTTCAACATGTCCGGGCGGCTGCCACGCCTATTCTGGTCAAGGGCTGCCCTAAGATACCCACCTGCATGCCTAAAGCACCGTAGCTGGCGCCCGAATCTGAACGTTGGCGCCGTCTCTCCAATCCGATCTTGCATCACCAACACCATGCGGAAAAAAATTGTTTGTTGAGAGGCAGCCAAAAGGTCGATCCTGGTTGTCTCATACAAAGAGTAGAAGTGGCCTCGCTCTTTCTTCTCCTCGTTGAGGATTCATGCAACCTCTGGCTCTGTCCAAGTTACACATGCGCTGTCCGGTTTCCTCGCTGCCACGTTCCAATCTCACCACTTCAATCCCTGTCCGCTTGAAGGCTCTTCGCCAGGACCAGCGCTCATTCTTACAGTTACAGCGGGCCACGAAGCCGGGAATCCGAAGCTCTGGCCTAAAGCATCGCTCATCCTCATTCCTGCTCGAAGTTGCCCCGTCATTTTTATCGTCGTCAATCCCATCTTCTACCACCTCGTTCCGTCGACCTTATTGTTCCAAGCACACTGCGACACCTACCACGAGCTCCGACGACTCAGAAGAATACAGAGACGCGAGGATAGACAGCATGCCTTCAGGTGCGTTTGCGTCATTAGAACCCTCCCTCTCAACCTCAGGTCGTCCCACCCAACCGTCTCTGGACCGGGCCCACGTGACAGATCAGATTGCTGGGCCAGGGCCCGAGATCTTGGGGACGGCCGGACGTGACGCCGGCTCAGTTGTTGAGATCAGATCCCAAGTCCGGTCTTCTGTTTTCGTCAGAACCACCGATACGTGTGACGGGTCCAGGGGGGCTAGCGGCTAACCAACGGAACCTGGAAACTAGTAGCCAACCTGTCCCCCGACGATGCCTACGCGCGAGCATTCAACAACAACAGCGAATGGCGCCGCTCGCTGGCCGAGACGGAGCCAGAGCTGTTTGAACAGATGAGCAAAGGTGAGTGCAACGCATTATCGTTCATCTGCCTCCCTCTCTCGATCTCTCCCGTCACGGCTTGGAGTGGTCTTGTCTTACTAGTTAGTACACAGGCCAGTCTCCACAGATTCTGTGGATCGGATGCGCTGATTCGCGGTGTCCCGAAACCACCATCCTCGGCCTGAAGCCCGGCGAGATCTTCTGTCACCGAAATATCGCCAACATCCTCGTCAACACCGACATCAACTCGCTGTCCGTCATCCAGTATGCCGTGCAGTACCTCAAAGTTAAGCACATCATCGTCTGCGGACATACTCAGTGCGGTGGTATTGCCGCCGCCCTGGACAACAAAAAGCTCGGCCTCATCGACACCTGGCTGATGCCGCTGCGGGCTCTGCGGCAAGACAATCTCGCCCTCCTCAACAGTCTCAACGAGGTCGAGCGGGGCTTGAAAATGGTCGAACTCAACGTTCGCAACAGTGTCAAGCAACTGCTTGCCAACCCGGTGGTTCTCGATGGCATGCACGAGCGAGGCTTGCAGGTCCACGGCTTGATTTATGATGTCGGCTCCGGCGAACTGAGGGAGCTGGATATTGAAGAGGACGAGGAAGTCGTCAAGAGCCGCGTCGTCGCTTTCAAGACGGTGTAGAAGTGTTTGGCTAGTCTTTTGTGCTAAATGCAACCTACTGTAGCGTCGGGAGTTATGAGATACGGAGCCAGGCCAGTGCTGTGAGTTGGGGCTGTGGGTAGAGAGGTATCAAGTAGACTACGACCGGTGTCTGTCTACTACGGTTCAAGCCTGCTCATGTATAATATACGTGTGTCTAAACTTGGGAAGAGACATGAAATAGTGTTCAGGTTTGTTGTACGACTAATTAAAAACAGGACACTCTGCTACTGTAAGATAAACATCGAAATACCTGATAGTAGACTCGGAGTCTAATGTCTACCCGGTGTCGGCAGGGACCAGTAACAGATTTGCTCAAATTTAGAAGAGCATTTGATTCTAGCATTGCTGACATTAATTACTAGGTATCTCCGACAGCAAAGACCAGCCCATTATGACTTGACCTTCTTTAAATTCACAGTAACTTTTAACTTTTACAGTTGGGGACCTGGCGCGTATCGCACAAGCAGCAAGATGGACAGGGCAATTCGGGTCCTTCAACACGAAACTCTTCAACATCAAGTCCCCTCACCGAGTGATCAGGCTCTCGTCGCCCGCCGTCTTTGAGCTACAGTGGCCGAGGACGTCGTCGTTCAGTTACTACAGGAGTGCCATGCGGTAGCTTCGAGTTTACTAATATTTATCCAAGCGCAGCTAAACAATACGATCGGTATTGATATTGATACTGTCTTCTACAGTTGAGTTGTCCAGTTACCTAGGTTTTGGTGCAAGGTTAAGACCTCTGCTGACACACAATTGCTCTCCAACAGCATCAGTCATAGCATGAACTTTCGCCTTGCAGCCAAACTTCGAGAACCTAGTTTGGTTGACCACTCACAACTGGTTGGCAGTGTTGAAATCTTTCAAGGCCTCGGCAACACGGGCGCTCATGGTCTTCTCACCCTCGCGCACCCAGACACGTGGGTCGAAGTACTTCTTGTTTGGCTTATCCTCACCCTCAGGGTTGCCGACTTGGGTCTTGAGGTAGTCGGCCTTCTTGAAGATGTAGTCGCGGATACCAGTCAGGTACGCCCATTGCAAGTCGGTATCCAGGTTGACCTTGACGACACCATAGCTGATGGCATCGGTGTACTCCTTCTTCGAGGAGCCGGAACCACCGTGGAAGACCAAGAAGACAGGCTTGTCGGTCTTGGTGCTCTCCTTCTCCTTGACATATTTCTGGTGCTTGTCCAACAACTCGGGGTGGAGACGGACGTTTCCTGGCTTGTAGACACCGTGAACATTCCCGAACCCCGCGGCGATGGAGAAGTATGGCGAGATCTTCTTGAGAGTGGTGTAGATCTGGTGAATATCCTCGGGTTGAGTGTAGAGAGAGTTGTTGTCAACAGACTCATTATTCACCCCGTCCTCCTCGCCGCCCGTAATCCCGATCTCCTATAAATAGTATTAGCATGCGCTTTGTTTCCTGAAGAAATTTCCGGATCATACCATCTCCAGCCACTGTTTCATAGGAGCAGCCCGCTTGAGGTACTTGGCAGTGGTCTCAATGTTCCAGTCCACTGGTTCTTCGGACAAATCGATCATGTGAGAAGAGAACAGAGGCTCGCCGTGCTCCTTGAAGTAGGCCTCATCGGCGTCCAACATGCCGTCGAGCCATGGAAGGAGCTTCTTCGCACAGTGGTCAGTGTGCAAGACGACAGGGATGCCGTACAGGGGGGCCACGGATCGGATGTAGTGGGCGCCCGCAATAGCACCACCAATGGATGCTTGTTGCTGGTCATTTTTAACACCCTGCAATTGCGGTCAGCGTCGTCACCTGGTACCAACAGCTACAGCTGCACAAACCTTGCCTGCAAAGTATGCAGCACCACCCTGGGACATCTGGAGAATGATGGGGGCATTGTTGTCTCGTGCGGCCTCGAGAGCAGCGACGGCAGTCGAGGAAGAGGTCACGTTCTAAATCATGGTGGTCAGTAACTGAGACTGACGATGTCGAGACAAGAGAAGCCTACAATTGCCGGAATAGCGAAGTTGTGCTCCTGGGCATACTTGAACAGAGCCAGGACATCATCACCGGTGATAACACCCTCCTTTCGAGAAAGAACGTCCTTGACACCCATGTTGAGATCTTGCGCAAGGTTTATGTTTTGGTTGGGGTATGAGTTGGATTGGATTCAGATAGCTCGAGGAAGTTCTAATTCGGTCGGTTAGGCAGCAGCTCAAACAGTAGTGACAGGTAAAGGAGTCTTACAGTAGACAGAAGCTCGTCAAGGATGTGAGCAAGTATGAAGACGGATGTTATGGCGATTGAGAATCGATTTCACGAAGACGAGAGAAAAGTAGTCAGACTGCGTGGGCTGCGAGGAGGGGCAATGACATAACTTTAAAGGAGCTGCGACTCGTGTTGCGGCCAATGTTTGTGTGCAGTGGCAGTACTACAGAGTGTCCGTTCCGCGTTTCACTCTCTCCGTCTCTCTGCGCTTCTGTTTCTCGGCCTTCTTCGTCCTTCACTCATTTTCCGATCTGGCCCCTCGAAGCTCCCCATCCGCCCTGTCTTATCCAATCCGACCGGACTCTGTGTCTTCCTCTCCTCCACCAGCCCCTCCGGTTTCTCCCTGACTTGCCTCTCCATCGATCGCTTCTCGTCGCCTGAGCGCACCTAGGGAATGCCACCGCCCCCGGGACTTCACGGGATGCCGCCTCGAGACTTACCTACAATGTTGTAAACATGCTACTTCCCCACGTTCTCGGTCAAAGGCACCGAGATGCCCCCGTTCAAAAGGCGGATATGGGACATCTACTCTGGTAGGCAAAGGGCTACTGTGATCGTTGCCGCTGCCGTTGCCTCGGATGCGGCATGAACGCTAGTTGTAGCCCGTCGGTTCTTGGTTTGGAGACGCACTCGTAATCTTTTTTAATACCATGAGCGTACCGACAATATCCAGCTATAGCCCGTATTCAAGGCCAACAATGCAACAGAATCCCCAAACGCCCGTTGACTGCCACCACAGTTCGGTTTGAAATATGCATCCCAACCGGCCAGCCTACAGTTCTGGGTTGAACCAGCAGAATCAACCCCCAACCACTGCAGTCAACAAATCTCGCACGCGCCGACCGTCATTATCTCAATCCATCGCATCATCACCAGGCCGTTCCAACTCGTAAAATAGCAGGTACACCTCTCGTTGCATAGACAGGACATCAGATGTGCGTGCCTCTTTGATCTTATCATCTGAGATGCGCCACCATCGATCATTAGACTTCTTCCGTCGGCGAAACTTTCCAGTGATTGTGGTCTCGTGCGACCGAATCTGGGGTTTTGACGCCTGTGTATCGGTCCTTTCGACCACGGGCATGTCTGATAATCCCTCTGCTGCCGGTGGCTGGGGCGACGAGGCTGGAGTCATGCCGTTCGAGGTCGGCCTACTGTTTGCCGTACTTGGCCCCAGGGAAGTTGTAGACAGCGAGGTGCTGGATTGCTCATCACTGGGGTCAGCCGGGGTGTTTGTGCCGTTGAGACGCATAGCACTAATGCTGGGGCTGGCATTGATGGACGAAACCGTGCTAAGATTGCGACTGGCGTCCGCGTAAGCACGGAAAGGATCTGGGGTCGCAAACGGCGGATACAAGTGATTTCGTCGAAATGATTCGTAGTGCCCGCTGTTATGGCTTCCCTTGTGACACACCACGCTCAACAGCTTGTACCACTTCTCGTTGAGAAGGCCGCCAAGACGCAGTCGTTGGGTGTAGGCCACTTTGGCCATGTTCTTGGTAGAATAGCTTCCCGGATCGAACACTGACCTGGAGAGGTGAATGGCGATGACTTTGGGGAAGACAGTAATACGGGTCGATTTTCGAATCTTGCATCTTGGTGCAAGGCTGGAGTCAGGCAGGGTGACACCGTCAGGAGCCTTTTCAGGATCTTCCCGAAGCGCCCGCTCGATCAACGAGATGTCCCGTTCTAGGGTTTCGCGGTCCTTTTCCGACACAGCGGCGGCGAGTTTATTGGTCTTCCACTCCAAGGCATGCCTGAGTCTGCATTTGTCGCACTTGAAGTCGTCGATTTCCTCACTTTTCAACAGAATATCAAAACAATTGTCCAAGGTGGTCGAGCTTTTCTGCGGCACATTCAAGGTCAACGACACAAAAGTCGTGGCACTGGGCTTCGTCCTGAACCCGCAACGCTGACATTGAATCTGAGACTCGATGCGGCCTTCAAAGGGGAAGCCATCACTGGTTCCCACAGTCACCTCGCTCAAGGTTGGAGTCAAACCCGCAGGCTTCTCGACAGCTTCCTGGCCGCCGGGCTGACCGTTGGTTGGCGGCCGCGAGAAGGCTAGGCGTGCTCGCTGCGCCGCATGGTACTCATCACACAGTCTCTCGAGGAGAATCTGCAGAAACTCCTGCGCATCTTGCTGGTTGCGACTGATCCGTGTCCGAAAAGCCCGTTCTAACGCCTCAATTATGGGTCGTGCAGTAATGGTCTTTTTGTAGATTGGTCTTTCGTTCAAAGCATCCAACATCTCTTTTAGTGCTTTGGTGACGATACCTTTTTGCAAACTGACGATATTCTCGGCCTTTTCACCCTTTCGCAAGTCCGCCGGGGGCATGTCATATATTTCCTGGTTTTCCAGCTGTCTTCGATGCAGTTCTCGGATGAGGTATAATCTCAGCTCCCCCAGCCCCGCGAGGGCTTGTAAAACAGAGTTGATGAAGCAGTCGTTGGCCGGGTTGGCCAGCCCGATAATCGTACGCTTGCGGCCATCGTTGGTGTTGTAGGAGTTCTCGCCGTCGAGAAAAAACGTCGGTCCGAACACGTAGAATGCGGCAACTGCTGCAAGTGAGGCTCCGGCCGCATAAGCGACGACCGTCGCTGGCTTATCAGGCATTCGGACGGCTTTGAGTAACGAGCGTCAATTCCATGATGTCCGACGACTCGGTCTGCTTGTCATGACTTTGGATAATGTTCGGAGGTTGCAGTGTGCGAGGGCCGGGGTGCAGTGCTGTGGGCGGATTCACAGGCAGAAGAATTGTTAAGTTATAGCAACAAAGAAAAGGTTCTGAGAAATCTGGGGTAAGGGTCTCGGGCAGTAGCCGTTTGCACAATCCCTTTTTTCAAGTTGAATTCCGGATATTCTGCCTGGTCTCGGACTGCACAATAATGACAATCCCTGTACAGCACGGTGCCCGGTCTGGTACCTTTGTATCTATCACGTCTATTTCTGAATCTCTATCCAATGCAGCCTTCAATGACGACTTTCTATGCCGAGCAGTGCCCGACTATAGCCGCCAAGCTCCTGCATTTATCGCCATTCTCCGATGTCGCCATTGAAGCACATCAATGGCACTATTGGGGATTCCCATCTTGTGCCCACTACTACTGTACCTGCTTAGGTATACAATTAATGTTGTACACACTGTATCCGGGATGGACTCCCATCAATATTATCAGACCGAGCCCTCCGAAGGACCCGGAATTCTACTGGCCGTGGCTGAGAAGCACCGGTTAAAGAGACGCCTAGGGAGCAAAATCACCAATGGCATCTCGTCTGCCCATCGGTAAGCACACCTCGCTTAAACTAACTAGAACAAAGAAGGAACCTCATCGCTTCTCCTTCTGTGATGCGGGGGGCGATTTGTTCTAGAAGATAAGCCATGTAATCGACGCCGGAGTTCTGCCACAGTGGCACTCGGCTTCTGCTGGCTTCTAATTTTTCGTTATTCGAGCTCGAAATGCATGTTGTTGTGGAAAAATACAACCCCGAATGGGCGGTGTAATTTCAAAAGCTCAAAGAGGAACTTGAAGGCATCCTACAGGAAGTGCGGTATATCACCATCGATGCATTCTGAGAAGCACTTGCATCCCTCGCTTACCGGCAAAACCAGTCACTGATCCCTCCGTGATCAGCGAATGGGGACACGTCGACGCTGCCATTCAGGCATTGATGTCAAAAAAGGGTACAGATATATGGGAGAGCTGGGAATCCCAGATCGTCATACCTTCCGAAAACCTGGGCGTTCTCCCAGCTCGCCATCCGTATGACTCTGTCAAGGACTGTCAATACATTCGAAATCAGCTCGCACTGCGAGATATCTGCCGTAAAGACAAAAATGTTAGGGAACGCATATGCAAAAACCAAGCTGGAGTTGGCCCAATGGGACTGGAGTAGTGTCGACGGATATTGCGAAGCCAAAAATGAGATAATTGGCTGGGTATTGGAACAGGCTGGTCTGAGCAGAGAGGACCGGGAAGAAATCAGAAGATTGAACCCAACGGTATATAGCACGCTCGTATAACTTGAAGGCACAATATGTTCATGTTCTTTTTTTCCTGACCTCCGTTCAACCCTTCCATTGAAGTTCTAGCCCGAGGTCCAGGCCACTGTTCTGTTCTGGGTCTGGGGTGCGCTAGGAGGTGGAGAGACTGTGCTCGGGATGTCGTCGTGTGAGGGTCGAGCTGCATAGGCTAGAAAAAGCCGTCAGGATATAACATCATATTATGCCTATCCATGGGCCACTCTGTCAAGGAGTGGAACGGCATTATCGCGAGATATCACAACATGCTCCCTTGTTGCAATGCAAAAAGAGTATTCTTCCATGTGGATATGTCTTGCCTGTATCAGCCGTCATAACAATATGTGAATGTCGACCTACAACGTTGTAGTGAAGGCCTGACGTGGGATCGTGTTCGCTGCTGCCGTGGTTGTACTCTGATGGAAAGATGACGGTTGATAGAGGAGGATATTGAGACCTGACGAATGGAGAGTTGCTTGATGGGGACGGATTTTAGCAGGGAAAAATGCTGTTGGCGGGCGCCGTTGGCCTCGTCAGCATGTCTCCAATTGTCTCTCATGCCCTCACGGTCCCCTTTGTGCATCCGCTCGCATAGCCACCGTCAACTCGGGTGTAGCGCGTGTAGTGCTGGAGCGAAGGATGCAAGCTTGTGAGCACCCGCGAGATGGAGCAGAAAAAGCAGATCGAGTGGTTGTTGTAGACCGCAGGTGGCTTGACGCTGCTTGGCTGCCATTCATTCCATCATCGCCCGTTTCGCTGCATTTCTGCGAGGATTCGATCGAGGCCAGTGTCTCGTGTCCCTGCACCGCAGCCAAAGGTCTCAATTGTTGACAACCGCCAGTCTCAACCAGAAGATCAAGCATCGCTCGCTTACTACTGCAACCTCAGACGCGCCCGATTGGAAAAGAATCCTCCTATCCTGCATGCAATAACCTTCGACAGTTCTATCTACTTCTTTCAAGCCTCTTAAACACTTCCATTGTCACTCGTTCAACGCTCACGTTCGATCCCTGTACCGTTTTCCTTTGTGCCGAAGCCGCACATTTAGTACGCTAGACTTCGACCAAGTAAGAGCAAGTACACGGAGGCTCGTCAAAAGATTTCATACCGTCGCGGGGGATACTATGTCCATCAATTGTCAGATTCATGCCTCGCAGTGACAGATATTGAATTGGTCAGAATGGACGTTCTTCAAACAATACATCGTCGACAGACGACAACAACCAGCCAGACGAACACGAACGGGGGGCTGTCGACGGGAGAACAAGTTCTGCAATTACTCTCCAACCCCTTTCAGGCTTCTGTAGGTGCGGCCCTGAGGGTTTTAAGGCATAGACTGACATGGGATAGTTGCAAACAAATGCCTTCTGGGCGTCCCTTGCGACTTCGATAGGCATCAGTGCCGCCCTCGCCCTCCTATTCTGCTTTATGCGTCCGAGAAACACCATCGTTTACGCTCCAAAATTGAAAAACTCGGATAAAGACCATGCACCTCCTCCGCTGGGGAAGGGCCTGTTCAGTTGGGTCAAGCCTGTCACTTCCGCAAACGAGCCCTTTTTGGTGTCAAAGATAGGGATGGACGCGGTCATCTTCTTGAGATTTACACGCATGCTGCGCAATATATTCGTTGTCCTCGGCTTCCTTGGGCTGGTCTTGATGATCCCCGTCAATGTTGGGCTGGGGAACAAAGCAGTGTCTCGTGGATCCTCGGGGTTTGCAATCATGACCCCTTTGTTCATTTTCGGCAAGGGTCTATGGGCGCAAGTGGTCCTGGCATGGGTGATCGACGTGGTGATAATATACTTCCTTTGGCACAATTATCGACGTGTTCACAAACTGCGACGAGGATACCTCGAGAGTCCTGAGTATCAGGCGAGCCTCCATGCACGAACACTGCTTATTCGAGATATACCACCCAAATTCCGCAACAATGAAGGCATAGTACGGGTCATCGAGGATGTCAACCCGACAGGCGTTATCCCGAGGACAACCATTGGGCGCAATGTGAAGATCCTCCCAGACCTGATTGAAGAGCATGAAGAGGCTGTCCGAGAGCTGGAATCCGTGCTTGCAAAATATATGAAACACCCAGACCGACTGCCTCCTCGTCGGCCCACAATGAAGGCTCCCAGCAAATACAAGGGGCCCACCACGAACGGGAAGGTTGATGCAATCGATTATCTCACCGACCGCATTCGAGAACTCGAAACCAAGATCAACTACATTCGCGAACGTGTGGATACCCGTGATCCCATGCCATACGGATTTGCAAGCTGGGATGAGATCCAAGATGCACATACTGTGGCATATCTGGCTAGGAGTAAGCGCCCTCACGGCGCCAGGATCCAGTTAGCACCAAGACCAAATGATCTCATCTGGAGCAACCTGAAGTTATCCAGGGGAAGCAGAAAGAACAAGACGGTGATGAATGCTGTCTGGATCACTGTGCTCACCATCCTGTGGACACCACTCAACGCCGGCATTGCCGTCTTCTTGTCCAATTTCTCGAATCTCGGGCTCGTTTGGAAAGGATTCCGAAACACGCTGCAGGCACACCATACAGGCTGGGCGATTCTTCAGGGTATCGCTGCTCCGGCGATCACTTCACTGGTTTACCTGGTGCTACCCGTCATCTTCAGACGATTGCAGATTCGTGCCGGTGACGTCACCAAAACTGAACGCGAGCGACATGTGCTGCGGAACTTGTACAGCTTCTTTACGTTCAACAACCTGATCGTCTTTTCCATCTTCTCTGCAATTTGGCAGTATGTGACCGTTGTGATCCAATACAACCGGGAGGGAAATGACACTTGGACATCTTTGCGACAGGGTCGCTTCTTCCTGGTCATCACAACTTCACTCTGCCAAATCTCGCCATTTTGGGTCACCTGGATTCTTCAACGCAACCTAGGGGCTGCTGCAGACCTGGCCCAACTTTGGCATTTGACCTGTGTCTGGTTTGCTAGGACATTCATGGCTCCAACGCCCAGACAGAATATCGAATGGACGGCACCGCCGGCATTTGACTATGCCAGTTATTACAACTATTTTTTGTTCTATACAACAGTGGCGCTCTGCTACTCTACGCTTCAGCCGATCGTGCTGGTCGTGACGGCATTGTATTTCACCATTGATGCTGTCTGCAAGAAGTACCTTTTGATGTACGTCTTTGTCACCAAAACCGAATCTGGGGGCCAGTTTTGGGTGACTATCTTCAACCGAATTGTCTTTGCGACCATCCTTTCCAACGTTGTTATTGGCGTGGTTGTCAAGGCTCGGGGAGGTTGGGATCTGGTCGCCGCCCTTGTGCCGTTGTTGTTCATCATGATCGGGTTCAAGATATATTGCATGAAGACCTTTGATCTGGACCTGAAATACTACGCCCGTGGGCGTATGCACGACACAGAACGCCTTCCTTCGAACGGAAAGCCGAGAAAGGTGGAGAAGATTTCCTCGAAATCCGGGCATCCTGCTCTCTACAAGCCACTCATGACACCCATGGTTCACGAAAAGGCCAAAGATGTCTTGGGACAAGTCTACCGAGGCCGGCTGAACTCCGAGGGCGGACAGTCTATGGCATTTTCGGATATTGCAATGCAGCCCATGAATCATACAGGAAAGGTGGTACAAGACGTGCCCTTCGAGATCGTGCCCGAGGCCCAGCAAGACTTTCAATTCTACAAGAACCGATCTGACTTCCGCGGCCAAGGAGGGGATACGCCTTCTCGTACGGCAACGCCGATTCCATTTGGAGGCACAGACGGATACAATTCTGCAGAAAGTTCACGGCCTCAAACGCCCATCGTGTACACAGGAAAGGAAGGATACAGTTCACCTGGGAGCACGCGAGCTCACACTCCTGTCCATTCCACGATCAAGGAAGAATACAGTTCCCCCGAGGGCTCACGAGGAGGCAGTCATTCACCCCGTCTGTCACAGCAATACCATGGCGTTGGCGTTCATCGAAAGCCGGTTGACCCGTCTCACGTACCCCCTCAAATCAGAGCCGCTGCACTTGGAGTTCCCGAAGGTGGTGATCTCGGCATCCAACACGGCTACTACAATGACATCACTGACGACCGAGCCAATCTGTTGCATGGTGTAGGCGACATAAGGACACCGAATGGAGAGTTCATGTCGCTTGATCGGTGGCAGACGCATGAAGACGGTCGAGAGGGAAGCGACACAATTCCTTACCGGGATTACAACTACAGTGGAGGCCATACACCTTCCGAAGAGATGAACACTGGATACGACTACTTCCGGGGAAGGAGGTGATTCGAATATTTCTCTCTTCTTTTGTTGGCTAGAAAAGTAAAAGTTGCTTTGTTCAGTTCGGAATGTTCATTTGGACCAAGCCTTGCGCAGAGCAAGCTATGAAGATATGAAGCTCACTAGATAGATAATGAGCATGGCGAGGAATCATGTTCCTCTTAAAAGAGAAGTCCTGGACACATTGCAGTTTCCGGACCCCTGACATGTACATTTTCTGCTGCGTATTTTTGATTCGTGCTCGCTTCAGCCATGGTCCTGGCTCATGTCCACAAGTCGAGAGCAACGACGATTACGAGGACACACAGCAGTTGGGACAGAAGAACTACCGACAGGAGGTATCACAATGAGAAGGACCAAAGAGTCGATTAGTTAGAGTCACCGAGGGGGAGACGAACAATGAGAGAGTATCAGACCATGGAGAGCATAAAACAGTTCTTGTTAACATTCTATCTCGCTTCTTTACTAATTGGTACAATTCAATCTGCAGCTTCAACTGCTAGTACAGGACATTCCAAACGGGAAGTGAATTCGAGTCAGCCTGCTGATTTCGAATCTGTTTCCCCGTCCACCATGTCTGTCCACTTTGTTCACCGTATGTCTGTGTCTCGATCAGTTGATTCTCGGTCCGTCGGTTCTCGATCAGTCAGTTTTCGATCCGCTAGTTAGTTCAACACAAGACACATCTTGTGAGTCTGACAAAAGACATCATACCGAAACACACCGGCCTTGTAGCAATGCATACACATGCCACCCATGGACGCATACAAATCCAAATGTATCTCTTCCAGGCTGATATCCGCGTATCGCAATCGAAATCTTCCACAGGGCAACTCTTCCCTTGGACCACCGCCAGGCGAATGCTGAGCATCATCCAAAGACGGGATCTCGTTGAGCCAAGTACTCACAATATCACCCAGACTCATGAGAAAAATGCTGGAGTCGTCCAAGGGGCATTTTGAAATGAGTTCTCTATTCCATCGTTCCTCGTGCGTGATGGCAGCGCAGTTTTCGCACCACCACCGGCCTGTGTGTGTCGAAGAATGAGGATCCGGCCACAACAGTTTCGGCAGCTGAGTCACCAGATGTTTGCTGAGGCGCTCGGCTTCCTCGCGGAAGTTCCTGACAAAGTTGGGTCGAAAAAGGTCGGTCATGGTGCACTCTGCATCAAAGCCGCCTACGGGGGGAATGGGCAATACCCACATCATGTGGCGGGATGCTTTTGTGAAGATCTCAGATAGGTTCAGGATAGATGCAACTACCATGATGTCGGGCAGATAGTACATTGCACTTCCCTCGTGGTGGTACATTAGCCGGGATGGGCGGATTGTGAGGAGTTTGTTTAGAGGGTTAGTGATCCATGAGGGAGTGGGGCCTGAGTACATGTATTTGTCGCATACGCGCGCGATGATCTTGATGTTGCGGAAGGTGAAGTTGGTTTCCTGAGAGGATAGGTCAATGTCGTGCGCGAGGGCGAGGAACATGGCTATCCCGTAGAGACTGTCGCCTTGGAGAATTAGCGGGCTGTACCTGGACTTACCGGTGCCGTTGTCACTGGTGTTCCATCGTGGACCGAGGAGAGCGGAAAAGTAGGATGAGCGTTGGGTTAGTGCGGAGCTGGAGACGCGGAAGGTTTCGATGTTGGGTGAAATGGGCAGTAACCCGTTTGGAATGACGCGGATGAAGGTGTCTCCTTCAAGGGCCCAGGAGACGACGCCGTCTTGCTTGAGGTAGGGCTCTGGGACTTGGAATAATGGCATTTTTGGGGTTTATTTTGGGAATTGGGGTGGATGTGAGAAGGGTAGGATGAGGATGATGGAAAGAATTGAATGCTCCATCTGTTTGTTGTGGGAAAATATATAGCTCGGTGCTCTGTGACTTGCGGCATCTTCCCAAGGCAGTCTCACTGAAATGATAATCATGGGCAGTTGGACATCAATGCATTGAGATAGGGCAGCGATGAGGCAGTAAATGTGCCATAAAGGGACTTGGAGTTTTGAAGGTTGTTCTAAGGCTCGAATGCCTGGCAACAACTGCCTGGTCGAGGTGCTTCATGTCATGGGGATTGTCGGCATTTCTGACTGCGTTTATCTTACCTCGGGCAGTCTCATTCACATTCGTGGAGGCAATGCGAACTGGCAGCATTGGGCCCATTGTCACAAGGGCAGTCACCTATTAGCATAGTATAACTAATAGACAGAGGTACAGCATGCAGTGGACGACGAGGCAGCGATTAGCCCCTGAAATGAGGCAGCCTCGTGAAGCTTGTGAAGCTTGGTCAGCTTAGTCAATCCGGATTCTTTGTCCTGCTGTTCTAGTAGCTGGCACTTATATGTACGCTGTTCACCGTTCACCAGCACTACCTGAAAGCCACCTGGATCTTCTTTGTATCCTTTCTTTGTTCTGTCGGACATTTCCCTAGGACTTTCTTTGTTCCCCGCATTCGCTGTATCAACAGAACCGTGCGACCTCGGCAACGACTCGGACGGAGTATGGAGTACAGAGTATGGGGCATGGATCTCCCCCAGTTCCCAGATGGCGAACAGGATCTTTGCTGCCTTGCAGGGGACATGCTTTTGAGACTAGATTGACAGCACCCTGGCGCGGATTGAGGACAAGGTAGTATTTGTGGCAAGGACTTGGATCTGTCGAGTCGTTTGGCGAGTGCACGTTGCAAGCGCGGAATTAAAGGCGTGAGGCGACGTGGATGGTGCCACTCTCCCCCACAATTTTATATCTTCTTAAACCACATCCAGTTTAATCTGGTCCTGAGGTTGTCCATTTCCCCGTGGAGTAGCGGCCTGAAGCATCTCTGACTGTTGCATTGCGCAGAAAAGCACCCCACAAAGCTGGAGTCTCAACAGCCACCGGTGGCGATCAGTACCGATCTCTTCCCCAAACTTGAAGTTGAGGCTCGGCTGGTACAACCTGCTGTGTTATCAGGAGTCGGGTAATCAGCTCCCATTGGATCCCAAGTCGCCGTTGTGTATCGGCCAGCCACGGCATCCCTCGGCGTGACATGCCAACCACCGCCATATTTGCACATTGCCATATGACTAGGTACTATGGTGCCAGTGACACTCTCTACGCTCACCGGTGTTCATCGGCGTCGCGCGTCGGGACACTTTGGTTGGTTCTCCGACTGCCCTGCATACGCCTATCTATCTAACCGTCTGTCAATCCTTTACCGCCCACTGTATTGTGCCCACCACGGCCATGGCCGCTCGGTAAACAAAAAGCCTCCATGTCCCTGTCCATGTCCTTTCCGTTTCTTCATCCACCATCCACCTCGCCCTCGCCCTTGAGCACCTCTTTCTCTCCCTTTCTTTCCGGTGTTTTCTTCCGAGCGGCCGCGAACCGAACCGAACCCTGTCCGGTCGAGGCTTGCCTTGAATCAAATATAATCTGTCGCAATGGCAAAGTGGTCGATCGACGAAAAGACCAGCTCGGTCGAGACGGGAGAACCAATCCACGTCGAACAGCAAGACATAGGCGACCATGCCGGTCTTGATGATTCAAATGTAAGAACACAAAAATCATAAAGACCCCAAATCAATCCCTAATCTTTTCTCTCTAGCTCCCCCGATACGACGATGCAGAAACCAAGCGGATTCTACGCAAAGTCGACTACCGCCTATTACCAATGTTGACGCTATTATACGTGCTTGCTTTTCTGGATCGAGGCAACATCGGCAACGCCAAAGTCGCCGGGATGAACAAGGATCTCAAACTTACGGGAACGCAATATAACCTGGCATTAACTGTACGAACGAAGTCCTCAATCTCGACAATTTGAACCATTTGAAGATTAGAGGGCACGGCTGACCAGGACTGACCCATAGGTCTTCTTCTTTCCCTACGCCATTTTTGAAGTCCCGTCCAATATCGTTCTCAAGCTGATGCGGCCGTCGTGGTGGATTTGTATCCTCATGGTCTCGTGGGGGACGGTATGTAATATTTCCATCCGAAGGACATTCTGTTCTGTTCTCTTATCAATGCTAACTCTCACCCCCTTTCTTTTGTTGCGTAGGTCATGACTCTTCAAGGCATTGTGCAAAACTACCACGGCCTCATCATCACGCGAACATTGTTGGGATTAGCTGAGTCCGGATTCTTTCCTGCTGCAAGTAAGTAACGACTCAGCTCTTCCCTTCCTCCCTCCTTTATCGAAACCACTGCCAGCGCCAGCCATATTCACCCACCCATTCTAACCATTTTTCGTGCTTCTAGCATACCTCCTAACAACATGGTACTGTCGCTTCGAAGTACAAACCCGCCTGTCCATCTTCTTCTCCGCCGCGTCCATGGCAGGCGCCTTTTCCGGATTATTAGCATTCGCCATTGAGAAAATGGACGGAATAGGCGGCCTAGGCGGCTGGCGCTGGATCTTCATCCTCGAAGGGATATTCACCACCCTGATCGGCCTCACACTCCACTGGACGTTACCCGACTCCCCCGCCACCGCCAGCTTTTTAACCCCCGCCGAAAAATCATTCATCAACCGACGCCTCGAACAAGACGCCGGCACCTCCGCCGGCAAAGTGCGCACAGGCGAACCCTTCCAATGGCGATACCTTAAGGCGGCCCTTACCGACTGGAAAATTTACTTTGCTGTCATCATCTACTGGGGAAACAGCATCGTGTTGTACGCATTCACATATGCCGCGCCCAGCATCATTTTGGACCTAGGCTATACCGCCGCGCAAGCCCAATTGCTCACCATCCCTATCTATTTCCTGGGCGTGATTTCCACGATATTTTTTTCGGTCTTGGCCGATCGCCATCGCACTCGGTGGCCGTTCATCGTGGCTCCCTTTTCCATGGCTCTCATCGGATGTATCGGCCTCCTAGCTGTTCCGCATCCAAGATTGCCTGGACTGACTTATGCTTTTTTGTTCACGATACCCGCGGGCGTTTATCCACCTTTGATCGGCTGTTTGTCTTGGGTGGGCAACAACTTGGCTCCAACGTGGAAGAGAGCTATTGGGATGGCATTGCTCATTTCGATCGGAAACCTCGGTGGTGCGATTGGTTCGAATATCTTTATTGCGAAGCAGGCTCCGCATTATTGGTTGGGGTATGGTATTGCTACGGGCATTGTGGCGGCGGCTATTGCGTCCACGTTCGTCTTGCGTATTGCTTACAGTATGCTCAATAAGAAGCGCGATTTGATGAATGAGGAGGAAATCAGAGCAAAGTATTCAGAGGGTGAGTTTTGCTTTTTGCTTTTTGCTTGTTGCTTGTTGTTGGAAACAACCACTTTTCTGCACTCTTTTTCTCTCTCCCTCTCCCTCACACACACTCTCTACCCGTCGTCGATTCCAAACCGAAAATTGATAATGATACTAACTGTCCCGCTTGTGCAGACGAACTACTGGACTTGGGTGACAAGTCGCCCTTGTACCGCTATGTTATTTGATGACTGAGGTCCAGTCCTTGGCTGGGCTGGAACGTCAAGTTGCGAAACTAGAATTCGAAAGACACTCTTGTTTGCAACTGGTGCTTTTGGCGGCTAGAAAGGCATACATAAACATTTTTGTCCACTTGCGACGATGTGTATGGACTACATCCACACTGCTCCACGCTCCCGCCTTTCGCCGAATTCCAGCGCTATTCCATAGAGCCACGGTACGTAAATACTGAGTCCAACACCCTTCCCTGGCTGCTTTCAGTGGCAAGACCCCATCGTCACTATCCATTTCACCTGGTGGTTTTCTCAATCGGTCTCCGTATTGGTGTCATGGTCGATCAACCAGTACGAATCGTCAAAGGGAATACCGACCGATAGTACCGAATCGTGATGACAATTGCCTGGAATCGTAGCGGACGGAGGTGATGCTTTTAAGCAGCGTAGGCACACTCCCGGCACGTACTCTCTCAGTGACTGAGTTCTTTCCCGTATGGTCTGTGCCCAGACCACGCTGCATGGACGGCACTGAGATTCTGGCGCGCATTGGGAAAAGTTGCCCGTTGAGAATGAGTCTATGATCTGCTCAAGGTGATGAACTGCAGTGTTAACCGACACGCTTTTGACATAAGGCCAGTATCCGGCCGCGCATAGACGCGCAAGGAGGTTTGCTGCATTCATGGCTTGGCCAGGGCAGAGTCGAGGAAGTTCCACTTGGTGGAAGTCGTCGTCGTCGTCATCGGCGTCCACAATTTCTATGGTTTGAAGCAGTTGCGAGGCCTGTGAGCTTTGCTTCTGGAAAAGCCAACGAATTGCTGAGTAACAAGCAATATGAAGGTTGTTCATGTTGGCTTTGTACAGGCTGGATAACCACCCTGGACACGGAAGGTTAATAGCAGGTTCAGGTATCATGGAGGTTCGCGTCAGACAGCTCACCTGTGAAACATTCTGGCACCTGTAGAGGAGGGTCGCTCGAAGCAAGAGATATCAACTTTTTGCTGTCTAGGTGTCGTACTGCGCTTTGCGAAAGTCTGTAAAATGTTTCTTCGTCATTGAGGAGGTATGCGGTATTGACAGCGTGGGTCCACTCGTACAAGGTGATTGCTCTCCGGCCCGAATAGAGATATTGGATAAACAGGGTCTTGATGGCATTGCTGCAGTCGTACTTATCGCTAACAGTTGCAACTGCGTATATTCCGTCAAACGAGACGTCCTGTAGGGCCTCATTGTCGTAGTGCGGGACCCTACATAGAAGGCCTGTAGGCCCAGGAGCGTCTTCAGGCAGCCTCAGGATTGGTGGGCTCTCCTTGCTGAATGGGAGCTGAGCCTCGCGGAAATTTCCAGAGAGCATGGTCTTAAACACCGGCGATGACAGTGTAAGAACCTTGGTTGATACCAGAATTCGTGCCATTGTCGGTGTCGACTTTTCCTGTTCTTGCACGTTTCCCTCTTCACCTTCGTCGCTCTGGCTGTCCTCTTTGCCGGCTTTCAGGATCGGGTCACCGTCTATGTTGGCTTTGGTATCTTCATTCTGAGTGCGCTCTTTGCCGACTTCGAGGATCAGATCACCGTCTGCGTCGGCCACGATATTAAGCACCTCGCTGCTGGTTGGTGATGCCATTGTCAGAAAAGTGTAAGCGATCAGATAATGCAGAAGGCGGCTGGGGACGCGAGAGGGTGCCTAGCAGAAGGAATAAATATGAGTGTGAGGTTTGCTTGTCTGAAGAAATGCAGCAGGCAACAAGAAAAGCGGTTGAAGTCACCTCAGAATCAGGAAACGCTGAATTCAATATCCGCCGCCCCTGTCGGGAGTGACTGAGTTCGAAGTGAGGTACCGGTGACAGTACCACAGTCTACCAGGCTGTAGTTATCACCCAGAAGTTGACTCAGAAGACAGGCAGCACTTACCACTGGGTGATATATCATTATTATATACTGACCTTGTTGACGACGGTACTGTCTCTTATAAACAAGCAGCTAGCCACGTCTTCTTCCGTCTTGACTTCATCATGGTGCGTTCGTCGAATTGCAAAGTGCCCAAAACTCGAATGGCATCCCAATATACATTCCAAATCATGAAACAGCAGAATACCATTTGAGAACTGCCTTTCTCTCTGAGTCAAGGGTATTCCATCTTATCTTCTGCGGTCCCCTCTTGGGCTGTTGGGAGCTGGAGATCCCACTGAAGAACGATGGCTGTCTCCGCCTCGATAATAAGACATGTAATCCTAAACCTGAAGTCTCGAAAGTGTCTTTCTCTGTCGTCGAAGTGCCCAGTAGGTCCCCCTCTGGCCAGTCTGCTGGGTGGATATACAAACGACCTGCTGGAGAAGCCTGATATCGAGAGAACCCTACCAAAAAAAAGAGAACGTGCCGAAGGGGAATATATAGGAGTAAGATGGGGTTCGGTGTTTGCTCCTACCACAAACAAACATCTAACGGCCAGTGGACACTGGCAAACACAAAGCATTGCGCTGAATCCACCCCAAATTATGATGCTGATCAATCTTCTCGGATTGGGCCACGGAAACTTGCACCTTGGACAATATAGCACTGTTTATGCCTGCTTCTCTTGATGCCTACTGTTTCTTCTCTGCTAAGCCATGGCGTGGTCAACTGGAAAACATGTGGAGCAGCGGCATCGTATCAAGTTACGGCACCTGGCGCTGGGGCTGCTTCACGGCAGAAAATCAACTGGAAATATCTTCGGGGCCCGCCGATCGAACGAGAATATGCTTGTGCATGCATCACAGTCTTGCATAGCGTCTCTCGCTTGCCCCTATGCATCACGGGACAATAGTGTGATACAATCAGGGTGAACAAATACGACAACTGAAGAGATCCATGTTGGATTGCTCTCGGTGCAGTGTAGGAAATGGCGGTGGAAGCTCCTTCCATATAGTTACCGTGGCATTAATGGTGAAGGAGCTCTCAACGAAGTTAACGAGAAAAAATGTCGAAAAGGAAGAGAGATGTGAACGCCCAACCATTCAAAAAGTTTAGTTATAATGTATTGATATCCTGAATATTCCTGTTTCGCGTGCTACAGTCGGCTTTCCACTTTTTCAATTAGTGTACCAGGTATGTACTTTTCATCAGACCTTCCCCTCACAGTAGCTATCGGAGTAGACTTAGGTAACAGGTATTTCGCGAGCATGGGTGTGTAATTCGCGAGCAACACGTGATATTACTTGGCGCCAAGTCAGTAACGCTATATTTCGCGAGCAGTACTCTAGGCGTACCTAACTTCGCGCCTACCTGCGCCTATTAGACGCCTATTCTACTCTACACCTACACCTAATGCCCCCGGCCTACCCTAAGAAGCATATCTACTATAAAGCACGCCTATAAGCACGCCCCCTCGGCTCGCCTCGGCCTATAAGCACGCCTATAAGCACGCCTATAAGCACGCCTAAACTAATCCCCTCGCCCCTACTGCCAGTATGCGTCTACAACTGTACACCTACTGTAAGTCTACGTATATAGATATAAGCACCCCTATATACGTACCGTAGGCATTCCGTATAGTAGGCAGGTATAGGCGTACTTATAGGTATGCTCGCGGGCTCCCTAGACCCCTCGGGCGTACGGTAGGTGTAGACGTACACTGGCAGTAGGCGTTGGCGTAGGCGTACTTATAGGCGTGCTTATAGGCGTGCTTATAGGCGTGCTTCCACTGCTCGCGAAATACAGCCTCGCCTACCTAATTAGGAAATCGTGTCACGTGTTGCTCGCGAATTACACACCTATGCTCGCGAAATACCTGTTACCGTAGACTTATATACATATCTGGACATACAGTACCCCCGCAAAAGTCACCGGGCACCTCCAATTTCACAGCCAAATATCAAAAATACCGAGGTGTATTCTAGCGAATTAGCCTCTATATTCTAAGGAGTAGCCTCTATATTCTAAGGAGTATACGTAATCCTTATACTACTAGTAAAACTAAGTAACTTTTATATAGAAAACTTTTTAATATCTCTTAAGCCTATAGAGTAGCCTTAAATTTAAGAAAAAAAAGTTGGTATTTTTGCCCAAATCCCATACAAAATCGATCTCAACTTTCTTAATTCTTGAATATCTCTATAGGGCTAAGAGATATTAAAAAGTTTTCTATTTAAAAGTTGCTTAGTTTTGCTAGTAGATTGAGTATAAAATATCTACTTTTACATATATAGGCTAGTTACGTAAATATAGACCTTAGAAATTGTTGAATTTGGCTGTGAAATTGGAGGTGCCCGGTGACTTTTGCGGAGGTACTGTAAAGGGGCTGGCAGCGGACCGCCTTGTCATCAAAGCGGCCCTGCCTGGCCTTGCTGCACTTCCCTGGAGCGTCGCTCATCGACGACTACTCCAGATCCCAGCGTCCAATAGACCGGAGGTATCCTCTCCTTCGTAGCAAACAACCATGCGCGAAGCCAGTGATACCACGACATACTCCAACCTTGCAGGATTTCCCCCTCTTCCTTTCTTTCTTGTTCCGTCTTCCATACCTACCCATACCAATCTCCATTCTTTCATTTCACGTCCAAAGAATCTCCTTCGCACTATCCTTATCCCCCTCCAAATCCGCAATCTCCTTCCTCATAACATCGGCCCGGAACGACCTGAAAGCCTTCTCAATCCTCTTCTTCGCTTCCGGGTCTTCCGAAATCGTCCTCTTTGCCGCCCACATTCCCGTCAGGAACCCCGTCTCGCCACCCAAGAACAATCCTCCAATGCCGAAAAAAGTATAGGTAATAATATCGCCCAGCGGCGTCGGAGCTAACAAGGGCGTGATGTCTGGAATGGCCTCTTCGCGACCGTCGGCGAATCGCACGTGCGTGGGTTTCTCGGCGGCCTTGATGGCCTGGTACATGGCGTTACGGTTGGCGCGGACTCGGAACGCGAGAAAGCCGCCGAGCGCAATGCCCGCCAGTGAGCCGATTAGGGCGTGTGTCGAGGCTTTGCTGGCGGCTCGTCGGAGGATGTCGCGGTCGGAATCTCGTAGGCTGTACAGAACAACAATGTCAGATGGCACAGAACCACAGACATAAAGATCCAAGTAGGTACAGGTTGTAGACACAGGTTCGCAACTCACTCGTGCTTCATGTGCTCTTCCGCGAGCTTTCCGAGCTCGTCGCCCGCATTCTTGCGGAACGCAGCCAGAGAATCGGCGGACATTTTGGTGGCAGAAGAGGGTGATTGAGTTGAGCTTGTGTAATTGAGGTATAAGGCTCGCCGTCACAACTCAGGATGGCGAGGATTACTCGGTGTTCTTGATAGCGGAGGTGGCCGGATGAAATCAATGCATTAGGTACTGAGTCGATGTTGGAGCCGCGTTTTTTTTTACTACGTCATAATTGAGTAATTGGATTCCAGGACTAGTACCGCGGTAAAATCCTCTCCGAGTTCCACTGCGACAACCAGATTGTATAGGTACCTACATAGGTATAGTACATAAGGAGGGTAGGTATCTCGTTGGGTCCCTACATAATACTATTGGCATGCCGTCAAGGCTCAAAGGCTTGACGACCGGCTCGAACAATGCCGTGGACGACGCTCCCTGGGATCGTAGCCTCGGATGCCCACACTACCTCATCTAGGTACGGGTTGTATACCATCGTCGTTACTGCAGATATGCGAACGATTGAGATACTCTCCTGTGACTGGTTCCGTTCAGGCTTTGTAAATCGGGAGTCCGATGGTCAGGAAACGCGGGCACAAATGACCTCCAAGGGACGCCGATACTGACTGCGCGTTCATCCCTTGTGGTGCGGTAGTCGACTCACATGCTCTCCCTTTCCACCACCCTTAGACTAACGAATTCTCCCCGGTTTCGTAAGAACATGGGTGGGTAGGCATTTCGTCGTGCAACTTCTGTAAAGCTAGCCTCGGGTAGCCCCTCGGTCCAACGGCCTCAAGGGATTTCACTGCCGCGATCACTGCGAATTGATCGGCCTCGCGGGATACCAGATCCAAGTTGGCGCATCGAGGCCGCTCCAGTAGTTGACTGTTGTGGTTTGGCTTGTTCATTGGTCGCTTTGTGTGTAGTATTGGGCCTCCTCGGCCGCGACCTACAGGAAACCCCTCGGCCGCAGGAGGCCACTTTCCCTGGTGATCGTGCAACGCGATTCGGTTCCAAGGCACGACAGAAGGGCTGCAGTCACTGAGAGTGTCGATAAGCTTGGGCTCCCCTGATAGATCGACAGGGTATATAGAGACACACCCGTTGAGATCGGTACGTGGGGTCACTCGGTAAGCTGAGCCCGGCGGGCTGAGCTGGGACGGCAGCTTTGATGCTCCCGACACGGGAGAGCCATCAGGAACACCGATCTAAAGCGTCAATTTCACACACCCTCAATGTCCAGCGAGTCCAAGAACTTGTCGGCCTGAGCTTTGGCTCTCTGTTCAGCGATCATCTTGCGACGTTCCTCAATCTCCTTTCTTCTCTGCTCCTTCTTCTGTTCTCGTTCCTGGCGTATTCTTTCTGTTTCCTGTCTCTCCTTTTCCAAGGCCTCCATCTCGCGCTTCCTAGCATCAGCATCCTGGCTGAATGCATAAAACCCAGTGCCTTTGGTCCTGACCTCGGCCTTTGCGTCAAAGTGGGTGTCCGGAGGCGGAGTAGGTGATTTATCTCTCTTCTTCGCCAGCTCGGCCATTCTTTCGGCAATGACCTCATCCGGGTTGAACGCCGCATGTTGGATCGTGTCTCCATGAATGACATTGGTGGGCATTGAAGGTCTGGCCGAGAGCCGTTCTTCTTCCTCGGCCAGATTGGCTCGCAGGCGCTTGAGTCTTTCCTCGCGGGCCGCCTGGGCCTTCGTGCCTTTGCGCAGCCGTCCGAATTCGTCAAAGTATTCGACCAGCTCTTCATCTCCGTCTGCGGTGCCGGCGCTATCCGAGTCCGAGTCTTCGGCGTCGTCATCGCCATGCGCTTGGATTTCGGCCCACTTGCGATCGAAATCTACCAGTGTGCGCTCATCGTAGCCCTCCTTGCCAATGTACTCGCCGCGCTTCATGGCGTTGTATAGTCGCACCTTGTCCTCCATTTTTCTCTTTGACCGGTGTAGCTCGGCGGCATCGACGGAGCCAATGTCGTCTTTGGTCTTGTGCCGCTGTTCAAGTTGCCCATCTTGATCTTCAAGGTCGGCGGCCGACCGCTTCTTGACATTTTTGTTGTGTGCGGTAAATATGTCGTTCTTGTCCTTCGAGGGCCGATGTCGTCCGGTACTGGCCTTGGATTTCGTGGACGATGAACTCGAGATTAGTGATGCTAGAGTCGTGGAGAAGGCGAGCGAGGTCGAGGATGATATCTCTTTCGCCGTGGTTTTGGAGGATGGCTTGATGCCGTAGAGACTATCGGGCATGATGCCTACATGAGTGTATCATGAAGGTGCGCTACATACATAGGTATCGTCGAGAAGGCGAATGGCGGATACAGGTACACTGAGAGTGTACGGGTCAAGTTGTTGTAGTCTATGTGGTTCCAGTCATGGTGAGTGGTTCCAAGAAACTTGAAGACGGCGAAGCACACGGAGTTAATGCCGGAGATAATTGCAGCGGGATATTCACACTTTGCCAAATTCGGATGATCAAACATTCAGCCTGATTCAGCCTTGTCGGCGGCTGTTCACCTTCCAGTTTATTTGTTCAAGTCCCGTAATACCTCACCAGCGATTGTCACCTGTTTAAATGATTCAATACGCTGGATTTATCTCGGATCGAGTCTGGCCAATGGCCCGGCGAATTCGTCCAAACATACGGCTACCTGGGATAAGTCCGAGGAGAACGAAATCTATGCTTTCAAAGCGTCGAGAATAGCACCAGTCAAAGCAAGCGTCTTTTCTTCTTCCAGTCTTCTGCCAACAATCTGCAGCCCAACCGGCATGCCATCAACGGCTTCTGGGTTATCTATCACGGTGAAGTCAGTATCACTCACAATCGACTGGCTCGAGCAGAGCAATAACTTACATTCACTGTTTATCTCCTTGTCAAGATCGCTCAGGGGCGAGAAATCGGCCGGCACCGTGTCCTGGTTCTTGTCCACTGCAACACCTGACGGGAAGTTGACGGCAGAATAGTCGAGGATGTTCCAGATGGCAGTATACGCCACATGTTTGTACTTTCCATGTTCCACCGTGCTGAAAGGAGTGGTTGGGCTGAGGATGCCGTCGATGCCAGCTTCCGCCCAGCGGTCAATGTACTCCTGACACAACTTGTTGCGCTCCAGATGCAGCTGCCACAGATCATAGCAGCCCATCTCGGTGGCCTCCTCGTATGCCTTCATCTGAGGATGGAAAGGCTCACCGACGGGCTCGAGTGCCTTGCGGCAAGATTTGCCGCCATCAGCGACAAAGAAGCGAGACTAAGTAACCATTAACTAGCTGTCAATGACTAACCCCCGAAAAAAGGAAACGTACCAGAATGTTCAGAGCCTGCGGATGGCTCGAGGAATCCCAGTCGACGACTTCATGTCCGGCTTTTCGAAGCTTCTCCACGGTCGTCTTTAGGGCTCTCTGGACAGGTGGCGTAGGGGCCACTTGGCGATCGTTCCAAATGACACCAAACTTCAACTTTTTCGGCAGCTGCACATCCCGCCAGGGGATCGGAAGAGCCTTGGGGTCTTTCAACCAGGGCTTCGAGTCAACGACCGACTTGGCGAACAATTTCAAATCCGACAGCGTCGGTCCCATGGGTCCTGCAATAGCGGTCAGCATCGATGGCATAACACAGACTAAAAGCTGCTATGTACTTACCGTTGACGCTGTTGACTGATTCTTGTCCAGCAAGGCCCGAGGTACATCCCGCGGTTGGGAACCGGCCAAGCGATGGTCGTAGAGTGAAAATACCGGTGCATGATGCCGGAATGCGCAATGAACCGCCAATATCGGTTCCTACACCCAAAGGACTCCCGTGGAATGCGAGGAGGGCAGACTCGCCTCCGGAACTTCCGCCGGGCGTGGTTGTAAGTCGAAGAGGATTCAGTGTTCTATACCTGTTAGTTCAAACTACTTTTGTCGCCACTGAGACAACATGACATACCTTCCAAAAGTGTTATTGACGGTCTCGGCCATCATCATTGCCGTTGGCACGTTGGTCTTGACGTAGATGACGGCACCAAGAGACTTGAGTAAATCGACCAGGACGCTGTTTTGCTTGTGTGGCTTGTTGCACCACGACACAAACCCAACCGTCGAGTCCTTGCCAACGACATTGAAGTTGTCCTTGATCGAGATTGGCAGGCCATGGAGAGGACCAACAACAGTTCCAGTCCGGCTAAATGCTTCGTCCAGGGCCTCTGCGGCTGCCAACGCCTCGGGAAACATTGTTTCACTCAGACAGTTCGTCTGTCAAGGCAAACATGACATCAGCACGGATCATTCTCAATGTGAAAGTGCTTTCTTACCAATTGGTGTGCTGCTGCTGCTCTCTTGCAGAATGCCGATGTAACGGCCTTTGCACTCCAGGTCTTGTCCCTGATACGCTCGAGGATCTCTTCTGACGTGCTTGAAGTTATTTTCAGCTCTTCGGGAGTGAACCATCCGGACGTTTCGGGAAACGAAGTAACGTCCAGCTGGCTTTTCGAAGGCAACACCTCTGCTGGAATCAACCATTCAGGAGGAATGCTCTTCATCAAGGCTGCCCGTTTGGCAGCAGCAATGGATTCCCATTCTGCCGGTGGTGAGATGGCCATCGTGCTTGCAAATTCAACTTTTCGGATATGGACAACAAGTACAAACGGAACACACTACAGTGGTTGAATGTAAGAAAGAAAGATATCAGAAACGGCCGAATGTACTATGTACTACTACCATTGACAACCATCGGACACCTCCACGGCGACGGCGATTGCCTACACAGTACACTACATCAACCATTGCTACTCCACACTCAACGCTTGGGCCACACACCAACCAGTCTGGCGGACATTTCGGACAGTGTGGCGAATGGCCGCCCTCTCGGTCGCGTGCGCTCCAGGTCTCCTGAGCCAGTTGAGGGGGCGATATTGACCAGTATCAGACCAGAATTCGGCTCCTGGAGGACGGTCGACGACTCCATAGCCGATAACGCGGCCCAGCGTGCTGGTCCGCGGCTGTTAGGTCTCCTGTTAGGGGGCGTTCTCGACCGGGGTCAAGTTGATATTCGGCTGATGGTGCCGGGTTTCGGCGCTCTTCCGCCTTGACCAAGAGGACTATCATTTGCCGCCACGACAGACTTTTCCACACACAGCATTAGCAACCCACAAATCTTCGATCTTGCCCACGAGGCTCTGCAGCAATCTCCCCGCCTGACCCTTGCACCTCCGCAAACAGGACAAGGTTCCTCTTGCCCCATCCGGGCCATATCATGTGGAGGACTGACAAGTGACAGCGATAAATGTGTGATAAGCCAGTCAGAGAGATACTGAAATCGACAACGCTCGGTTCGGCTACTTGTTGGCTTTGCGCTTGCCAGACGCCGACCCACCGCAGTATTTAGAAGGAGCCTCCCCAGGCCGACTTCCAGATATCCTGAACCATCCTTTCGACCTGGGGTTGTGAGTGTGTGTGCGCGCAAAATCCCAAAAATCCATCACCATGGCCAGAGCCTCATCTTTCAGGGCCTACCTGAGGTCCGACAAGTCACCACAGGAGAAAAAGTTGGTCCGCAAGGTCGACTTTTTCATCCTGTCGTTTTGTTGTCTCATGTACTTTTTCAATTATTTGGATCGGTCCAACTTGACCCAGGCCTATGTCTCTGGCATGAAAGAAGACCTGAACTTTAAGGGGAACCAGTTGACTCAGATCACGACCATTTTCACCTGCGGCTACATTGTGTAAGTTTGCCACAACAAGGCTGTCGCCTATCGTTTTCTATCGGTCAGCAACTAACTGTTCTTCAAGCGGAATGATACCCTGCAACCTTGCACTCTACTACATCAAGCCCAGGATCTTTTTCCCTTCGATGTGTTGTTTCTGGGCCGCTCTGACCATGATCACGGCTGCCTCCTCGCACCCAAAACATATCATGGTGATCCGGTTTTTCGTCGGAGTTTCCGAAGCCAGCACCTTCATCGGCACCCATTACATTCTTGGATCATGGTACACGGAAAAAGAACTCGGCAAGCGAAGCGGTATCTTCACCGCCTCCGGACTTGCCGGCACCATGTTTGGAGGATTCATCCAATCCGGGATCTACAAAAGCATGAACGGACTACAAGGCCTCAGCGGCTGGAAGTGGCTTTTCATCGTTGACGGCATCATCACTTTACCCGTGGCCTTTTACGGGTTTTTATTGTTTCCCGACACTCCATCAACCACATCCGCCCCATACTTGAGCGCCGAAGAGCGCCAGCTCGCCATCTCCCGAGTGCCCGAGGTGCCGGAACAAAAGCCCATTTCGCTGGCATTTGTCCGCCGCGTGTTGCGCTCGTGGCAGTTCTACGGCTTCGTCATCCTCTGGATCATCGCCGGCGAAACCGAGAGTTTCAGCTCCAACAGTTTGCTCGCTCTGTACATGAAAGCCACGCCCGACGCGCACTACAGTGTTGTCCAGCTCAACAATTACCCAACTGGTGTCCCCGCCGTGGGCATCGTGTCGACCTTGTTCTGGGCCACGTTGACCGATTACTTGGGAGGGAAACGGTACTTGGTGGGCTACTGGATCGCCGTCACTGGCATCGTCACCTCGGCCATTATTTTGTCGCCTTCCAGTTCCGTCGCTGCCCATTTCGGCGCTTACTACTGGGCCGGCTCGGTGTATGCTTGTCAAGCTACCTTTTTCGCTTGGGCCAATGATGCTCTGAGATACGAGGAGGATTCCCTGCGTGCCATTGTCATTGCATGCATGAATCTGGGGAACAATGCCGTCAATGCCTGGTGGTCGATTCTGTTTTACTCGGCTGATATGGCTCCAAAGTTCACGGTAAGATTGATCGATTGATCTGGCTGGGTTGTTGAATGTGTGTGCTAATGTTTGTGACAGAAAGGTATGTGGGCCATGATCGCCATGAGCATTGCACTTGCAGTCTGGACCGCCGTCTTGCAGATTGTCGAAAGGAGGACGGCGAGTAAGAGAATCGTGTCGACTGAAGAGGCACCTTCGGAGAATGTGGAAAAGCAGTCGTTCAGTGAGCCTCAGAAGGCGTAGAATGGGATATACAGGGACATATGTACCTGTCCGAATACTACGTCTACTGGGTAAATTGGCTACAATATGTGAACAGAACAGGCACTTGTTTTGAAATTCAATGGAATTTAATTCACAATGATAATTAATGTCTCGTAGTCCTACGGAGCGAAGCGAAGTAGGTCTAGTTATATTGTTCGTATTAATTGCACGCTCTTAATGTGGCTGGTCCAGTGGTCGCAGTGCGCCGCTCGTCAGTGCCATAGTTGAAGTCCAACTTGTTCCTTGGCACAAATTGTAGTATACTTTTCGAGGCTTCAACCTCACTCATTCAATCTGCAGTGGTTCCGTTACTAGTACTATATTTCTCTCTAGCTACACTTCACTGCATGATACAGTACCTCTACCTCAACAATCAATCAGTCTATTACTGTACTTTATTCAGATACCGTACAATGATGATGCGGCTCCAGCTCCGTAATCTTCACAATGGACGTCGCAGAACGGGTCAAATTGGCCCTAGAAATGATACCGAGTCAGGCCGACCGACCCCTCTGGTCGTATTGAGAATGATTGATCGCAAGGCTGACATACTTTCTGTCTCAAGCATGTGAACGATGTAAACGACTCAGACGGAAATGCGACACCGAACTCCCCAGCTGTCGGTTGTGCCGGGCGGCTCATGCGAAATGCGAGTTTAGGGATCATGTTCTTGGGGAGGTTGTTTCGAGGAGGTAGGTTCACCGTTCGTCCTTGAGCATTTGCAGCCAGAGGAGGGTTTCTCTACCTACTCCTCTACGCTACGCTCCGTCGGATGAGGCTGTCTGTCTAGGTACCATCAGCGCCCAGTCACTGCATCCGTCTCTGCATCTGAGACGCCTTCTTCCAAACACTGCAGAGGCCACTCACTCAACTCCAACCCCGTTGTCCGTCTTCTACATAATTTGTCGATTCACTTCACCGAAAGTTGGGCGGCAAAATCCACTCTTGAATTCTTCAAGCTCAATCAATGTGAAGGGAAGGCCCCCCGCTAAGCATTTTTGTGTCGTGTCATTTAGTCAAGTCAAAGACCTCCTCGACCGATGGACGTCTCTTCGGCAAGTTGAAGTTGAACAAGAAACGGAACTTCAAGCGGAGACGGGTACATGGGAGGATCACAATCCGAGGGTTATTCCTTCGGCGGCAGTCCACCAGCGCCTCAACTTTGACGCTCACTTTCCAGCGGGCCCCAACGACGGCGACGATTTTGTGTTTTTCGGATCGTCGTCTGCACAGGTCTTGTCGACGGAGTTGTTGGCGATAATTTGTCCTGAGTCGACTTTACTACAGCAGCCACAAGAACCCTTCCTCTCAGGTAGTAGACGACGAGGTCAAGGCCGTCGTCCTGATCTCGACGAAAAAACAGTGGCAGTTGCTAGCATCCTACCGACCAAAACGCTGATTCTACGTCTACTCGACATTTATAATCGGTCGTGCATGGTCTTTTGGCCCTTTCATCTCGAGTGTATGACTGATGATGAAGCAATCGAGGGGTTCTTTCGGTACGTGGTAAAGGAGCAGCAGCAACAGACGGACTCTGACCCAGATTCTCAATCACAATCACAACCACAAATTGCTGTCAGTCACGCGAATTTCCAACTCGCCATAATCTGCTGTATTGGCTGTGCATGTGCTTCTTCCCACGGCAATGCTACAATGGCTCTCCGAGCCTACGAAGACTCATTCTACAAGATCGCCTCATCAAAAGCCAAAAACGTGCTCTCGGAAGCGACGCACGACTCCCTCCGCAGCCTGATGCTCGTCATTATTTACTTGCTGTTCCGTCCCCAAAAAGGCGATCTGTGGCTGCATCTAGAATCGGCCGTCCGCTTGGCCATTGAGCTCGGGTACCATCGAGAAGATGCACCATTCGCAGAGACAGCGGAACAAAAGGCGCAGAGAAGTCGCACTTTCTGGACCTTGTATCGATTGGACCACATGGTTGCCGAGACATACGGGAGGCCGACGGATGATTTGGAGGCTATTAGTACGATTGAACTGCCGCATCCGACTGCTGTGCCGTCAACGTCCCCACTGGCGGCGTCCCATCCTCATCCTCCGCCTCCTCCTCCTTCTGCTGCACCAGCAGCAGATCTCTCCTCCTTGCTGGCCTTGCTCAGCTATATCCGCTCCTCCATCTTCAAGACCGTCTATCTCCCCGCGGGGGTCTGGGGTGCAGGTGCAGGTTCGCCAGTCACAATTGACGACGCATACTATAAAGTCCAACTTGATGAGATTGAGCAATGGCGGCGGCAGACTACCACCACCGCAACGAATGCCGACGGCCTCAGTACCTATAGTCTGGCCTGCACAATCGCCTACCACTCTTCGGTCTTGTTTCTATTCCAAAAGTCGACGCTGTTCGCGCTGTCCAAACTGACAGAAGACTCCACGGTGGAGTCCAGTGTAGACGGCGGTAGAAATGTTGTGCCTGTCGGATCCGTCGCTGTCCAGAGCTTCAACTCGGCCATTGCGCTCATAGACTGCCATGAGAGGATAATTCTGTCTGACGACTCTGAGTTGTTTTCCAATTACCCCGTGACATTTGTGTCGGCCCACGAAATCTACGTGGCTAGTCTGACGTTTGTGGCTGGGTGCTTCTGTCTACTTGATGGCCGAATCAAGCTGGAGGACTTGAGCAGCGGACAAGAGTTCCATACCAATCCCGCCACCAGTACAAAACAGTCTTGGGTGTTGCTGGCGGGTCTCAGGGGCCAAGATACAAGAGCTGAAAGACAGCGACCGCTGCACCAGATATCAGCTTCGTGCATCGCCCTGCTTACCTGGTGCACATTCCAATGGCCAGGCATGAGTGGGATGCTGGAGATCTATCGAGAACTCTCCTCGGAGGTTCTTCCAAAGATGGCCGCAAAGGGTATGGTGTGAGTAGCCGCTGATTGTGTCTCGGTGTGACTCCAGTCCCTCGTAGCGGCGCACTGATACCAGGTTTTTCGCCAACGCTATGTTTATACATTGTCCCTGTGAGTCTGGGACAATAGGCAAACCGCCCGTCGGTCAACCAGCCAGAAAAGGTTCCGTCCAGTCGGGAGTGTGGATGAATCCGTCCAGAAAATCAAAAGTGGTCTCATCCCAGGCAAAGTCGTCAAACCTCGAAAGATCCCAATCAAAGGCATCGGCATTGGAAAGTGCCGTCTCCAAGTCCTGAATGCCCGTTCCACCGACACCAGTGTCTGCCGCCAGGGCTTCAAACCTAGTTGTCCCGGGGTACAACAAATGTGCCAGCTCTTCATCCTGTTCGCGACTGAAAGCAGCGCCCGGGTGGGTGCCGGACATGATTGCCTGAATCAAAGGAGCCAGCAAGCGATTATATACTTCCAAGCACCGGGATACTTCTGGCCAGTATTCCGATGAAACACTCTGCAGATTCCGGGCAAACAGCGATGTCATCTCGGATATTTCGCCGGGGCTGAACTTGGTGAGGATGGCCTGGGACCCGTGTCGCAAACAGAAAAGAACAATTACGGCCGAGGCAAAGGTGTGGTGCGCCGCCAGCCACGGACGTCGGAAGTAGCCGCCCTGGATGTCTCTACCGTAGCTGGAAGCCACAGCACAGGCATTCTCAAACGCGATGAGGAGACTCCTCGCAGTTGGTTTTGGTGTCAATGGAGAGGGCCGATGGAGGTATGTCAGAGCATTATGGTAGGCCGTCTCGGTCCAGCCGTAGGTATCACGGTGTCGGTCATACCAGGTGTGAAGCTTGGCCTCCATCCGTGCCAACCACTGTTCCCAAGATCCGCCAAATGACTTTCCCCGGAAGTGCACCTCGACCATATCCGAATGGATCTGCCGATACTCCAGCCAGTGCAGCGCGGGCTCCTTGGAATGACTTGGCGAGCCGGATAAAGGTGCTGAGAGTGAGTTGCTGGAGATGCATTTGTCGTCCAAGACGGAAAAATGGCCTGTGCTGATGGCCGCATCGGACAGCGAAATCGGATACTGCAGTGCAGCGCAAACATGTCTGTCAAAACAGTAGCTCAACCAGAACAGGCGTCTTCTCATGTCCATTGAGAGATCGTCAAGAGTGGGTGTTCCGTCGTCTGGTTCTCGGTGCAGGCCGAGCTTCAAACACAGTCTCATTGCTGAGCCTGACAGCATCCAGACACTAGCACATCTGGGATTAATGGTGCCGTAATGCAGTATCAACAAAATAGCTTGCAGTTCAGACATCTCCGAGGGGAACACGGCCGGATCGTCCAGATGTCTCGCACCATCTTGAAACAGACTTTCAGAGAATGCCATCCTCTGCTGACCATGACCGCTGGAAGCGCTTCCTAGTGAGGCGGAGATGGCCAGCACGATATGAACAATGAGAAAGTCGTAGTCTGGAGCCACCGACGGGACACCTTGGTCGTGCACCATGCCAAGCACCCTGTCGACCTGTCGCCACAAAGTAGGTTCGTGTACCATGGGTAGGAGGGAGTGGACCTTTTCCACAAACACCTGGATCAGTGTCCTCACGATCCGCGGCGGTATGGCGGCCAGATTCCTGACACTAATAAACCCCTGGGTTGTGCCGCTAGCTTTAGCAGTAGCGCCTTCATTGCTGTCGTTTCTAGTAGCATTAGCACTTGATGCAAAGACTCGCGAAGACGTCAATCCCATCGTGTTGCGTGGTATTTGGCATGCCGCTGACCGGTCAGGTGTCATGGAGCTGATCATCTTCCGCAGACTGGGACACTGTCTGGCCTGGAAGCGAGCTGCGTCCGCCGATCTTGCCGATCTAATTGCATATCATGTGCCCGAGTCTGGAACACATCACTTTCTAGGACTTTTGCATTGGAAGTGTCCCCGTATGTATCGTGGCTTGTAGAGTCGCCGTCTCGGAAAAAGAAGGGCCCCTGGCCTCCACGGCCACTAGTACGACGTCGCTCGGGCCCGCGAGTCGAGTCTTGCAGCTTCGTTTCAATCCGCCTAATGTCTTCCATGAGGAACTGCGTAATGCTCCGCGGGACATCGTGGATCCCGTCCACGCTCGAGCTGGTGCATTTGGCATATGCTGCGGCACACTGAGAACATGGATTGCCTTTGTCACACTGCAACACGACACAACACGAGGTCAACAAGACCGTGTCAAAAAAGAAAGAGGAGACTTGCTGCCTTGCCTCCGGGAAGAGAATCCTTGAACTCACTTTGATTTTCTTTGCCCGACAGCGAGCACATGCCAAGGATGCTCGCTGACATCCGGCGACTTTGCGCGGCATATGAGGGCTGCCTTCGTAGTATTAGTATCACTGTCTGTTCTCCGAGTCCCTCCACTTCTCGGCTAGGTCAGACGCCATTCAGTGGCCGGGACAGTGAAAATATCTATGCATTTCTCTATCAACGCACGTGCTCCGGCACTTTGTTGGGGAAGAGTTGAATCCGGCGCTGAAGTTCAAGTTCTGCAGGAAACATGCATTTCGAGGTTTGAGGTTGAAGTTGGAATGTCGTCGGAGATCGGACGATCGGACGATCGGATGTTCGGATGGTCGTGATCCTCCGACCAACGGAGGATCGGAGGAATTCACATCTCCGCTTCAAGTTCAACATTATGATGCTTACTTACCACTGCCACGCTGCCAGCTGGACTGGTCAGAAAGGATCCGTTTAGGATTCATTCTCTTCTGATCCTTTTTCTTTCTTCTCTCTCTGCCTGGTCTATCATGTCAAATTTCTCTTCTGACACGCCAGAAAGGTCTTTACAGGGCATGAACTGTCAACGATGCAGTCGCCCGAGACATCAGTAGAACCACCAGCAGAGCCACCGCCGTCTCTTCGTCTCCAGGACGAGTTAAAAGCAAACAGACGACGCCGAGAGAAGCCTCAATTGTCATGTAATCTCTGTCGCAAACGAAAGTGAGCCCAGCCCAGCTTCCTGACAACAACCTCTCGTCTCACCTCGCCTTGCCCAGCCTGCTTTTGTCATGTTTGCCCTCTGGCCGACCAGCCAATCCATTGCCTAGTTTCTTACCATATCTGTCTGATATGAGACAGGTTGAAATGTGATCGAGGCCAGCCATGCCACAACTGTGCCCGACGTGGTCTGCTAGAGTCGTGTGTCTACGCGAGCTCTAATGGAGCGAGGCCCGCGCGATGCTATGACCCTCCTCCACAGGCCTCTACCGACTCGAGGGTGCGAGATCGAGTGAGAATCCTTGAGGAACGAGTTGCTCAGCTCCTGAACGCCACTGGCGGCGGCGTGAACGTGCCACCATCTGACGTTGCTCAACCGGCATTACCTACACCGTCAGCGTCAGCAACACCTCATTCCGTGCAGGGAGTCACCCGTACGAGTGGCGGTGGTGGAGACCAAGACCACGACCACGACCATGACCAGGAAGACGTTCATCGGTATGCCTATGCCAAATTCAAGGTGGACTCGCCTGGCCTCTTCACACGCTCCTCCATGAGCGTCACCTATTTCGGATCTGCTCACTGGATGGCAATCCTTGAAGCCGTAAGTTGATGCTGAAATTCTGGCAGCCGCTGCCCCAGATAGGACCCATCAAAAAGGATTTTGTCTCTGACATTGAAACAGATTCCCGGTCTAGACGAGGTGCTGAATGCCTCTTGTATGACTGAGACGACTGCTGGCTACGGAGACACTGGCATGCAGTGCCATCAAAAGATGGATCTCCTCCTCCCGTCGTGCAAGACTCTCGACAAAGCGGAAATCCTAGCGGCCCTCCCGCCCAAGGAAACGGTTGATATATTGATGGCAGAATGCATCCTCCACACTAGCCAGGAGCCAAGTACGTCACGTCGTTTTGACCTACAGTTGACTTGACTACTGACAAGAAGCGAGCAGTGATTGTTCACGCACCTACATTCTACAAGGAGGTGAGACCTCAACCTTGTCCCCTTTAATGGGCCTACATACAAAATATGAGGACTGACACATTGTGGGACGGTATACCTACAGTACGCGGAATTTTGGGCAGATCCTTCGTCCACGTCCACCATGTGGCTGGGCCTACTATTCGCATTGATGACGTTGGGAGTACAGTACCAACAATTCACGCCAGGCCGGTCCCAACACAAACAACCGAACACGAACGACGAGAGCGAACCGCCCGAAACCGAACAGATAGTAAAAAAGTACCGCGAAAAAACAATCGAATGCCTTTTGCTGAGCAAGTACATCAATGGACCACCCTACGCCCTTCAGACATTACTTCTCCTCATCTTCGGCGACTTCACCCGGGGAGATAGTACCGAAAATGTCAACGGTCTCTGGGTCCTCTGGGGCGTCATTGTGCAGATCGCCTTGCGCTCCGGGTACCACCGTGACGGCGCGCACTTTTTCCCTAGTCTGACGCCGTTCGAAGCAGAGACTCGCAGGAGGATATGGGCCATCATGCTCGAATGGGACATGTATGTGTCGGTGTCCTTCGGCTTGCCCAGAAACATCAATCTGCAGCAATGCGACACTGCCGAACCACGCAATCTCAGGGACGAAGACTTGTATATCGATATGACTGAACTGCCACCGCCCAGACCGGAAACAGAGTATACAAGGCCGCAGTATCACAACGACATGAATCGACTGATGCAAGTGCTCTCGGACATCTCTGACGCGACATGCACTACATCCATCCCGTCCCTTTCCAAGGTAACGAGGCTTGACACCGCCCTGAACAACATTTACCACCAAATCTCGGCGAGATGGGCACCCACTGCACCTATTGATACCGACTCTAACGCCGCTAACCCTAACGCTGACTCGGACCCTGACCCTGACCCTTGCGACTCTCTCCAATTCACATTCATGACCCTGATGTATCTCCGAGCCAAAATCACTTTACACCGCAAGTTTTTGTTTCAAGGCCGCCGGCGGCGGGGGGTCCCGGTCCATGTCCAGTGCCAAGAATCGCGCAATACCTGCCTTGAAGCCGCGTTGGCAATGCTGCAGCATCAATGGTCATTATATCTGCAGACTCGCGTGGGTGGACCCTTGTGTCGAGATAGCAGGAAACTGCTGACCCCGTTGGTGCCGGACTTTTTGCTGGCCACGGCTGTTCTTTGTGCCGAGCTTGCAATGGATCTTGAGTCGAAGGCTCCAGTGGATGCGAGTGGAAGCGGCACTCGCAATGACAGTATCAACGGAGCTGCAACAGTCAGCGTCACCAACGACTCGAACTCCTCAGACGACATGCCAGAGCGCGTCTACCACGCCCTAAGCAGCGCATATATCGTCTGGCTTTATGAGAACGACGTCGATGCCTCGCGCGGCGTCAAGATGATTGTGGCGGCGCTGAACCACCTGTTGGGTAAAGCACAGGTTGCCGGCTATGGGACGTGGAAGGGTCCATTGTCACTTAACCGCCCGAGTTGGGCAGGACGAGGACAGCAACAAGGACAGCAGCAGCAGCAGCAGCAGCACCAATCGCAGTCGCCAGCGAGCGCACAGACACAGGCACAGCAACGATATGGTCATGGTTCTGTCGATAAAAACCCAAACTCACCTGCAGTAGGGTTGGACAATAACAATACTACTGCCGAGCGTGGAGAAGCAGCCAGGCCGCCGCAGCGCCAGATGCCATATTCTGGGATTGGCAACTTTCCTATTTGATTTGATCTGGGGCCGGGGGATTTGGGGGGCTGGGACGGGGAGTGGCGAGCTGAGGTTGCTTGTACTGGACTGGTTGCATGGTTTGTATAATCGACGCAGAAGAAAACCACTGATGCTGTCGGCACTGACACTGCAAGCTGAGGCGCTTTTTTCACTGTTCTCATTCTTTGATCTAAGATGTATGTGAAGAAGTGAATTCTCAAGATACGAAGGGCAGCCGGGTTCTAAGTCGTAAGTCTACACAGACAGAAAGACAGACAGACATGGTCCTTTAGGTACCTACTTAAATTGTACTTCGAGTTCATGAGTCATGAGCAAGGACAGTCCTCAACATAGCCTTGCCGAAAGCCAGAAGCCAGAAGGTATAGAACTTGAAATTCAATGTGTGGATGCTCCTTGCTCCAAGGCGAGACTCGGTAAACTAGACTTGACCAAGGCAGAGTCAAGGAAGACAAGACAGCAGGCCAGTAGGACGATGACAATGACGAACAATCTTTCCCCTCGGTATTTTCCTCTTAATAGGAATTCATCTCTCCCAAACCATAGCGTCGAAGTCTGGCTCTTCTCTTGGTGGCTGTCTTTGATATCGAGTCTTGCCAGTCCTGTAAGAGTCCAAGGCGCAAGGGTGTGTGACTACCATAGGTACCGTGCTCCGCCTGTACACTCGGAAAAACACGCTTGCTCTACCAGCCATGTATGTGCAATGTGTGATCTGGTTCTTTCTCGAGGGGCGTTCCCACTCCGACTATCGGCCGCGGCTGAGAGAGCAAAAGAGGGCAAAGACCATTTCCAACGAACGACAGGTGAACGATGATTAATGACCTTGACCTCTGCAAAATCATGGCAGAGTTGAATTGGCTTGCTTCCCATGGGTCAATTGCCAGATGATATGATCTGCCGTAGCTCACAGCAAGGCTCTTCTGCGATAACAAGATCTGGGCGTTGATTGAATGCTTGAATCCTCCTCGCCTGCATGTAGAAAGACGCGACGCCGCGCAAGGCGTTTACACCTTTCACGGCGTAAATGGCGTCCTCCTTTTACCGCTCTGGCGTTCGATAGACTCATCCAGCACACGGACGCATTCGGAAGGGTCTGGGAACAGAACACCAACTTGACTTCATCACGACCAGCTGTCAACACTGGACCGGACACAACGGCCATTGCAACAATCGATAAGAGGTGTCCCCACCTATCCTGGCTCTGCAGGTATGAAACGTGCTGAAGCGGCAGTCGGAAATCAAACCCTGTAAATGGTGGCCCCGTACAGTATCGAAACAGAACCCCGGGTTATTGGTGTGCAGTACTAGTCTGCCGGGCCCATAGTATAGCGACAATACTGAATCGCCAATCGGTTCCAATCTCCATCCAAACACACCTCCGAGCACAGCACTTCTCGAGCACTCTCACTCCACACCTCATCAAAGCGTGCCGCAGATGAGGTACCGTTTCCCGTCCCCATGCTTGAATAGAATATCAAGATTGTCTGCCTCGCTTCGTCGAGGTCGTAAAGTCTCGATTCATTTCAATTCACTCATAACAGCTTCAAACCCCCTGTAACCCGATCAACCACGCTCTTTGGCCCCAAAACACCCAAAACAGTCGCACTCCCCGCCGCGATCTGCGTTCTGCCAGCATCATGAATGATTCTCGCACAAAGACCAAGACTCATAGCTTGCGCTTGTAAAGTTTCCAATTCTTCTTCCGACTTGACCTGCACGGCGATTTTTGGTTGGCCGCCACGTTCCCATCTTTTCAAAAGCGATGCCGATGTAGGATGCGACAAAAGGTATTTGTAGCAGGCGAGTGTGGCGTGTGAGCATTGGGCGGCGATTTTACCTAAACATACACCGAAGAGAGTGATTAGCCCGGCTCATGCAACGCTTTCAACGCAACGCTTTCATCGCAACGACAAGTGCAGAAACCAAAGCTTTCTCAAAGCTTGCTCAAAGCTCAATTCTTTCGCTTTGCCTTTCTCACCTTTTCCCATCCCCAAATCCGTACGGACCGCCAACACCAGCTTCACTTCCTCGTTTGAGTCTCTGAAATCGCCTAATTCTTTACCATCCCCTTCTTCTTCGTCCTCTTCTTCATCTTCCTCGTCATCGGCCTCCTCGTCGCTCGAGTCTGCATGGACTTTAACATCGTAACTGTTCGGCCAGCTCTTTTTGACTCCGCCCGTAGAAGTTGGTGAAGTGCCGAAAATTCCAATGCTGGACCCTGAGCCGATAAAATAGCCTGCTAGGAGACCTAGGATGAGGGAGGAGACGGCGACGGCGGTAAGTGAAGGAGGGCCTGAAGGGCCGCCAACTTTCTCGGCCATGATGGCGGGCGCAGACGAAGACTGGAAAAAAGCAGAAAAAAATGATTGAAGCGGATTGGAAAAGAGATCGTGCGGCGGTCAAATTAAGGGGGCTTTATGTTATCCAGGAAGGACATGTTCGTTTAGTTGTTGGGAGCCATGGTGATTATATGCTACTAGTAGTACATACGTACAGAAAATCATTGAGGTCTCAACTAATAAATGGTACCCGCAACAACGTCACTGGCAGTGATAAAAATATGCCAAGCCTCGCATCCTAAATAAGTACATGTTTGCAACAAGGCTGACTCAGTACGAGTTTAGGTAAGGCACGAGGCATATGTACATGTACCTAACACGGACCTGTTTGAGCCAGTACTCCCATTACTGACGCCATGATCATTCAATAATCAATCGAGACTGCTGCCAGAGACCGGACGAAAAATGGGTAGTATTATAATAGCACTTTGAAACCACGCAACCACTCTATCTCACATCTCTCAGACTGGAGGACCACTGGTATCTTCACCCTTCTTGTTGCCCTTGATAGATTCGACAAATTCTTTGGCCCATTCTTTTGCCTTTTGAAGTTGGCCATGTAGGAACTGCCACCAAGTGCTCTTTTGTTCTTGACCAGAAGAGTGGTCGCTGTCGCTGTCACCGTCAGCCTCATTATCTGTAGCTGCCGACTCTGACTCTCCATTTCCGTCTTGATCTTGCTCTTGATCTGCGACGATCGCATCCTTATCAGCATTTGGATTGTCAACTGGCAGACCTTGACTCTCAGTCTCATTCTCGTCTTCATTTTCAGGATCCGCCGGAGTTTCAAGCCCAGGAGCGCCAGGATCGCTATGCAACCCCTCCGGTTTCAAAGGAAGCCTCAAAGTGCCATTATTCGGATGCGGAGCAATCCCCAACGAATCACAAACGATATTATACACCTCGGTATTTTGGAAAACCGGCAGACGACTATTAGGTGTATGCGGGAACGCAGGGCCACGGGCGACAAAAATGGCGCGCATGAGTGGATGTTCATGGTCATAACCATGGAGACCTTTTGGGGAGTACTCTTTCCCTGTCTTGAGGGCATCAGCAACATCGAAATCTTCCTTTGTCACGACGGCCCAGCCTGTCTTGGGGACGATCCAGAGCTCTGCGATCCGGGGATTGTTGGAAAAGTGGTACCGTTCGGGCATTGTTTCGCGGGTATAAACGTCAAAACCACTACCTGGTTTTTTGGCCTCGGCAGATAAATGTTGATACAAAATCTCCAAATCTCGATCAGGGTCGTTCAGTCGCAAACCTCTCAGCGGCCAGCCGTCAATATGGTGGACCAGAGACACATCCATGATATCTTCAAGTTGGATCAGTCGACTTGTGGAAGTCGTTGCCATGCCGTGGTCCGAGACAATCACAATGTTGACGACCTCAGTCAAGTTGCGCACATAGAGTCCTTCGACGAGCATGGTCAACATACTGTCGACATCGGCAATGGTTGCTCTAATCTCGGTACTGTTGGGGCCGTATTTGTGTCCGTCTGCATCGACATTTGGCACGTAAGCCCCGATAAACTGGGGCCGTCTCTCACTATCGGGTGCTGCTGCATCATCTTCATCACCCGGAAGGTCAAGCCAGTGTAGAATCCGATCGACCTTGCGAGGTAAGGCCTCTGAACCATTGTATTTGTCCAGATAAGTGGGATTCACGTCGGGAATATGTGCTTCAGACCCGGGCCACATGTGGATTGCAGATCTGACACCCTGGTGTTCAGCTGTCACCCAGAGTGGCTCGGCCATCCACCATTTCGGCTGCATCGAGACGCTAAGGTCCGTGTAGTAGAATTCTTCCTCGAACTCTGGGTCCCAAAATTGGTTGCTGACAATTCCATGACTTTCAGGATAGAGGCCGGTAACAAGGGTGAAATGGTTGGGGAACGTGACAGAGGGAAAGGACGGAAGCATATATTTCGGAGATACGCCACTCGCAATGAACGCATTCAGCGCCGGAGTGATGTTGCGGTTTAAAAAGTCGGCGCGAAATCCGTCTAGAGAGATGAGGATCGTTGTCGGTCTGAAGATGTGTGTGCCGTTGCTGAGTTTAGTGGGTTGGTGGACTGTCGGCGAGAAGGTCCTTCGGGAAGCCTTATAGGCACCGAAAACCAGGGCCACGAATAAAACGATGATGGCGACGTGTATCAACGCCAGGCGGCCACGGTGCGACTGGCGAGGGGGCTTCTTCTCCCATTTTGTACCATCAAGTTCGAATGAATCCAGGGAAGACTGCGAACTTGTGTCTTTGAAACCGCCTTCCATCTCGAAAATCATATCCGATGTCTCTTTGCCCCGTTTGGACCGCTTTGTCCGAGTCTTCCGACGTGTGGTTTCGGTCGTGCCATCTTTCATGCGATCTTTGAGCCGGAGGAGTCCTCGAGCCGGCGCAAACCTGGGGGGTTTGTGCAACAACGCCTCTTGTGCCTCGGACTCTTCCAGGACGTCTCGGTCACGGTCTGTGACTGTATCCGCATCATCCTCGCCTTCGCTGTCGGACCCGGAACTTGGATCGGATGCTACGATGGCGGCGTCGTCATCGTAATGTTTCTCGGAAAGGAGCCCATCGCGGTCGGCGGCCATTGTCATAGAAGCGCGTAATAGTAGGACGACAGGTTTGTCCAGGGAGACGCGTAGAGTGGCATACTAGGAGTAGCGCTAGGGAATAGAAGTTATCTGAACATCGCCCTAAGCGTTTGGGTTTGGCTCAACTGAGGTTTGTGGTTGCAGCGACACAAGGGGGTAAACGGGCGCACATGGTGATGGCCCCTGCAGAGTCGGTTGAGACTGGAGAGGGTCCTCAGTCTTCACTGTCCCCCACTGGCACTTGGAGCCCCCTTGGCCCCTGTAACTGCGCCACATCGCAACTGCAGCCACAGTCACAGCCACAGCTACGCTTCTCGCTCCCTATCGGGACAGCCTCGTGCAGCTTCAACCGGTTCTCTCCCGGCCAGATGGGGACTGTTCCCTTAAGTAGTGCCTACTCATGTCCACGCTATATCCTACGATAACCCACAGCCGGTTCTGTGTCGACCGGAACCACTCTCTCAACTGCTGAGAAAGCTGGAACGATTCCTCTGCAGTAATGCCTCAGCTAACGAACTCGACAAATACTCCGCACCATATCATAAGTACTTTTGCCGCTAGAGAGACATCAATTGCCCCTGGCTACATCATTTATCGTGGTCTCCTCGCAAATACGGCTCCTTTGGAGCCAACTCGAGCGACCGACGATGTGATAACGGGTAAGAGCCATGCGCACGTCGAATACTGGACTCCAGAGGAAGATATACAAAGGCATAATGCGAATGCCACATATGATTACATGCGAGAACGTATCATTTCAGGCTTTTCAGGCCCTTAACACCGAAGACTGCGCTGTTTATCCGTATAACCACGCGTTTGTCTTCACTTGGTAGTTTCACCCATTTCGAACTTGGCAAAAAGTAACGCTCGTGACAGGAAAGTTTCGCGGTACCTGATACTCCAAGAGCTCCAGCAACATCGCTGCACCTCCAACGCCCAATGCTCCAAGAATATTGAATCAGATTCCACTGTAAGAATGGCGACCGAAAGGAGGGCCAGGTCCCGGCCAGTTGTGGTCAACGCCAACGAAGGGGTTGGCGTGGGGCAGCGGCTCGGAATGGCTCACATATGGAACTCCGTCACACGCCAGCACCGAGGCCTCAGGCCCCAGATGAGAGACCGGCAAGGATGCGGCCGATGTCTGGGGCTGCATCTGATCCGGCGAATAAACCATGCCGGTTGGAGCCGCTGAAACACGCATAGGCATCGCGCTGGTGATATAGCCATGGTTCTGCCCCGGCATGCTGTACGGGAATTGCCAGGGAGATTCAGGTGGCAGTGTTGACGGAGGATGTCCATCGATGCTCATCGTCCCTGGAGATATGCCATTCGATATGGGACTCTGAGTGCTCGCTGCTGGGGCGAAGGATCGGCGTTCAGGCAATCGCGTAGCCGGCCCATTCGGATATTGTGGGTTTGATTCATCCAGTATAGGCGGAGTCAGTCCCATGCTTTCGAGAATGGAACTGGTGGTTATTGAGCCATTACGCTCAAACTGGGCAGGGTTGGGTCCAGGAAATCCTGATCCATTCCGACAGTGCCAGTATAGGCGATGAAGGGCCTCTTCCATGACCTCGTGCATTTCCAGATAACTAGAGTGGCGATACAATCAGTAACGATGCGCGTCAGTCTCGACCATTGTAGGACGGCTTACTATCTTCTTGCTTCTCGTCCCTTTCTGGCAGTGTATACACATGGTGTCTGGCTGAAGCGACAATTTTCACACTCAACGGCACCATCGCACTAGGACTGTCAGCATGCTGCTCACACAGAAGAAGCGAACACCACCCACCTTCGCCTTTTTCAGCCTACACCGATCACAGGCTCTAGATGTCCGTTGCTTAGCCTTGTCAGTAATCGAACTGCGTCTCTCCGCCTTGTGCTGTTCACTTGACATTGTCTGTGGAAGAAGACTTTGGAGGACAGGGTTTGAGTGGATAGCACTGGAAATTAGTAGTTTTAACACTCGAGGCAAATAAATACAGGACAGAGCATCAAGCTCGATCACAGACGTAGTGTGAAGCACCATTTTGCTCGAAGCGCCACTTGGAATCATCGCTGGGCAAGGCGCAAAACGCAATCAAAACCTCTGGATAAAGACTCCGGGCTCACCACGTTCGAGGGCCGAGAGAGCACACTAGTACCAAACGGATGGAAATTGTTCAACTGCCTGCCAGTGATCCGCAAGTGGTCATTAGCACACATGTCAGCACCGTATCGTCCAAGCTGCGACGATGGATCGTAGATGCTGGCGACATTGGTTCCGAGCACCACAGGGGAGCTCGCTTGTACGCCGGCGTTGCGTAGGACCCTCGGTTCTAGAACAGGAACAAGAAGCGTTGATGGACATTCGGACCAACAAACAAAGTGGGAGCTGGAATTTATCTCCGGCCTTCGCATGATTGTGGTTGGGCGCCCGCTTCAACTCGCCGGAATCGTCTGTCAGTTCCGCACACCAGGCGACCTATCACAACGCAGTCTCTGCACATCGACGTCACCCGTTGATCATGATCATGCCAGCCAGGCACACTACTACAACTACTACAACTACAGCTCCTACTAGTAGTACTGTGCAGTGCTGGTATTTCCTCGCGGCCACGCAGCCTCCTGGTCATGTCAGAGCCGACCTGAGATAATACTATGTTTCTCAACCTGGTCGGGAATCACCCGGGGGCCACGCCTCGACGGAATAATACGATTTTCCGGGCAGGCTAAAGGCAATAATAATGGTCTCGATGCCGGTGGGCACAATGCGAATGTACAACATTTGTACGACACTGGCACCTGTCGTGCTCTCGGTTTCTTCCGAGGGACCACTATCTAAGGTTGTCCAATATTTCGGAGGGTCACTCGCAAATAATGGCATTTTCCTCTGCTTTTCGTCGCATGATGGCAGTCATCGCTCCACTGTAGACGGCGTTCATATCCAGGCCAATGGGCGCAAGATGATTGGAACTCAATCTCTGTTATAAAGCGGCGTGCTGTGGTGATCAAAGTGGTGATGACATAAGCGACAATTTTTCGCGGGGCACTGCGCCGCCGCAAGAAATAATTGCAGGTGCGGTCACCGCAATAATAATAATAATTTTTGCGGCTCGCCAGGGTCCTCGTCTTGTACGGTGCGTGCCAGTCCCGCTGCGAGACTCGGTCTGTTCAACCCTCGCTTGCCATGTCACTGCCCTTCAGGTTCAAAGCAGGAGGCTCGACAACAAAGACTGCCACCATGGGGCCGATCAATTCTTCCGGTCACCATCACAGGAGTACTACCAAGACTGAACACAAGCCGTTCAAATCCCGGTTCGCCTCCAAAGGCGCTCTGAAGGACAAGGCAAAAGGTACCGGAGATACACACCTCGCTGTTGGGCTCTTATACTGACACCGACGCAGGAAAAGTTGAGAGACCTGAAAAAGGCCAGAGGAAGACTCCACATCAACAAGTCATGTCGAAACTGGCCAGACGCAACCAGGCGAAACAACTTCGAATGCACCATAAGGACAAGAGGGAGGGCGAAGAGAACATTTTCCAAGGCATAGACGGCGCGGCAAAACATATTGCCATTATTCCCCTATCGAAAGATATAGATGCGTACTCTGCTATTCGTTCCCTGAACGAGAGTGTCGACGTTCCTGGGCCTGACTCTTCGACCGGCACCGTTCCTGTTCGAGTTGAACGATTCCGCCGAAACCTGCTATATCTACCATCATCCTTCAATTTGCTCAGCGCCCTCGATGTCGCCAAATTGGCCGACTGGGTTATTTTTGTGCTTGATGCCGATCAGACCTTTGGCGAAGAGGAGGACATGTTCCTGAAGGCACTGGAGGGCCAGGGGATCACGAATGTCACCGCGGTGGTGAGAAATGTTGACGCCAAAGTGCCTGCAGCAAAGAGATCGCGACACCTCACCGACCTGAAAATCGCCATCGGCCGATACTTTCCAGCCCTCGACAAGTTGTCTAGTCTCGACAACAAATCCGATTGCGCCAATCTGGTCCGAAGCATCTGCACAGCATCCACCAAAGGAATCCGCTGGCGAGATGACAGAAGTTGGATGTTGATTGAAGATGTCGACTGGAGTCCACCCGTCGATGGCGCCTCCACCACTACCGTTACCCTCACAGGAACCATAAGAGGAAAGGCGCTGAACCCAGATAGGCTTGTCCATGTCCCGGGATGGGGTGACTTTCAGATCAACGCGATAAGAGAGCTGCCGGGCCAAGGGCGGAAACGAAAAGCCGATGAGATGGATGCAGACGAACCGCTGAAGGAGTGGAGGCCTTCTGCGGACCAGGACGATCTAGCAGAACTGGCGCCGGAACAAGCGGAAATGCACGACATTTCCAGCACAGTAGCAACAAACGAGCACAAGGGTGTCCTTCTCGACGACCACCACTATTTCTCCGACGACAATTCGCACATTCCTCCTCCGCCCAAGAAACTGCCGAAAGGAACTTCCAGCTACCAAGCGGCGTGGTACCTGGAAGATGTCTCGGATTCAGACTCGGATTATCTTGACGAAGACAACGACGGTGACGTTGCCATGGACGCTGAAGATGCAGCTTCAGCTGGACCAGAAGACGGGGCTGTATTCAATAGAGATGCCATGACCGAAGCTGGCCCATCAGAATACCCCGAATCTGAAATGCACGTCGATGCCGATGAAGAAGAGGAAGCCCGCCAGCTGCAAGAGTTCCGAGCCAGCCGGAAGAAAGAGGCCGAGGAGGATCTGGAGTTTCCCGACGAAATCGAACTTCATCCCGAAGTTTTGGCGCGAGAAAGACTGGCGAAATATCGCGGCCTCAAAAGCTTACGGACAAGCGAATGGAATCACGCGGCAGACCAACCGTACGAACCACTGGAACATAAACGCCTCCTCCAAGTCGCCGACTACAAGAAATCGTACAGTGCCGCTCTCAAAGAGACGTTGGCGGGCGGAGTTCTAGCCGGCACCAGAGTTCAAGTTGAGTTGCGCGATGTTCCCATGGCTTTTGCCCAGAAACCAGCTCCTTCAGCTTTATTCTCGCTCCTTCGCCACGAACACAAACACGCAGTCATCAATTTGAATCTCACACTGCACTCGGACCTCGAGGGTCCCGTCAAGTCTAAGGACGAGCTTATCGTCCAAATCGGTCACCGGCGACTGGCCATCAACCCGGTCTTTTCGGCATCTGGCCAAACTCCCAATGACGTGCACAAGTTCGACCGTTTCTTGCATCCCGGTCGCACGGCCATTGCAACATTCACCGGCCCCTTAACATGGGGTTCTGTGCCCGTATTGGTTTTCCGTCGCAAGACGAGCGAAGCTGCTGGTGACGGAGATGAAATGGACGAGGCACCCGCTCTTGTCGACTCCACCAATCTGACGGCTGACCTCGAATTGATCGGCACGGCAACGACTCTGCCACCATCTAGTTCTCGCGTGGTTGCCAAACGAGTCATTTTGACCGGTCATCCATTCAAGATCCACAAGAAACTCGTGACGGTGAGATATATGTTCTTCAACCGCGAAGACGTGGCTTGGTTTGCCGCTCTGCCGCTGTGGACCAAGCGGGGCCGTCAAGGGTTCATCAAAGAACCGCTCGGGACACATGGGTATTTCAAGGCCACCTTTGACGGCAAGATCAATCCTATGGATGCTATTGGTGTCAGTTTGTATAAGAGGGTGTGGCCTCGACCTGCGAGAGTGTTGGAATGATCGATCAGATTACCATCAGATCTGCCGCTAGAACTAGCATTATGGTTGCCAACGCTGGCTGCCGGGACGGAAGGATTGATTAACCAGCCTCTCTGTTCAACCAGGCTCTCTCTTTTCACGCATTAACGAACCGAACGGATTTCTTCCACGACAAGAAATGATTTTACTTTTTCTTTGGGTATAGAATAGACGAGACTAGATCATCTCAATCAACTGAGAAATACAATCATCCACTTTGGGCAGACAGCCAGTATGTTTTCTGCAGCTCGTTTCTGCTCGCGGCGAACATGGTCGCTTGCAGTGCGTCAAATCCCCTCTCCGACGCCGAAGTCATCAATCATCTTGAAATTTCCAGGTAGAGCGAGTCCTAGTGGTCGTCCGGGATGTAGGATTAGTGGCTGGCGCGATAACAGTCATGTGAAAGTTGGTACCAGGTTCATGAAGCCACTGGATGTATAGTTCGCTGATCACCTCTAGCTTCTCCTCCCAGGTAGGATTCGCATCGACTCGTCCATTCTTGCCCGTCTCTCAGACCGGTCCCGTTGAATTGCCTCCGTTGCCGCTGTCCCTTTTTTGTATTTCTGTAGGCGACCCATGCCTTCACGAAGTCCAACCATGCTTTGCCCACGGACTGTGATAAGTATATATATAGCTTGCACCATCGGCAATGCACTCTTCTCTTTCTCCTAGACCGTGTTGTTGTTGCTTCTATAGGCCACTTCAGTTCGTAGTTTCCGGCTAAATCGAGTGCCGTGCCACCAGTACTGTACGTCCAAGAACCTTTGAAAAATACTGTAGGCGGTCCACGCCTTGACGAAATCCAACCAAGCTTTGCCTACGGCCTGAGTAGCTTGCACCATCGGCAATGCCATCTTATCTTGGTCCTAGACTGTAGCGTCGTCGATACCATTCGCCTCTTCGTAGTTCTCGGCCGAGTCAAGTGTCCATAGTGCCTCGCCGGTCCACTTCTTCAGTTCGTCCTAGACGACGTCGGCGGCGAAATCATCTTCCTGCTCCCTCCTCAATGTATTTATCCACATCTTTCATACTTTCGAGGTATAAGGTCGCAGTTCCGACGCGGACAATAACTGCCAGGCTTGGAACTTTCCAAGTGGGAGAGCATGTTGTTGATTGCTTGATTTCTGATTGCTTGATTTCTGATTCTCTGTGATGAAGGCATGATTTCGGCCAGGCTTTCCAAGTCGGAGAAGGAGAGTCGGCCGTTGATTCTGGCCATTTCATTGTCTGGTGATGCTTCGTTCAGTCCGCCACGTTACCTCTCGCTGGTCAGGCGCATGGGCAGAATGCAATCGCGGGCGTTTTGATCAAAACTGTTCTTTAGATCTCAGCTTCCCACAATGCAGTCGACATCGCATTTCTGCCGTAGTCCAAGGTCATGGAATCTAGGGCTGTCCTGTCAGATATAACAATGGTTCCAAGTGTTAAGTGGGCCATGTTTCTCGGGTGCGTACCGTACTCTGAAAGACATCAGGCCTCAAGCCTTTCAAGATCGAACATTCCAATGCGCCCGTACTTCTTGAACGGGGAGTTGGAGTTCCAAGTGTGGCATCTCAAGTATTGAATTTCCAAGGGAGCGTGCCGTCTATCTTCACGCTGACCTATGTGCATCATATGCCTTGATTGTCGCCTCATCAAAGACGGAGCGCGCTGGCTGTTGCTTTGCCTTCGGCATCCCTCGTCCTGGGAACGGTGTATATGTATATATAGATTGTCGTGACGGAAGCGGAACCCACCATGTCGTGGTAGTTCGCTTTGAATGGCATTCAGTTCAGGTTCGTGGTTCATTCTGACCAGTGGCACACAGAACAGAAAATGCGGACCCATACCCACCACTCCATGCGTCGACTGCAGCTAGACGCTGTAGGGAAAGTTCTTCGGTAGATGCATTGTTGGCTGCACCTTGATTCGTTAGACTGGAACGCAATTCACTCCTCTCCTCAGGCTGGAGCGTAGGAAGGGAAGGGGCCCCCAAGGCTCCTCTGTCTCCATGACGGTCAAGTCGACATAATCACCAATGTAGGATCGAGATGGTCTGGTGGCGACTCGGATGTACTGATATGTATAATGTCTCTAGACCCTCCGACTGGGACGGGTACAGGGACCAACAAACGAGTGTATGTTGCTCCAACAAGACTGGAATGTCAGCATCCAGTCTTCCTGGCTTTGTAAGTGTCATGGTGCTCGTCACGAACGACCGACCGACCGACGTAGTCAAAGTATAGTTTCTTTCCCTTACTGCACGTGGCGTGCCGTCTGTAGTGACCCCCCATTTCGCCGGCGCCCTTGAGCCTTCTTCTTCATTTCATGTCTGTTGACCTTCAGTTCGGCCTGCCTTGCCTTCGTCATGCCTGGTCCGAAACGAAACCATACCTCGACCTTGCCTTCATTCCGGTGTTCAACAAACTGACGTGTAATCGACGACCTGGTGACATGCTGACATGGGGTCGGAACGTGCAGTGCGGTCAATGTTAGGAGAATAAGTCGCAGACCCGCCGGATGCGTCGACTTTGGTTTTATCAGGAGAAGGCATCACCATGGGGTCGGACAGAGCATCTGGCGAAGCTGGTGGTAGTCGGCAAAGAGTGAGAAGTAGACGCCGGAGTTGCTGCCGGCCCGTTGGTGTTGGTGGTGTTGCCCACTTGCTCTGAAGCAACCGACTTGGCCCAAAGCCTCCATTCTTGACTCTTGGCAGCGTGAAAGATGAAGTCTTGGTGTCTGGACCCAACACGGCGGAGACTGCGGACGACAGAACGTCACTTGTAGGAGGAGGAGTAGAAGGCAAACCCTCTGTTGTCTTGAAACGGCGAGTCCCCGTGGGCGGCGATGGTAGGGGACCATCGAGGAAGTCAGCAGTGTTTCAGAACGAGGAGTCCTGCTCCTAGTCACCAGGTGAAGAGCGACTGTGCACATATCATTTCTCCGACGTTGAAGAGTAGGGAAAGGCATGATTTCGAGTTGATGTCGACACGGACGGACGGTCAGCAATGTTTGCCTCCTCCTCTGATACTTGCAGTTCCTCAGCCTTCTCCTTGACCATGGCCCACTCCTTCCCAGCCGCGTTCTTTGGCCTTGTTGATCCAGAAGAGCCCAGTTTTCAGGAAGCTTATGCAAGTTCCCCAAGCTTGCTTCGGGAATTTCGTGTTCGTAACTGGATGAAGAGTAGCATGTCATCGGAATCAATCGATGAAGCAGTTGTGGCTCGTCGGTTTTCCAGCGGCAGACCTCTTCCATGCAAGGATTTGCATCGAACAGCAAGGGGCGATACAGGGGGCTCAAGAGGATTAGAATGCGAGGACGGCTGCTGTGTCGCTCCAACTAAAGCAAACCGAGCTGCAGAGGAGCCTCATAAGGTGTTGCCGCTGTTGAACAACGATTACCTATCTCAATATAACCCTCCACCCACTCCTACTACATCTTGCAGTTTGAGAAAAGGGGGTCGTCAATGAGGTCAAATAAAGGCCAAGTGAATGCGCCGGCATGTGGATGTGTCGGCAAGTTGCTAACAAGAACTAGTTAGTCGTACTCGTTCATCTGCATCATTTGTCCTTCCCACGAGCAAGTTGTGTGAGACTCATTACTCTTCAACAGGCGAAGGGAGCTCGATGTGTCGGTGTGTTTGTATGATATACTGAACCCATTGCTCGAGCCAACAGCGATGTGATGGAAGATCACAGACGCCGCTGTAGCTGCGCGAGTCTTGCTGTCCAAATCATGCCCTGCATCATCTTGTTGGGCGACACCAAAGTAATGCAGCCAGGTCCACCCTGGTGCTCCTAGAGTTCTCACTCTTTGCTCTGGCGGGGGAACCAATTCTGGCGTCTCAATCCTGGCGTCTTCTGCCTTGATAGGCGCTTGCAGAGCAATGCAACGACGGTGTCTTCGATGGCCTTATTCGATTCCTCCAAACAGTCATGTCGTCTTGCTGCTTTGCAGTTCTTCGTCCTTGGCCTTGACGGAAAGGGGATCTGCTGTTGTTCGAGTTGGTCCTCCTTCAGTTCGAGGGACGTTTCGAGGCCTTCCAGGGTACCGGCTTGAGCGCAGCACGAGCATCCTTACGCTCTTCAATATTGCCGCACTTGGCCTTCAAGGCTAGCTGAGTGGCCTGGATATGCTGTTGGGCCAATGCGGCCTTCTCCTTGGCCTCTAGAGAAGCCTCGAGCATAGCAAGAGCGTCTTTCGAAAGTTCCAAAGCAGCCAGGTTACCCTAGTGCTTCTAGACTTCTTGCTCTTCGCTCTTGAGACGGAAGCCTCTGCAGTAGCTAGAGACTTCTTTTGCTGGGAGATTTTGGCGTCTTTGGGCCACTACTTGAGCCTTTAAAGACACCACAGCCTCTTCAACCGCCTTGTTTGCTTCCTCCAGAGCATTCAGCTCATCCTGCAGATCTTTTATATGCTCCTCCTTGGTTTCGGTGGCAGTCTGTAGGGCGGCCAGGGCATACTCCTGCTCTCTCTCTCTCTTTGATATCGGAGGCCACTGCAGTTGCCTGTAGCTCTTCGATGGTCTGTTTGGCAGAGGCAAGTTTTGTCTCAAGGTCAGCGATTGATGCTTCCTTCTGGGCATCCTTGGCCTGTGCCGCTTTGGCCTGTTTGGCCTTGTCGACCACTTCCACCTCCACCTCCGCACCGGCACATGCATGTCATGAAAGATGCGAAGAAGAAACCGAAGTCGAACCAGGAGCAGGGCAACCCAAGGGATCAGCGGATGCCATTCTCGACCGTATGGTCCGTCTCTGTACCATCCGTTACTGTCATCCCAGTTGGTTTGTCGTTTCAAAGAAGTGGTAGCTGCGTGAAATATAGCATATAGTATAGTAGGTAGTTAAAGCGGCGGCGCACGCAATGCAATGATAACTGCTGCATGGGGCAGAACCGCCTTAAACCGGCAACATCGATATCGACTTTGCAAGATTGTTGGAACAAGGCTTGAACCGGCCTCTCACTCTTCACTCTAGGTGGGGGAGGTGCAGTAGTAGTGTTGTTGTGTTGATATATATGGCTCGCACTTTGCAGAAAAGAAAGGTCATGGACAATGACATGGACCTAGGTTATATATTCATGTTCATGGGGATGATTGCCCCAGTTTGAACCACTCCTGACGATCAAACAACCGGGCTATCTAGCAAGCAAGCGCCCAAGCGATCAAACTATCAAGCAGGCTATCAAGCTACAGTATCAACTGATCAAGCCATCAAGCAAGTTGGCAAACTACAGATCAAGCAACAAGCCCATCAACCACCAAGGCTGGCTATCAACCACCGATCAATCAACAAGCAACACGCTCCAACCTCTCAATATCCCGCCTCACAGCCTCCATCTCCCCTTCAATCTCCCTATACCTCGCGCCCAATTTCTGCATGATCTTCTCTCCACCCCCACCTGTCTTTTGTTGTCCCTCTGGTCCCACAACAGCATCATACTCCTTCAACAGTCGCTCCAACGCAGCAAGACGCTCATCAGCCTCGATTTCCTCTCTATCCATATCGCGAAGCCGCTGAGCAAGACCGTCAGTGTCAGAGTCCACAACTCCATCCCCACGCGTTCTATTCCTTCCCAAATCCCTCTTAGTCTCAAGCACAGCCACCCTCGTCTTCAACTCCATGGCTTCGGCGACGGTTTTGAGAAATCCAAGTCTGGCCATCGAGTGTCGGTGCAACACGCCGTGCTTGGATCTTTCCAGGTGTTGGAGTTGTAGACTGGTCAATTCACGGTGGAGGGCAAGCAGGGTTGTTGAATGACATGTTAGGTCGGATAAGCGCTTTGCAAGAACGTCGGATTGCAGATGTCGGAGTTGGGACAGTTGTGCTTCTATGTCGTTGGATAGAAGTGGCGGTTCTCCAGAGGCCTGGGTCCCGACTCTTCGAGTCGTAGTAGTAGTAGATATCGCCGTAGTCTTTGTGGCCGTTGTAGCAAGCGCCGCAATCTCCCCCAGCATGGACTCGACTTCGACGACTCGAGACCCAAGCAGCTCCCCCACGACCGGGAGACTGTCTTTGAAGCGAGCAATTTCCTCTTCTAGAAGATGCGCCAACTGCAGGTGTTGTGTATGGCCGCCTGCTTGCGATTGCCGTTCCTCCTCCTTGTCCTCAACCTCTGCCGGCACGGACAGTTGTGTACCGGATTCTGATCCTTGCCTCCTGTACGGTTCCAACCCGGGACGTCTGGCGAGGACCGCCCCTTCTGACCTTTGTCTTTGACTCTGACTCGGGTTGATGTTCAGGCTCGAGCTCCCGCTCATGCTCGTACTAACATCCAAATACGCCGAGACGAGAAGCAACAAATCTCTCAACTCACTCTGCTGCGCCTTAGTAGTTTCCGTGGTCGATTTGGATATCTGGGACTGCCAGTGCGCTAGGGATGTAGTTGTAGACTGCCGTTCCCGCCAATCTGCCTCAACTCCATCGTCGCTGTCGCCCAGGGCTGGTATGGCAGCAGGATCGTAAGTGACGTCGGCAAGCAGCGAGCGCAGAATACACGCTTTCATCCTGTCAATTCGGTGTTGTTGCAGTCTCTCTTCGAAACTAGCCGTCTTGGTCTTGGTCTTCTTCCCAGTCCGTATCCTGTCATTTGGAAGATTCCTGTCCGGTAATCGCTGCCCCCAATCAGTATCGAGTGACTTCCGCTGCTGCTGCTCGCCGACGTCTCCATATTCATCTTCATCTTCAATGTCTTCGTCATCATCATCGTGATCTGCTTCACTCACAGGGTCTTCATACCGCTGATATCCGCCATCGAGCCTTAACCCTGTCAAAGCCGTAGCCATAGATTCTTCACCCGATCCTTCTCCTCCATCCCCATCCCGGTCCCCATCCCAGCGGTTCCCCAGGTTTCGTCGTGACGCATCACTCCGCAGGATTTCAGCCGTGAGATGTTCCCACAGCCGAGCGAACGCCGGGTTCGCCGCCAGCGTGGACTCGGGTAATGGAGGGATCATGGTTTGGATACACAAAACAACCGACAGAATGCCACAAGTCAGTCCTCAGTCCTCACTCCTCGCAGCATAGTGCTCCGCGCGGCGAGACCAAACAGACGACAAGTTGACAAGCTGCGCAGCTCACGTCTTGTCTAGGTCTGTTAAAAGGACTCGACTGGTCGTGGCGCTCCACTGTAGGAATTGCCGGAATAGAACTTTGAGCAATTCGACATGTGCCTTGGCAGCATAACAGTACTCTCGCCGAAGATACCAATTGGATCACCTCGGCCTCAGTCGCTCAGAACAGAAAAGGCCAGTTCGTCACACCGTAGCCATGTCAGAAAGCGATCCAATCCAGCGAATCTTCCGTGCGGATTGATGGCGAAATCGGCGTCCAATTCCAGACTTCCCACAGCGACGGGTGTCCCGCATGGACCACGCGATCCAGTAGCAATGGCTTTCGAGACTGACAACAGACGCGTTACCCTGCTTCAATGAATATGGTTTGCCTCTACCGTGAGAGCGAAGAAGCTGTAATTAGAAGTGTTGACGAGGCCGCCGCGTTCTGCGACTATCAAAAAGTGTGTCACCTCTACGATCCGGCCGAAGAAGATGTAAATTCGCCCTCAATGAAGACAAAAATGTGACAAAGTGTGCAGTAGTCAGTAGTCAATAATATTCATAAGATTTCGGAAGGGAGAAGTAACCTCGAAGTACAGACAACTTGAAGCCAGCCTTGTCACTTTGCCATGAACCAATCATATTCAATTCACGTCAGCCTTGTCATGTTACCTATTATTATTACGGCTACAATATTACACTCAAAGCACTGGCATATTATAACTCGGGACAATCAATAACAATTTTTACTCATTCATTTCATTCACTCTCTTCGGCCAAAGTCGAAGCAGCAGGCGCGAAAAGTTTGCAAACCCTTTGCTTCGCACTTCTGGCCGAGACACAACTGATAGCTAATATTTCCACAGCACCGACATCTCTCCTAGGATGCCCTGTCCTAATGTCTGTCTCTGTCCAATTATCGACTCGCAAACCACTCACTCGTACATCACAGACAATTTTCTCTCGCAAAGCACCTTGGCAGTCGGATATCGAAATCCAGAGCTGAATCCCGAGGACTGTCGGCGATAATTAAAAGTAAACTCAACAGCATAATTGGAGAAGTGGACGACGACCGAAAGGAGGCTTGCCGGAGTAGGGTTTCGCTAAAACCGCCACATCTGCCCATCTACTCTTCTTCACTCTCTTCTGAGTCGCCGTCGTCACTGCTGTCGCCCGCTTCGATGGACGGTACTGCGTTCGGAGACATGGCGCCCTGGTAAGCACCGAGTTTGCCTTTGAGCTCTTCAATCTGGGCTTGTTGCTCATGTTTACTCATGGGCTTGCTCTTCTTTGACTTCTGAGTAGGAGCATACACATCGGTCGGGTCAGCAGCGGCTTTCGGTTCCTCGGGAGGCGGCCCAGCGTATTTTTTGACAAAGTTGAGCAACTTGAGCAGAGCGTGATTCGGGACCTCTTCAATATCGAGTTCGATCTCGTTCTGATCACTGTTGGTCAACGATGGGACGCTGTTCTGGATGATCTTGAGTGCCTCTTGCATCTGTTTCTCGGGCAACATGGCAATTCCATTAGAAATGTATTGCTTCTCGGCAAAGGTGACATATCGATCCTTTTCAACCTTGGATTTCGGCGCCGACTTTTTCTTTTCTTTCTTGTCCTTGCCCAGATTCGGGAAGTTCGCTGCTGGCTTGTCCTTCTTGTGGGTCTTGGCCTTGGCCTTCTTGGTGGGAGGAGACTTGGATTTCTTGTGCTTCTTTTGAGTCAGCTCACCCATCTGCTTGGACATTTCTTCAATTTGCTTCTGCAGTAATTTGATCTTGTCGTTTCTCTCTTCCTCGCTGTCATCCGCGTCTTCTTCCGATTCGTCTTCTTCATCGTCTTCCGCCTCGGCGTCAGACTGTGGCTCAGACTGTGGTTCGCGTGCGGCAATCCAGTCATCCTTTGTGGCCCACTTCTTGTTGAAAAGTTCTTCCAACTGGTGGCCGGCGGAATTGACCAGATCGCCTTCCGGGTTGAATTTGTAGCAATTCTTGAAGACCAGACGGACATCCTCTTCAAAGTCTTTGGCCTTCTCATACACATTATTGTGGAGCTTGGTCCGGATAGTGCCCAAATCCATTGGCTTTTTGATGATCTGGAAATAGGTAGGAATGTTCAGAGCGACCGGATCCACTGGATGAGTGAAGTATTGGTTGATAGGCCAGTACTTGGTGGCTGTCAACTCCTTCAACACCTCGTCGCAAAACTTCAGTTGCAACTCGTACTTCTTCTTCTTGGGTCTACCTCCGCCGAATTCTTGATTGCGCTTGGTCGGGACAATCGCACGCTTTGGCCGGCCATCTGCAAGAGTAGAGTCGCGACGGATCAGGGGAATGCCATCAGGACCAGGGGCGAAAGAAGGCGTGGGCGGAGCGGAGGCTTTGGGTGTAGGATGCGAGGCCGGCGCATGCGAGGTAGTGCTGACAGAAGGTCGTCGAGGAGGAGCCGTTCGTGTGGGTTCGTGCTTTTTGGCTGCTTTCTTGTTATCTTTGGGAGGTTCCTCGATGCTGGCCTTGGGCAGGTTGCGCATTTGGCTGTTGAACGACGACTGCATCTTTCTGGCTGCTTGCGTCACACCGTGGTCTGGACCGTTGAACTTCACGCAGTTGTCGACAATCAACTCGAAATCACTGATGAAAGCCGCAACAGATGTGTATTCATTGCGCTTCAAGCGTTGATCGATGGTGCCGAGATCCATAGGATGCTTGATAACCTCAAAATAGGTTGGAATGTTGAGGGCCACAGGATCCACCGGCAACCTAAATGCAGCAGAGGCGTTGCTCTTTTTGAGGTTCGAAATGACCTTCTTCATGTGGGCTAGGCGTGCCGGCGTAACAGTGTCATCTCCATCTGTGATACCGTTAACGTTCGCGCTGGCGGGTGTAGCCGAGTTTCCATTAATCAAAGACGTCGCTTGCGGGGTGGACGGCGCAGGGACATCTGGGACCTTGAATTCCGCTTGTTGACTTGCTTGAGGTTCCTCAGTCTTAACACGCTTGGCGGCGGGTTCACCATCGTCATGCTCATCGCGTTCATGGAACTGTTTCACAGGTTGCGAAGAGACGTCCTGCATAACCTGGTCCTGTGATTCAGCCGGCGCAGAGACAGCTGGAGTTGGAGCTGGTTCTTTTGGCTGTTCAGATGGAGCAGGAGCTGACACGGGGGCTGCTGAAACGTCTTTGGGAGCTTCCACCACTTGCTCTGTTGGCTTCTCCTCAGTCAAGGTGGCAGACGACAGTTGAGGCGCAGATGGTGGCGATTGCGCCGGAGGCGATGGGAGACCAGTATTAGCGACAGGAGTTTGGTTGATTTGGTTTGTCGACTCTGCCGTCGGTGGGACAGTGGGAGGGAAAGAGGTATCCATCACATCAGACTTAGCAGGAGCCGCTGAATCATCTGCGCCATTGTCCAGTTCGTGCTTGCGCGCAGCAACATCGGCAACAGCATCCGGGGTGAGTGCATCGGCATGAGGTGAAGTGCGCTGATCAGAAACCGGCGCCTGGGCGGGAACCGCAGGGGGTGCATCAGACACTTCCATTGCTGGCTGGCTCACCTCGATAGTAGTTTCTGATGACTGGATCTCGGCGGGAATCGATGATGGGACAACGGACTCTGTGGTTTTGCTGTCTGAAACTGATGTTGTTGATGGTGCACCAGTATCTTGCGACGTAGGTGGAGGTTGAGAGTCTGGAACTGTAGAAATGGGAGTAGAAATATGATTCTGGGCCGTTTCACTGGCAGTTACTTCGGCTTCAGTGCTGGGAGGTTGAGTCTCTTCAACTGCCTTGGAGACTGCCTCTGCACCAGATTCAGGCACTTTCTCAGCCTTTGCCTCGGTCACTGCTGGTGCTGAATCCGACGTAGTCTGTGAAGCCTCGATCACTGTCTGTTGCGCCGGCGGAGCAGTGACACTGGCTGTTGAATTAGAGATCGAAGCGGCCTCATTGTCGATGATATGAGGGCCTTGTGGTTGATCTGAGGTTGAATTGAACTGAAGAGGCAGTCTAGTAAAAGTCAGATCAAAACAGAGTTCATGTGAGTGTGGCGTGCGCAAGGCTACGTACCCCTTCGACTCCATCTGTGTTTCGACGTCCATGGTGCCAAGATCTCGGGATGCGAGGTGTGAAGGTCGATCGAAGTTCGGAGATCGGACCAGCCGACTGAAAAGCAGAATAGACAAGAGGAATTAATTATCCACGGTAAAAATACTGTACAATCGTGAGAGTGGCGAAGGAGTGAGACAAAGGCGCAAGGTGAATCCGATGTTGGAATCAAAGGGACCCGCGCAATTAAATATGTCCGGCGAGGATGCTTTGACCCCGGGTGATGCTGACACAATCAAGTGGCCACACCACGACGGAACTCAATTGGTGCGCGTCCCGATGTTGGTACCAACGGTGCGGACGGCGAGGGATGGTGGTGGAACAGGGTTGAACTTAGAGATGAAGGCGGAGAGCAGGTGACCGAGACAGACAAATCTCTGAGTGTCATGTGACCGAAAGCTGTCACGTGCTTGGGGATCGGACTGCCAAGGCTCGAGTGACGCCCAGCCGCGGATTTTGCCCGGCGGTCTAACACGTGACACTTCCAGATGCGCGGTCACCAAAATACACTGGCACGACTCGATGCAGCGCTGCGCAAGGTCAATGCAGCATCGAATTGTCGCAAAGACAGGATCGCAACAGTGAGCGCAAACAGTGTAGGTGACTGCGCGCAAAAGTTTAGAGATGGACAATGCGCTTGAGTTGATCGAGCCAACTGATGCGCATATAAAGTCTGTACAGTGCGCGCAAAAAAAGAGAGTGGTGCTCGTGTTGGGTGGTGGATTGTGATGATGATCGTGGTGATGATGCAGTGTTGAAGTTAAAGAAGAAATAATTCCGGGTCCGAGTCGCGTTGCGCGTTGTTAAGCGGCAGCGAATCAGGCCGAGAGACTAACTCTTGGCGGCAAGGTGTGGCTGGAGGCGCAGTGAGGCTGGTGAAGGCTGAGTGGTGCGGACGAGTATTATTAGAGGCCGACGCGTGGGTAAGGCAACAACAACACACAGGTGACCGTCACGCACACTTTCAGGAGGTGTGAATTTCGTCGAGAGCGAGGGGAGGGGCTTTTATCCTCGGCCGGATTTCTGCCAGTCTGCCGTCCCCTGCCCCATGTCCCAATCTCTGCTTCCCTGCTCGACATGGCGCTCCACTGCCGCCCCTATTATTCGTCATCTCCACTGCACCTGTCCCGACACAGCCTAGTCGCCTGCTCCAAGCATCGGCTTCTGTGTCGCCCAAGCTCCAATGGTGCAGATGGTGCAGTGCTCCATCCTGTCGCGGTCTGTGTGCGCCACCCTTTTTTCTCTTTTTCTCTTCACCTTTTGCTTTTCGCATCGACCTCAAGCTTTCGACCCTCGATCTATCGTCTTTTCCGCTCGGTAGCTTTTTACGTCCACTCCGCTGTGCACCGTTCATTTCGCGGACTTGTGAGTCGATAGGAACTCCGCCAAACATAAATCTTGTCTCTTTCTCGCATGATTCCAGAAGCAGCGCGCTCGTGTCGGTTTAATCCGTCCTCATGGCAGATAGGGATTGTGCTACTGTGGCAGTCTTGCCAGTGCATGCTGGTTTGGATCTTGCCTCGAGCATTTCCGTCTGGTGGGTATTAGTCACGTGATCGCGATCTGCGCTTCCGACCCACGTGACGTGAAAAATCCCGCTGCCTGCAGAACTGCAGTCTCAGGCCAAGACAACTCGGAACTGCAGTGGTACAGTATTGACATTGCTTTTTCGCCATCATCGATGCTGAGCAACACTTGATAGTGTTGAGGGCTTGCGCACTCTGATGGACTTGGATTCTGTAGGAGCGCTTGTTGGTTCGATGTCGTATGCTCCCTTGTAAGGGTGCAGGCTGCCCGCCAATGCGAGCTAATTTCCGTGACTTCCCGGCATCACCGGTCGGGCCGCAGATGAGTGAGATGACGGCCAGTTTGTCGTTATGGTGGAAGTGGTGCCGAGTTCGTTGGCAGGTCCATACTTCCATGTCAAGTTCTGCCTTTGAGTGAATGAGATGAAGAGCACATAACCTAGGGTTAGCAATCTCGCGCAAAATATAATAAATTCAACTGCCTGTTTTTCTTGCACTTCAGAGTTCCAGAATCAACGCGTCTGCAAAAGGCACTCAGTTAATGGGGATTGGGACAGACAAATAGCATGTAAGACAAAGCAGTTCAGCAAGGATCAGATCGAGCTGGCGGTTGATGCACTGAGGCACCTACTGTAGACAGACGGGGGGTGATTGCGGCCACGAGATGGTCATCAGCAATATTGAACTGATAATGCGGTCGATGGCGGTGACATAGTCGCGAGATATTATAAATGCTATAGCTGAGGAGCTACACTTGCATTCTCAATAACGCGAACCTCAAAGCTGGGACTGAGATGGTAGGAAGAATACTGGTAGGACTGGTCGGAGGACTACCACTGGCAGTGCAGAATGATGCGAGGGTGCCCACCAAACTTTCTTATTATTCTTGTCGTCCAATCAGCCCCGAGCAAGGTAGAGCCCCAGCACTAAGCCAAAAGGGGTAAAGCGCTGCCTGAAATCATTAACTCCGGTCGAAGTTGTATCAACTTTTTTTTGCTGCCAAACTGAACTGCGTCCAAAAGGCGCCGATTTGATTTCATGTGGGAGCAAACTGTCTGCACAGCACTCGACAATATCTCTCTGTTGCAGTGATTGTTGCGATATTTCGTGACATCTCCCCTTGAACCTGTCAATTCATCAGTCAAAGCCCTCAAAATGGGGCGCAAATCTTCCTCTTCAACGGTCGCCAAAACCTCCTCTGCGCCCAGTGTTTCGACTGGGACGGCCTCGACCCAAAAGTCTTCTGTGCTGAGATCGGCCTTTGCACCCTCGAATTTCCAGTTACACCTCTTTGCCTCGGTCATTCAGAACTTTGATTCACATCTGTTGCGCATCCATGACACTGACAATGGTCGTTTGCGTTGCCAGCACGAGACTCGCCATGCAGAAGAGATTACATGCCTCGACTGGGGGTATTATGGCGTCGCTTTCCGGGAACAGCGCCAGTCGGCTTCCAAGAAGAAGCGCAAGAGAGAACAAGATAACCTGACGGGTGCTGTGATAGCCTACGGAACGAGCAATTCAGAGATCCACATGTTCTCTCCTTCAGAGGGGAAGATCGTGGGCACTCTCTCCGGCGTGCATGAGAAGGGAATCAAGGACTTCAAATTCTCCTCCACAGACTACCTCGAGGCATGGAGCATAGGTGGCGACGGAAAACTGGTGCAATGGGATCTCAGCACAAACCAGGCTAAACGGTTGGTGTCCCTTTGGATGTGCATAATACTGCAAAAGACAATCAATAGCTGACTTGACACAGAACGATCAATCTCCAAGACCCTGCTATTAGTGTCCTTGCCAGCCCATCTCAAAACACCCCTCAGATCCTTTGTGCATCTTCAACTCCTTTCGCCATCGAGCTGAAGTCGTCTGATGATTTCCGGATAGATCGTTACGACTCTTTTAAGAACCCGGTCCATTCACTAGTCAGATCTGGTGAGGGTGGTTCGCAATCGCAGGAACATTTCATAGCTGCGGACTCGGACAGATATCTCAATGTCTACGACATTTCTCAGAAGAGACTAGTTCGGACCCTGGTTGCCGGAGCAGGCGTGGTCGATGTCGATCTCTCGCGTCCGTCCCAGGATACTCCGGAACTTCTGAAACAGCAGATCCTGTGTGCTGTCTTGAAGGACGGAGCTGTTGAGTTATTCCCCCGGCCATTCGGTCAACCAAAACAGGTCAATGGAGACCTCAAGTCGAGCAGGAAAAATCTCACGCAAAAAGCGTCTGCCTCGGTCCGACTGCTGAGCCCTGGTTCTACCAGCAAGCATGTTCCCGTCGTTGCGGCTTCGTTACGAGGTCCCGATCTGATCATTGCTTCTGCCGATGGTGGCGTGGATCTTGCTTTCCAGAAGATCAGGTGGCAAGACGAAGGAAATGGAGAACTACTTTTCGACGGCCTCAAGGAGGTGGTCAAGGTGAAGGGTGCTTCTACCCTGAACAGCGCCACGCTCAATGGAGTCAAGAACACGGGCAAATCGCACGTTGACGAATCAAAAACCGTGGTCGTCAATGGTGCCGCCGGTGGTCCCGTGTCCAACGCGATTGAAATCTCTAGTAGTGAAAGCGAAGCGGAAGACGAGGATGATGAGGAGGACGATGAGGCCGAGAAGGTGCCAGCTGGGCAGGCTGAGGATGAAGTTGAGGAAGAATCAGAATCAGACGAGGAGATGGCCGAAGCGCCCAATGCGAAGGGTGCTGCAGAAGACGAAGATATGAGCGACGACGAAACCGCCGCCGAGCAAGAGCCCACATTCGGCGAACTGCTGTCGTCGAAACATCCGCATGAGATCTCCATTGCCTCCGCGCTCCCACAGGACTCTTCCTCCTCGAGACTTACAGTCAAAAATGGCCAGCCGGTCATACCTTCAGGCATGTCTCTCGGCACAGTGCTCACTCAGGCTCTGCGGACCAACGACCAGAGTCTTCTAGAAGCATGTCTGCACACCCTCGACATCAACATTGTCAAAAACACCATCCAACGTCTCGACAGCGGTCTTGCAGGAATCTTATTGTCAAAACTCGCGGAGCGACTCGCCAGCCGTCCTGGACGCTACGGCCACCTAATCACTTGGGTGCAATGGACATGTATCGCCCACGGTGGCGCCATCGCCGCACAGCCCGACGTCGCCGCCAAGTTGCGCACGCTGTACCAGGTGCTCACGCAACGGTCCAAAACTCTAGACAACTTGTTACTGTTGAAAGGGAAATTGGACATGCTCGACGCCCAGCTGTCGTACAGGAAACAACTCGTTGCCCAACGACCCGTCCGGCGAGACGACCAAGACGAGCCAGGCATGATCTACATTGAAGGCGCGGACAACTGGGACAGCGAGGAAGAGGACGATCTCGATGAAGACGGTGGCGACCAACGTCCTAAGAAACGTTCCAGAGTCAAGTCTGGCAAGAAGTCTCTCGACGACCTCGTCGCACACGGAAGTGATGAAGACGATGAGGACATCGACATGCTTGAAGATGGTGCTGAAGAAGAAGAATCCGAGGATGAAGAAGACGAAGACGAGGACGAAGACGAAGACGAAGATGAAGAGGACCAAGTCAACGGCGGTTTAGTTGACGTCGAAGCCGAAGTCTCCAGCGCCGAAGACTCTGACCCAGACGACCATGGCGACGGTGGACCCGAGAACCAATTGTCCTCTGATGACGACGATGTATCTTCTTCCGGATCAGATGACGAAGATGCCGACGAAGATGAAGATGAAGAAGATTCGGAAATGGACAGCTTCATCAACGACGGATCCATTGATTTCGACGAGGACGAGGACGACGTCCATGTTCCCGGAGACAGTGAGCCAGAAGACGAAGACCAACAACAACAACCGCCTGCCCCGACGAAGACGACACCGAAACAATCTAAACAACGACCACAGGAGGCGCGCTCGAAGAAGTCGGTCCCGACGCCCAGCTCAGGCAGCAAGAAATCCAAAAGAAAAGCTTGAGCTTACAGCTTAATCTGGTTTTGGTTTATCGTTTCCAAACTCTATCCAGGTTGCACTGTGAACTGCAGATGAGGCTTCTTTGGTCAAGGTCTTGCTTCTAAATTCAGGCGGCAGGCATCGTGGGTAGCATTCACCGGCGGAATGGTGCACTGCAAGATGGCCGTTCAAGGTTTCGGTCCGCTGTTCTCAATCATCGTCTAGCCCGGCACAGCATCTCACTAACTTTGGGAGCGCGAGGGCTCGAAGGAAGAACTTTGCCGTGGTCGACTCATTTGCTGGACTGCGAAGCGCTGATGCTTCTCGTACGTAGCCAGTCAAAGAAAGACAAGACGAAGGCAACCGAGAGGAAGAACGCCGGATTGTCAAGGGATGTGAATGTCTAGCTCAGGCCGGGCAGGGGTGGATTTGGAATGGTTATGGACTGGATGGGGTGATCCTGTCATATGGTACAGGGAGAGCACACTGCGCCCAAAAAGGCGAGGCGGCGACAGGGCGATATGGTAGTAGAGTTGGAAAAGGCGAAAAGTGTGCAAGTTGAAAAGTAAAAAGTGGGAAAGCAATGTACATTGGACAGCAGAGGAGAGGTCTCTTTCTCTCTTGGGTTTCAATGTTCATTCAGTCCACAATCGATCTCGGGTGTTTATCCTCCAAGGAGCAATTGGTTGTTCCATACTACTAGGCACACCATACAGGATGTGCACCATGCATGTGAATCATGTGCATGAAATGATAATACCTTGCGTTATAGATCTGTCCAGTGTGCCAGTGCTGATTTAGGATCAACGACAGCTGCTGTTGAGCCCCCTAGGCTGCCCTGAAAGTTCTGTACCATAGCCGGTTCAAAGTACTGGGTAGTTATTGATGATCTCTTGACAGTTCTACTATTGATATTTTAAGAATAGCCTGATAACAATAGTTCGCTCGCTGCACCTGTTTTCGTGGTCTTCCTTGCTTTAAACAGGACTTCCAATCTTTGGCAGGCAGCGCTATGCTACCTACCGAATCACTTCGCCCGACCCGATCTCATCCACACTGACACCTTCGCACCAACCCTCCAACACACGGCTCCCACCCAACACGCCCAGTTTGTTTCCCAATCCTCTTCCCTTGCCTTTACTTTTGCCAGCCCAGACCTCGAAGAACTTGACTGTTTGATCGCAGCATGCAATGATCAGACTACCTTCATCCTCGGTCCGCGAGGCCCACGGTTCGCCTTCACCGCGGAGGAGATCTCCTCGATGAGCGATGTCTGCTGGTCGGCTCCAAGGATCAGGTCGTCCTGAGGCTTCTGTTCCTGTCCTTTCCGGGCTGCGGCGTGAGAAAGGGCGTCGAGGAGCCGGCTCAAAAATACCATCACCATCACCTGTGTCGCTAGCTTCAGCTTCTGCCTCCGCCTCCGCACGCTCCGCCTCCCTTTGGCGAACAGCTTCCCATGTCGAAAATCCATCAGAAGAGTCGCTCTGTCTCCGACTGGGAACAGCGTCGTTGGGTCCTCCTGGATACGGGATTTCCCACAGTGCACGGCCTACCACGTTTTTCTGCTTCCGGTCCCAGGGGATGCTGACGACGCATTCGCAACTCGGCCAGCTGAAGACGGCAATGCGGATCTCATGTTCTGGCTGCGAGTATCCAAACGTTGCCACAATCTCCCGCCGTGTAGTGCTCTATACCAGACTGGTCACTTGGGAGAAGACGTTGATCAGCGCCAGAAGAGCCCCGGAGCCGGTGTGAAAGAAATGGATCTGGCGATCATTGCTTCCGCCTCCAGTGGCGAGGAGGTTGGGTTGCCACGGGGCAAACGCAAGCGCTTTGACCGCAGCCGCATGGTAGAATGAGTAGATGTGCATGTTTGCGTGGCCAGGGATGTCGGGGTTTGCGAGACCATTTCGTAGCAAGGGGACATTATCTCTAAGAGTTGCTCCGTTACGGCCGGGCGTCCAATGTTGGTCGGCATTGGAGACACGAGTCGACGTGCGTCCGCGCTGGATGGGAGTAGGCGGCGGAGTGGCCAATCCGTGGACAATTATTGTCGGGACGTTTGGGTCTGTGTGACCTTGTTGTGCCGATGCATCATTCCTTTCCGGAGTATCAGGAGGTGTCAGTAGCCCGCTCGCGACTGTTTCCTGGTGGTGAGCTTGGCTTTCTGCCAGGGTTTCTGCTGGTACATTGTCGGTTTCGGTTTCGGACGGTACATGCTCACCAACCAGGTCAAGGATGAGCTCAGGGTCGAACAGGAGCGCTCGATTGTCATTCCCTCCCGACACAAAGTGCTGCCCATCAGGAGACCAGGCCAATCCACAGATATTTTGAGAGTGAGCATCAATCTTGGCCAACAGCGTCATTGATCCTGGTGCCGACTCAGGCCACTCCAAGGAGTAATAGTAGATCCTTCCAATGTCGTCACCAACCAGCAGGTCCTCACATGAGACAAGACCTGTTCCTGTAATCGATGGTCGGGACGTCACAGTAGGTTTGAAACACACGAAAGAAGCCGCATACGGATGGGGCGCGTCAAATCGTGGTCTGGCTTCCAGCAGACTCCAGAGCGAGACGTTGCCGCTATTCCTTGCAACGGCCAAGATGGCTTTACCTCCACTCTCTGATGAAAATGCTAGAGAGGTCACAAAGTTCGCCGGTCGGGCTGGAGGCAGTGGCGGATACCTGACGCCGTATTGTTCTGTCCAGATGTATACCTTCTGGGTCAGTGCGACTGCCAAGGTATGACAGGTATAGCTATAGGCCAAAACAGAGCAGTAATAGTCGTCCTTCAAGTTGGGAGCGTCCAGAACTCTGAAGGGAACCGTGGGCACGGCTTTCTCGTTGGGTGACGTGTCTGCCTCCGTGTTCACCACAGCTAGTACGTGTCAGCTATAGCACTGCGCAGTCAGGGGCAGCTTACAGCGAGGCAGCAGCTTTCGAGTCCAACCATTGTTCCTCCAGACGAATGGGCTGTGGTCGGGCAAAATGTTCGGGGAATGCCTATCCACAGGACGGGGCTGCTCCAAGATGCGAGTCGCCTGGTCAATGTCCAAGGCTAGGGCCAGACGCCTTTCATGGCCCAGGGTCTGATCATCTGGAGTGGGCTGATCAAGAAATGCAGCAATGTGCATGGGAGCATTTGTACCACTGGCAATGAGTCCTCCTATTCCCGAGCTGACACCATGCAGTTGCCCGAGTTGAACGGATAGACGACCCCCAACGGTCCAGAATCCACCGCTGATCTGACGAACCGATCTCGATGCCACTCTTACATCGACATGGGCTTGAGACGTGTCGATCCCATTCACAAATGAGGGTATGTAGTGAGGCGGTCGGAGGTTATAAACATTGTGGGAGTTCCGCTGTCGCGTGGTGTTCCGCGACCTCGTCTCGCTGATCGAACGAAACGGGTCCACTGTCAGGTCCCTGCGTCTGTCGTTCCGTTCACGACCCTGAAGTAGGTTTGGCGGCGTACTTGTTTGATAAGATGATCTCTTGTCTCCAAGCAGCGGCCTCTGGGGAAGAAAGCGATCTGGTGAGGTGAATTGATGTTGGTAGCGAGAGGGGTTCACCAAGCTGGCACTGCGTCTCTGCTAGGGACGACCATTGCCACGGGAGATTGACTGGGCAGGATGGTCTTCAGAGGGTAACTTGGAGGTTGATTGGTGTTGTTGCAGATGGCTGATGGACGGACGTGGACTGGAGAGGGTGTCCTGCTCTTCGCCAGGGCTTTCATCATATCTACTCGTCTGTGAAGTCTCAGAAGAAGTGCGCGTCTTTCGAGAGAAGAGGACGGAGTCGCCCATGAGTGGTATCTCCTGATTTTACACAACACAAGGGAGCTGGAGACACAGATGCGTATCGACGCCCGTGGTCAGGATCACTCGATGCCTAGGGTTCGGTCAAGGATCGTAGACTCGAAAGCGACCCCAGGCATCCTCGAAGCCTTTGAGGGCTCGGTGGGCGGCAGCACTTGGAGGGATAACCTGAGAATTGAATGATTACCTATAAGTATGTTAGTGACAAGCCATCGCTCGTCAGTTATTTACTTGGTGGTCGCTGAGATAAATGTGTTGGTGTTGATGTTCTCGGGCGGAGTTGGAGAAATAAATGATGCATAAATCAACGACGGTAAAGGAATCGCGGTGCATCGTTCCTTCACCTCCACCATTCTCTTACACAACTCAAACCAGCAGCGGCATCAGCGACAAGTCATGCCTGCCTCACTGTACAATTAATCAATCATCCTGCATCGCCGAAGGACACAAAGGGAGAAAGGGTAGGCCCCCAATGGCCAGCGTAAGCATCGCCCCAAACCGTCCTTCAATTATAATCTCTCTTACTCACACGGCACCTTGAACAGCATGGCGTCTCCCGTTCAGCAGCCCGCGAAGAGAAAACAGCAGAGGCACGACAACGAGAACTCCGCGAGATATCCGAATACCAAAGACTCGTAGAAGAAGTCAACACCAAGATCCAATCCAAAGAATTCACACCCGAACTTCTCCAACAAACAGCATCTCTCCTAAAACGCAATCCCGAATACTACACGATATGGAACCACCGACGACGAATCTACATGCACGAATTCCAATCCCTGGACACTCAAGTATCCTCCGGCCAACTCGACCCAGCCAGCCGAATCAGCCAAATATTGGACATCATCCAACTCGACCTACAATTCCTATTTCCATTACTCCTCAAATTCCCCAAATGCTACTGGATCTGGAACCACCGACTCTGGCTTCTGCAACAAGCCACATTACTCCTCCCACCAACGAAAGCCCGACCACTGTGGGAGGAAGAACTAGGTCTAGTCGGCAAGATGCTGAGCCGAGACAGCCGCAATTTCCACGGCTGGGGATATCGACGGATCGTTGTGTCAAGTCTCGAAAGCCCAACCCTCAATGGCCAAAGCATGTCCAGACAAGAACTAGACTACACGAAGAAAATGATCGGCATCAATCTGTCCAACTTTTCCGCCTGGCATAATCGCACAAAACTAATCCTCAAAATTCTGGACGAAGAAAATGCCACGGATGAAGAACGGCAAAAAATGCTGGACGAGGAACTCGATTTGATCCATCAAGCACTGTTCGACCCTTACGATCAGTCCCTGTGGTTCTACCACCAGAACCTGATGTGTAATTTTGACCTTGACCTGGCGCCCAAAAGCATGGCTCCTAATCTTTCAAACAAACAAAGACTTGACTACATTGCTGGTGAAAAACAATATATCGAGGAGGTTCTGGAAGATGCCAGTGACTGTAAATGGGCCTACCAGGCTCTGATTGAATGTACGTTACTCGAAGCAAAGCTGCAGAGTCAAAAACTACACGAAGATGATCGGATCAAGGTGTTGGGATGGCTGGGTGAGCTTAAAAAGCTCGACCCTTTAAGAAAAGGCAGGTGGTTGGACATGGAGCAGTCCTTCACTGCGCATTCGAGCTAATCGGTTCATAATATGTTCTCTTTGTACAATAGTATAACAGAACGTTTACGTTTATGTCTTGATCCGCGTGATGAACGGATGCTTGAGCGCATCGTTCGGCGTAATCCTCTTCTCTGGTCGCAAGTCCAGGCACTTCTCCAACAGATCAACAAACGACTCCAGCTCTTTTCTCTCTTGTTCATTCAGTCTCTTGTCCTTTGGGATCAGCCGGGACCTCAAATCACGCACCGGCTTGGCTTTGATGTCTATCATCTTGATCACGGTTCTTCCGGTGACCTTGTCCGTCTCTTGGGCTCGAAAATTGAGCAAATCGTCAAAATACTCATATGTCAGCGCGCCGCGTCTGAGAAGTTTATGCGGGAACTTGCCCCGGCATTCCATGATGGCACGAAGCATTCCGTTGTTGTTACGGCCTGTAAACAATATCTTTCCCGTATAGAGTTCGAAAAGCGTACAACCAATAGACCACATATCAATGCCGTAGTCGTAAGGAATACCAAGGATAACTTCGGGGGCTCTGTAGAAGCGAGACACAAGATACGGCGCGGTGACGTTCTCGGTGATAGGGGAAGCGGACCCCAAATCGCATATCTTCAGGGTATTCCTTGCCTCATTGACAAGGATATTGTCCGGTTTGAGATCGGCATGAATATACTGACATTTCCTCAGCAGGCTCCATCCCAGAAAGAGTTGTTGGGCGTAAGCTCGGATGGCTTTTAGGTTGATACCAACGTCCCTGCCGAACTTTTTGAGCACTTCGCGGAGATTCATTGAAAGGTTCTCAAACACCATGCACAGATGACCTTTGTGGTCAAATGAGCGCTCAAGGCGGATAATATGCTTCTTGTCTTCGGGATCATTGGCTGCGATATCTTTGAGGATGTCGATTTCTTTGATACCTGCCTTGCGCATGGTCTCGTTGTTGCGGACAATCTTGATGGCCACTGGCTTACCGGTGCGCCTATCCGTGGCTCGAACAACGGTAGAGAACATTCCTTTCCCGAGATTCTGGGTTACATGGTAACGATCCTCGATCAGCTCACCCAGCATTGTGATGTAGTACCCTTCGGGATCGTCCCAATTATCCATGAGATTGACATCCAAGGCTTGGGCAGTCTTCGCCTCCTCTTTCGGCTTTGATGGAACTTCCGCGAACATGTCATCGTCGTCTTCTTCGGCAAACATGTCAAACTCGGTGGCCTGCTTCGTGGTGGGAGCAGGGGCCTGGTTGGATTGCTCAGCCACATGGGGATCGGCCTGCTCCAAAGATTTGTCATCTTCCTTGAACAGACGTTTGTCATGGCGCGCTCTTTCATCCTCCATATCTACGGTGGGGTCATAATCGGCGGCTGAAGGGCCATCTTCTGGGGGAGAGCCCCTGCGAGAGTTAGTCAAGTCTGCATCGGCGTCAAAATTGACCTCCGCAGGCGACGGTGGTGCAGAAGTCGGCGCGGCAGAAGTATCTCGGGGTGTACGCGGTGAGGATGCGGTCGGCGATTCTGTCAAGATCAGCAATCTACTACCGGAAGCCATGCTCTGAGACTCACCGGAACGGCGGGGTGTTGACACGTCAGTGTCCGGGGCAGGGCTATCGCGAGCAGAGTCCGTTCCCATATGTAGCGCCTGGACGAGTAAGGGCCGGGCTGCTTGGCCACGAAATTTGTTTTTGATGGCTTCACGACGTTTTCGACGTTCCTCGATAAGAGCGGCTTCGTCAATCGGTTTCGGTTGGTCTACCTGGTCGGTTGCACTGTCCGGTGGCGCAACGCTCGACAGTTCACTTGGACCGCTGCTTTGATCAGCCACTGACCGCGAATCCGACTCGAAACGGACAGACTTCGCAGTCTGCTCCGCTGCCGTCTCCGATCCGGACTGACGCTGTGTGTCATTCTGGGCGGGTTCGTCCCTGTCAGCTGTCCGGTTCGACCTGTCTTTTTCACCGTCTCTTGGCCTTGATTGCCTGTAGGGCGACCGACTTCGACTTCGGCTGCGGCTGAAGGAATAGGTCCGCGACCGTTTCGCGCTTCGTTCTTCGTAAGAACCGCGTCGGTGGTGAGAGTCCCGATGAGACTCGTATCTCACGCTGAAGGTCCGGGAATCGTTGTTCGATCTACCACGGTAATGGTCGTTCTCTCGTGGACGTTTCTCGCCCCTAGTGGCTCGATAAGGAGATCTCGAACGCGATCGGTGCGATCTAGACGGGCCATGGGATGAAGAATAGGGTCTGGTACGACGGTCAACCTTGCTGTTATTGTGGAAAGATGGTATGTTCTTTGCCTTCGCTTCCGAATCTGAGCTGAGGATCTCACCCTCAGAGTGGCTAGGTGATCTCGAAGCCATGGTGAAAGTGTGGAGTGTGCACTTGAGGCCGGGCTTGGAACCTAGCCTTTGGATAGACAGAAGTGTTAGCCACGAATTCTCAGATGAAGCAGTTGCAGCTGTAGAGCCCGACCGGTGCCGTCCCGCCGAATCCTCCGAGTCCTCAAGCCTTCACAAGAGCATCAGGATGATGCGGAAGAGGATAATGCCGAAAGGTAGCAAATGCTCCTGAGCTGGATTCAGAGCGCGGTAATAGTAGGGTGGTGGAGGAACGCTCTGAGAAACTGGGACGGACATGAAGCAGGCAGGTACTTCGGTCTCGTACTTCGCGGCGGTTCAGATGATCTCAGATTAGATCGCGATCGACTCGGAGAATCCTCAACCTGAAAGAACCTGAACTGCCAGTGTGAGGTCAAGCCCTGCAGCCAATAAAAATGCGGCGGCCGCTGCGTCCAAAACTTGAAGTTACTTGTGCTGATTAGTAAGACAAACCCACCACGTGACTGAAAGGTGCGGCCAAAGTTCGTTTCCACTTCAATCCGAGATCTTTTGCGACGCATCTCAAGTCGTAAATTTCCTGCGACAAGTTGCCCACCTGCTCCGTCTCACCAGTACATACAAATCGAACGAAATCATCATGGGTGGTGCAAGCCGCGAAGGTTTGTGGCCCGTAGTCCGACTCTAGACATCCTCAGTCATACTAACCCTGTTTTAGGCGGCAAAGTCAAGCCGCTCAAGGCTCCGAAGAAAGAGAAGAAGGAGTTGGACGAAGATGAGATTGCCTTCAAGGCCAAGCAAGCAGCAGGTATGCTGATTCTCTCTCACATCCATTGACCGCGGACTCGACTAAACTTGTGGGCAGACGCCAAAGCACGCAAAGAACTGGCAGAGAAGGCCAAGGGCAAAGGACCCCTGAACGCCGGGCAGCAGGGCATCAAGAAGAGCGGCAAGAAATAGAAGATTTTGGGACATATTGGCTTGTTTATGTGCACATGGAAGCGAGGCGTAATCGGTTTTTGCTATTTCTAGAGCTGAACCCCCGATCTCGAGGAGGCTGCCTTGGACCCAGAAGCCGAAGACATGACGAGTGGGATACACTGCGGTGGAGGATCAAACACAGACACCTGTCTAGCGAGCTGGTTGAGAGCAGGCCAGATACAAACGCAGTGGCTGAGGATGAGATAGATGGCCAGCATGATTTCCATGAAACAGTGGATGGCCTTTGTTTCACTTGTTTTGAACACTGCACACCACCTACACTACATGGTGCCTATTAGGTATGAAAGTGACTGTTCTCTCGTTCTGCAGGCCCGTCTGAACCCTGGACCAGGCAGCTCAAAGAAAAAGTGTGATTGCGGCGGCCGCCCTTCTCATCCTGTTGACTCCAACGTTGGCAGCAATCATGATGCCTGCTACTGCCGTGAGCGCAAGCAGTTGCCATCAGCGCCATCAGCTGCTTCACTGTCTTGGTCGCAACGCAAGCACCTTTGTTTATTTTCCACTGTCGACTGCGGACACACTAACTTGAAGCCTGAGTCTCGCGTCACTTCAACTTTGCCTTTTCATCTGTCTCCCAGCTGCTTTTTCCTCCTCCCGTCTTCACAAAACGAAGCACGCGAGTCCACAGCCCATCACTTCTTCATCCTACGTTCCATTTCTGCTTTCATCCGTTCTTCGCGTCTTTCACTTCAACTCATCTCATCGCAGCCATGGATGATAGTACTCCGCCTGAGCCGCGCGAGGAGCGCGTTCCTCGAATTCCTCCTGGAAAGCTTACGACGTGGGTTTCTATGCTCTTCCAAAGAAGGACTTCTATGACTCTCAGACTAACATGCTGCTCGAACAGGATCAACGCAGAACCTACTATCTCAATCTTCCACAAGTATACCAAGACCGCCGTTCTGCACCTGATCGATGGCAAATTCCCCCGCGATGCAGCCATGGTCTTCTGCGATCGCATCCGTCACCAACTTATGGACAACCCCGGTGCTAAATCTTTCACCATGACCGGAGGCGATAGCACTACTTTGACTGAGGTCATTGCATGGATCAAGCAGTGCATTGCTGAGCAAACCATTGTCAAGTGGAAAGACGTGAGTTGTGAACACCCGACAGCACACTAACGCGGTCTTTCTCCGTTTTATCTAACCAAGATTTCAATTTCAGATCGACAACGAGACTCCCAGACTCTTTACCATCTACGCCAATGTCATCATCTGCGCCACGTACCTGGGCATCCCTGCGCGCGACCTGGCCGAGGGCTTGACCAAGCGCATGCAAGCGATCGCCCGCAAGGTCTTGATGAGCTGGGACGAGGTCGAATGGTTCTACAAATCGCCAGCTCTCAACGCATGTGGTGACTCGGTCCGCGAGGTTGCCGCAGCCAGCATCTTCTGGGCATGGTGGAACCACAAGCTGAATGATGAAGACACCCCCGATGACATGAAGTTCCTTGACGTGTTGAGAAAGGAGATCCCCAAGCTCGACAAGGACTTGCATGACTGGTGTGCGCGCCACGAGCAGGAGGTTCGCCAGAAATGGGAAGACAAGAAGAATGGCAAAATGGCTGAAACCGGCGGTGACGATGGATTCACATCTGGCGGTGTCGGCGGCGGCTGGAATGAGACTCCATCGACTGCTCGTATCGGTGGTGGTTGGGATGAGGTTCCATCGGCTGCTACTGCTGGTGGTGATTGGGACCAGGCTCCTGCAGCTGCTGCTGATGTTGGCGGCGGTTGGGATATTCCTCCTCCTCCAGGCCCTACCGCTGCTATGGGCGCCGACTGGGAAACTGCTCCTGCGAATGTTGCCGCTGCTCCTGCTGTTGGCGGTGGTGATTGGGATAACCCTGCTTCTGCTTCTGGTTTCGCTGCGACAGCTGGCGCGAAGGTCACTACAGGTGACACATCCGCACCTCAATTCGGTTCCAACGCACATGTCGCCGACTATGCCACCGCTTCCAGCAGCCGTCCTACACAACGTGGCAGTTCTTCTGGCTTCGACTCTGCCATTGCCGTGGAGAGCGCATCAACCTCCCCTGTCTCTTTCGAGGACAAACCTGCAGATGGATATCGCCGAGGCAATGAAGCGCCAAACAATACGCCATCGTTTTCCGGAGTTGACGAGGACTTGGGCCGTGTCACTGATGACTGGGCGGACGAAATGAACGAGCAGAGCGCAGCCTCTGGATATGCCTGGTAAAGACTGGCTGGACTCCGTCAGACAAGACTGTCTCGCAAACCCGGACGGAAGGTTGGCATGAAGGCTGGATGGTATTAGGGATCCTGCTGATCAGCATGGTCTAGCAAGGAGAACAGTTGGAGCATGGGCAGTCTTGTGAACAGGAACCAATTCTATCCGGGACAGAAAGCAGCCTGCAGCGCTTCGATCCGACGAAGCTTCTGTGTACTAGCACTACCTAGGTACATAGTAATTACTATGCTGCTGAAACTTGGACTTTGATCCCTTGTAGTTCTAAGGCTGATATGGGTCCAGGGTCAATACTACTACCGAGGTGCAGCGCTGCAATCATGAACTTGAACCGACCGTCGACTGAATAGTAGGCAGTATTGAGCAATGGTGCCTAAAGCCCTTGCTGCGTTTCAAGTTGGTGTCCCGAGTCTTGAATAATGCCAGCATTTCCTTTGTATCACTAGTAGTACCGTATCCATCTTACGGAGCTCACCTTAGGTAGGTAGGTACCAGGTTGGTAGCGAAGTACCTTAGGTACAGTACTAAGGTATAACCCGAGCAGACTGTACACTTGTAGTACTTGTACACGGACATGGATCATAGTCTTTGATTCGTGTATATATTTTTATCTATGTGCCACGAGACATATAAGGCACAGTCAAGGGACTGGACTGGATTTGAGTCACTCAAGCTGTTGCAGTGGTAGGTGATGTGTTTCAAGTTGTTGAAATGATGTTTTGATGTTTCCGGAAATGGAATATTTATTCAATTCAACTTCAAGTTTCCGACACCACTCACCGTTCAACAACAATCCAATTGTCATAAAGCCAGTGACCGTGACGATTTCCTTGGCCACAGGTGCTTCAGAATAGAAGCGACAGGTAACATGCAGTGTATCATCGATGGAAAAGCGATCCTTCCAAGGCCCCGTCCAAGCGACCCAACCCCTGGTCCAGACTCCATCTGCAGTACTCACGCTGCCAGTGGATATGTCTGGTGAAGGGGTCAGCACTCAATCTATCTGAGGTACCTTATGCACTGCTATCTCCGTGCCATTAAAGGCTTGGATCCTCTACCCATGGCAAGTATTCCACAACCGTTTGCATCACAGATCGTGGCCCAGCACCAAAGGGACATGTACATGTACACTGTCAAATATGGTTCAATTCGCTTGTATTTGATATCATTACAAACATCCTATCTACGCAAGGGTGGTGATCAACTCCAACGGCAGAACATGCATGTATAAGAAACCAAGGCACCCAAGTCCTTCATATGGGCCCGTCCTTCATCGCCTTCCTTTCCCTCAAAATGCGCTGTCTCGTGCTTGATTTGGACAAGGAGCTAGCCCATCATTCTGTGTTGGGTGTAGTCCCGGAGCAGAGAACAACACTCTAGGCACTGAGCAGCTACTCTAGGAAGTAGCTGCTGTTGATTCATTTGGTGGTATAACCGGTGTTGGATTCAAATCACTTAATGCTTCGTGGCTGAGCTGGTCAGACCAGTAAGTGCGCTGAGTAGTTGTTGGACCAGGGCGGTGACTTCAGACAGAAGATCGCCGGCATCGACCTTTCCACCAAGAGCTTCCACATCGGTCAAAAGGGTCTGGACTTCCGTGATGCTGGTGGTCAAGTCGGAACCGACACCACCCAAAGATCCCGAGAGACCAAGGCTGCCGAGGGTGCTGTCCAACTGGCTAATCAGGCCTGAGAGAGTGGACTTGGCCGTGGTCAAGGTTCCATTGACATCAGTCTCTGCGTCACTCAGAATCTTGTTGATAGAAGAGTCGAGGTCGGTGACGGAGCCGGTGATGGTGCTCAACAAGCCGGTCACCGTAGCCAAAAGGTCGCCGACAAGGTTGGTCACGGGGGACAAGTCGATGAGGGCACGCTTCTCAACGACGGCATCCACGATGGGTGCTGCTTCCCGCTTGACCTCAAGGGCATTGCTACCTGAGGCAGCTACAGTAATGATTAGCGTTCATGTTGATGCCGCTGGGGGTCAGAAAACCTACCATTCAAGGGAACAGCCAGCGCAGAGGCTGTGAAGAGGAGTGTGGCGATAACAGCTGAGGAACGCATCTTGCTTGATTGAATTGGAATAGACTTTTCGTGTCTTGAATGAGTGACGGAGGGAACAGCAAAGGAAGGACTTGGTTTGAGCACTTGTATAGAGCTTGAGAGAAGATGAGATGCAGGCGATGGCGAGAAGGAAGAAAGGATCATGGGCCACCTGTGGCTTTAAGTATGTCGGTGCTCTTCAGTCAGTTGGACCCAGCTCCATTGCGAGAGCCTCCTGAAATTTGAATCGGCATCGATATGGAGTCTTGTCTTTGACCACTTCGGCCATCACATCATGTTGTTTTCCCCGCGGTCTCAAGCCATATCCAGAATGGCATCATCTTCATCCCATCTTCATCCGCGCTCCCTGTAGCGTCACCTTTCATGGGGAATTGCCAACGACGATCCCTTGTAGTTGTAGGCTAAGGCCATATAGTGGCTTAATCTTTGGGATCCCAATATGGATGGATCTGCAAAGGTACAACTTGTCGGGTCGTAATGACAGACAGCAAGTGGAGAATAAAGTCCATAAACCGTGGGGCAAGACCAGGGCAAAGAGACCAAAGTAAGGGGGACGTTGAGCCGCACAAGGCTGCGGCTGGCGATCGCCGTCCCGCCCCCGATATTGTGTCACTGACGATTCTTAACATGTACCACTCACAACGCCGCCTTATCGTATCACGAAAATCGATCCCTTTCTTGTCAAGACCGTACCTCTTGAATCGCACTACTTCTAAGAGGCGTGGACGCGTTCGCGGTATATGGTAGTCGCTGCATGAGACCAGTTCGGCTCACAACACTCTCGTTAGTGCTAACATGGAGAGGTTGGCTCCTTTCCTCTCTAGCAACCACCGCTGTTCCAAAGCTTTGACCATTTCGTCATCAACACGACTGAAGCGCATGTTTTGCATGTGATGCTGGATTGGTGCAGCATGGCGCCAATACCAGTACTGTGTCAAGGTTGAAGGGAGAAAAGTAGCCAGGTTGGAAGGCGCAGAGGTATGCACGTAAGCCGCGCTCGAGTTGTCGTGATCGTTGAAGTCCTCCACAACCAACACAGGGGACGCGCGGATAGGCTATCTCTGGGGAAGACAATCTCGGAACATTGTTAGGGCGCCCACAGGGTCCCTAAGTGACACTTTGACGCCGGGGGGTCTCCAGCCTTGTCTTGAACGACAGTGGATTCTGTAACTGCCTGAATTGGCTTGACGCGCTTGGCAGCTGGCCTCAGCACCCTGTCACGGCGAGCTTCACCTTCCTTATTCCGACTTTGTCGTGTCGTTTTGACCTCCTCTTCGCCAGCTCCCTACAAGCATACCCAGCAAGATCGACATGCTCAAACACCAGGTTGATTTCTGTCATGAAATAGCCCGGAGCATAGACCTGACTTCTTGAATAGAGGCAACAACAATGTCGATCACAAGTGTTTGCCTGGCAGCCAGGAGTAATTGGCCTTGAGGACGCAGATATTGGACCAGCAGATGGTAGAGGCAGCGCAAGAGCGGAAGGATGTCGGAGAGGAAGAACGGCAGACACTATGAGAGAAGAACATGAGGAGACGGCAGACTACATGCTGTGCCACTGGCAGGCGTGTTGACCGAATTTCTTGTTGTGTTGTCGTTGTCGTTGTTGTCGCCGTCGCCCGCAGAGTGCAGAGTGGAAGACCGCAGGCTGCCGGGAGACGCGGTTCATGTGCGACTCCTTCGCTCCTTCCCTTCAGTTCTCCCTGGTACTGCCTCTGAGCTGTGTTTCTACACTGCAGAGCTCTTGCCTTCCAGTGCTGCTTGCATGTTCCATGTCGTCCCAAACTTGAAGTTGAAGCCCGCAGCCTGCCGGTGAGGCACACTCGTCCTTGGACTGCTTTCTGTGAGGGACCTAAAGTTGCTTCAGATTCTAGAGACCTGCAATACAAATCATCCTGCGACATCAAGGTTTGAAGAGCGTTGTGACCAGAAAAGGGCACAACTAAACATGTCTCCTCTGCTTTTCTCAGTTCTGTCTGCATTCCCACTCCTTCTCTCTTGTGGCCGCACCCTTGAGCTTGATTCCCGGCAATCATGTGCTCTGAATTACTATCCATGTTCACCTGACGGGGCCTCTGCTCGCGATGTGCCTGTGATTGGACCTGGCCTGGCTCAGCTCTATCTCGACCTGATCCAGACTGTGAACCCTTCCACTGTGCGGGGGTATGGAAATACGGGTGCTGCTGGTCGAGCTGGTGGACGCAGGCAATCGCCTGGCAGGATCTGCTGCAAGTTGGCGACCAGGCATGATCTCCACCAATCTAACTCAAGACAGGTGCACAGAACACTCAGTGCCTGCTTGTGCTCAGCTACAATATTCCCGTTTGCTGGGTAGTGATTGTTCATGCCTGCAATCCTGGCTTCAGCTGATGAAACTATTCTAGGATCGTTTCACCACAAATTATTACCTGCCTGATGGCTCCTACGGTTCGATCAGTTCTGGCAACTATACCACTCCCGCCGGGGACCATGCGAACCTGATCACAGGCACTTACGAGCTGGCCAACGGGCAGACCGGGAACATCTATGAGGAAGACCCGATTGAACAGCCCAATACCTCAACATTGCTGCTGCCAAGCCCTTTCACGAGCAGTGGAGTAGGTTCAGCGATACCGGCAAGTCAAGTCGGTGGCCAGGCGACTTACACACCGCTACCTATGCCGACTTACACATCGCTACCTATGCCGTTGCTGCCTCCTATGCCGACTTCTTCCACGACGTCAAGCGTAACAACAACATTACCGGTAGTGGCAATGCAACCGACGGTGCCAGGAGCACGCGGGCTGGAACCGGCACAGGCGCTATGACTGCTTCTGTGACAGGAGATCCTTCACTCACGCCGCCTATAACCGGTGATGGCTCTGGGAATCGCATATGTGCCCTGAGCCACCAGCGGCTGCTTCTGCTGATGATAGTAGTTGCTTATCACATTTGGTATGCATAGGTAGTTTCGAGCCAGCCTTCGCTAGTTAATAGCCCTCGGAGCGAAGAGTAAGCAGGCTTCATTGAGATTGAGGCGGACTTGCATGGCAGGGAAAAGTCATCCGCAAACAACGCACTGGTGATCGATCTGGCGGGGGATACCATTCTACTGGGCTGATATCGCGCGAGTTGCACTGGTGGGATCAAATAATCCGGGGAAGAGCTGCCCGTGGTGCGGGCGTTGACCGCTGTGATTGGGGCTTGTTGATATTTGTAGTACTAGTAATGGGACATTCCTTCAGTAATTATTAGTAGTAATACCTGAGCCTCACTGCAAGAAAATGAATCTACTCCAAGCCCGTAGTTGATGACTTTCACCTCACCTTACAACGGCTACTGCTGAATCAACCGCTGAGGTGCGCGCTGACTGGATGATGGGGTCATCCGCTGCTGCATTTGGTGGATGACTCCTCCATAATGGAACCAAAGATTGAGGACAGGCAATTAATTGTGTTCAAGTTCTACAACCTGACTTCCGGGGCTGCTTAATAAGCTGAGTCGTAGGCTCATCGCTCCCGGCTGTGGCTGCTTTTAGCCAGTACCTACACGGTATTTCCGGGAGGACCAAGTACCCCTGTTGGCGCGGGGCAAAGGGGATTGATAGACCCTGAAGCGCCCGCTACAAGGCTGTTAATTGGCCGTCGTATGCCATTGGCAGCGGGAATCAGAGCTTAAGCGATTTTAACACGTCTGCAATGCCTGCGCTGCTCGATGGATTGGTTGGGAATTTTATTTGTGGTGTGAGGAAGACCCATTATCATTCGTCCCTTCCCGCAGAGCGCGGGAAGGCTGCAGTGTACGTTGTAGGTTGTCAGCTCGGCGAGCTGCTGACTACCCACTCCGGCTGCTCGTACTACACCTGTGCTAGCCACCCAGACTTCTGCTGAGAATCTACCGTCGGGACAGTTGCAACAATCCACGCTTAATCATCAGACACAAATCACACTAGTACGCCGCGCGCTCGCCAGACTATCATCTCAGTGTTGGTCCTTTAACATTCCCTTCTAATCGACCACGGACATCTTCAGTCCGCTGCGGCCCCGTACCTTCAGCCTCTCTCTGCCTTTCTCCGCCGGAGTCCGGCCATTTGACCTTCGGGAGCGCAGGTTGATATCGGGAAAATGACATGACTGCGCGGAGGCCTCCAACAAGAGATGATGGAAGATATTTTGGGAGACGACCTCCCACTCGCACCCACCAGGCTGTTTGAACGGCTCTCCCAGATACCTAATTACACCTGGGACCGATCGGTAAGTTTTTGGTTGAAAGTCGCGAATGGCGTGGCTGACCAAGACTCAGTTTGCGCCGTTTCATTCCACGTACGATCACTGGTGAGTTGTCCCAGTCTCCATATCCGGAGCCATGTGGTTTGCAAAGCTGACCTTGATCAAAATCAATAGGCACGTTTATGGCATCCTCCACAACCCCGACGTCGTTAGTCCGCGTGCCTCTGCGAGTACCCTCAACAGCCTCTCCGGTTATTCCGGCTCGAACAGAAGTTCGCCAAAACTCAATCCTCACCGGCCTACTTTACGGCATCACCATTGGAGTAGCATCAGTGCCACATCTACTGATAGCGAGTTTCTCTCGTCCAGAGACGACCCTGACCCGATATGGCTCCCCGTCCTCGCTCGTATCAGTACGCATGTGCTGCGCTTGGAACGGGAGTTTCATTACAACCAAACAATGATGAAAGACTTGGATCCCGAATGCGATCACACACTTCGGCCCATTGAGATGTTTAAACTGCCAACCACACCGGGAGACCCAAATCAATTGGGCATGTGTGTTTACGAGGCCCCCGGGAAGAACTATCTGCGCGAGATCCTGGATTTTGGCCCCGCATTCTATGGCTTACAGGGTGCCAAAATAAGCACTGATGGAACTCCAGGCGAGCGAGTGCCTCTCCAAGCATTCTTGGATTTTGCCATCGGTGCCTCGGAAGCGTTGGAACTGTTGCACCACGGTGCGAACTGTGTACATGGCGAGATTCGCTCCGACACCTTCCATTGGAACAGAGAAACAAATAGTGTCAAGCTGCTCAACCATGGAAACGGGCCCCGTGCGTTTGAGAATCTCCTGTCCAGCGAGGGCTGGGCCACCGTCAGTCGAGAGATCGGAGTGAAGAATAAATTGCAGTTTATCGCACCGGAGCAAACTGGACGGTTAGCCGCCGACGCTGATAGTCGAACGGATATCTACAGCTTAGGAATTCTCTTCTGGACTCTGTTGACAGGCCAGCCGGCATTTGACGCGGAAACACCCATCGATATTGTTCAACGGGTGTTAACGCACCGTTTGCCATTGGTCACCGCTATTCGCATGGATATTCCCGATGCGATTTCCAAAATCATTGCCAAGATGACGCAAAAACAAATGGATGAGCGATACCACTCAGTTAGTGGGCTAAAGTATGACTTGGTACAGATTCAGAAGTTGCTCGGCGAGGGTGAACAGGACAAAATCAACAACTACAAGGTTGGGCAGCGGGATGTGTCATCCTTTTTCATCTTACCGACCAAGCAGTTTGGCCGGGATGCAGAGATTGAACGGATCACCGAGATCATTGAAAAGGCCCACAAGCGCCAGAGTACGACCGGGGCACGACCTTCCCCATCACAACAAGGTATGCTGAATGCGACCTCGAATTCCTCTCTTTCCGACGGCCGGGTGGAAGGTGCGGACGTGCCAGACGGCTCCGATTCGTCTAGCTCTTTCGGCGGCAGGGAGTCTCGAAGTAATTCCACCACGATAGGCTTGGAGAGCCATGTCTTGAACCCGTTATATGGCAACAAGATCAGTCTGCACGCTAAACGAAATCGTGGAGTTACCGACCCCCGCGCTACACCTTTGGACGTGGTGTCAGATCGGGACAGCAGTTTTTCGGGTGGTCTGCAGCAGTCCTCCGACACATTGCCTGGATTGATGACAAGGCGCAGAAGTAGCCAAAAGTTCAAGCGTAGGAGCAAGACGGATGTTATCTCCATCCTAGGTCCTGCTGGGATAGGGAAGACCACCCTGATCAAGACAGTGCAACCTGTCGTCCGGCGGTACGGGTATTTCGCTCTTGCACGGTTCGACAAGGCTCGTCCGTCTCCCTTCGAGCCACTCATCAAGGTCTTGGCTAGCCTCTTCAGGCAGATATTCTCGGAAAAGGATGTCAATACGCCATACCATGAACATATCCGATCCCATGTAACCCCATTCTGGCCTGTTTTGCATTCGGTCTTGGACTTGCCGGCCACCCTCCTTGATGTGGCCGTATTCCACAAGAAATCGTTGAGCAAGAACGACCTCACCGCACAAAGTGTCAATACCGAGGTTCCTACCCCCAACAGTGGCTCGAAGTTGGACTATCCGCCTAACCATAGCACCTGGGACACCAATGGTTTTCTACGGGGCCCTGCGAACTCCAAGTCTATCCGGCTGATAAACACGTATCTGGAGGTCTTGCGCACAATGTGCACGGGCAAACTGATCTGTATCTGCTTGGACGATATGCAAGTCGCCGATGACGAGTCGATCGATTTACTGATGCACATCATCAAAGCCAAGGTTCCAGCTGTCTTGATCCTGTCTAGCAGGGTGGACAACGGCATTATTCCCAATAGCGCCCGAAAGATATTAGAGCTCGATTCGACAAACAAAATCGAGCTTGGGAACCTCCAGGAAAAGCATGTCTTTGAATATGTGGCGGAAACTATGTCCCGCCCTGTGGAGGACGTGATACCGGTTGCCGCTGTTGTCTATGCAAAGTCTGAGGGGAATCCTTTCTTTGTCAAAGAGATCCTCCAAACCTGTTATCAACGGAACTGCTTATGGTACGATTGGAAGGAATCTGGCTGGCAATTTGACCTGGACAAGATCTTCAACGAGTTTAGCTCCGAAGGCTACATGGACGCCAGCTACCTCGCCAGACGTTTCCAAGAACTGTCACCTGCAGCTCGCTCGATTCTTGCTTGGGCTTCCTTGATCGGGACTACATTCTCCTTTAAACTTATTCAGTCCATCATGACTGGAAGTTATTTCTATAGCAGCGGCAGGGACCAGACACACGACGTGACCTGCCCCACGCGCGCGAAATATTTCAATCTCTCAGAAAGCGACTGCGTTAACGGACTCCAGGAACTGGTCAACGCATATGTTGTGACACCAGGAACCAGCGATGACGAATTCCGTTTCACACATGCACGATATCTGAAAGCCGCAAACGAGATGCGCGAGTGCCAAAACGTCAGCAAAATGCACTTTATAATTACCCAGGCCATGATGGCGTATCTCAGTCAGTGCAGGTTCTCTCTGTATCCTCTGGCACGCCATATCTGTCTATCGGCAGACATTATCAAGGAAAGGATTTCCACCCGGATGCGGTATCGAGATGTGCTCTGGCGTGGAGCGCAGAAGGCAATCGAGACAGGTGCCAAGCAAACCGCGCTGTGGTACTACAAAACAGCCCTTAAGCTGCTACAGGATGACAGATGGGATACAGACAATCAAGACGTCTTCTACGATGAGACTCTCCAGCTACTCGTTAATAGCGCCGAGATCATGTATCTCCAAGGAGAGAAAGCCGAAGCCTTGGTACTCTTGAAGGAAACGTTCGCAAATGCCCGTTGTCCTGCTGACAAAACGCGGTCATACATATTGAAGGGCCGGATTCTGGCCAGTCAAGGGAAATTTTCCGAGGCCTTCGCTGCGCAACGAGAGTGTCTGGAAGAGATGGGTGTCTCCTTGCCAGATGTTACTTGGGACGACTGCGACTTCGAATTCAAAAAATTGGCGTTACGGATCCAGGAGCTCGACCACGAGAAGTTGCTGTCAACCCCCTTAAGTGAGGACAGGGCCGTCATCGCATTGGGGACAGTGCTAAGTGAATCTCTGGGCGCTCTCTACTGGTCCGATGCCCTGCGTTGGTACCAGGTCGTGATCGCTTATGTGAAGGCCGTACTGGACCGGGGAACTTTTGTCCAGGCTGGGCTAGGGTTCACAATGCTAGGCGCAGTTGCGATAGGGAGATTCAAAGACATTGAGTTGGGTTTGTCCTATGGAAATATTGCGCATGAATTTTACAACATTTACGAAGATTCATGGACCCGCGGTAGGGGCTGGACGTTGTTTACACTGTTTATCGGCCACTTTCAGACGCCAGTACGGAACTTGCTTCCTATCCTGGACAATGCACTTGAATACTCGTTGGCATCAGGCGACAGATTTGTGAGCCTGCTCAACATAGGTGTGATGGCCCTGTCGAGGTTTTGGGCAGGTCAAGACCTGGCGGAAGTGGAGGCGTTCTGCAATTATGGGCCTGAAGAGTTCGACAACTGGGAAAAGGATCGAAGAGGAGGGACTCTGCTTGTCGCCATAAGACAAGTCGTTCGCGCATTGCAGGGAAAGACGATCGCAGCGGACGCCCGAACGCTTCTCAACGACAGCAACCATGACTCTGAAATTTGGCTGGCGGAGTGCGCACAATATGCGGCCAATGCCAGCCGAGCTCGCGATATATATCAAGCTATGTCGCTGGTCGCATACCACCTGATGGGTTATCACGAACAAGTCATCCAGGTCGGCAGGAAGTTGCTGAGTACAACCCTCGACGAACTGTGGTCGAACCGACCAGTCTGCGGAGCTCGGTTTTACACCGCCTTGTCGTTAGTCGCGATTGCAAGGGAGAAACCAGAAGAAGAGCGAGCACTCTATCTGGAGGAGGCGAAAGAGCTCAAGCGCTTCATTGATAACTGGGGCAAAGCCAACGACGTGAATTACTTTGCCTGGTCCCACTTAGTTGGGGCCGCGATCGCAGAAGTCTCTCACGACTACGTCAATGTCATTCCCAACTTGGAAATGGCCATCGATCACTGCCAAGTCCATGGATTCGCATTGGAAGAGGCTCTAGCAATCGAAATGCAGGCTGAATTTCTGCTTGCGCGCGGAGCTAAAAGAGCTGGCAAAGTTATGATCCAAGAAGCTATTGCAGCCTGGAACAGGATCAACGCAAGTGGGAAGGCAAAACAGCTCGCGGATAAGCACGAATGGTTGATCAAAACTGCCACAACCGCCAGAACGATGGACGCGACCACGCAGACAGAAGATTTGCATGCCTTGACCGTTACCGAGGACACGCAGGCGCAGAGCAAGCGTGACTATACGTCGGCATGGGTACAACCCAAAACAGGTGCGACAAATCAGGGTTCGCAAGATGTGCCAGGACTGGGACTTGATATCCTGGATCTCACATCGATCCTCGAATTTTCCCGAGTTATCAGCTCCGAACTGCAGATCAATAGTCTTCTGTCGAAAATGGCGTCGGTCATTCTTGAATCAGTGGGAGGTCAGGCTGAGTTCTGCGCCATCGTGATCGACTTGGAAGACCAAGGTTGGTGCGTCGCAGCCAGCGCGGATCATGAAACAGGTGTCAAAACCTATCCCGACGGGATTCCCTTGTCGGAGGTTGACGATCAAGCCGCGCAGCAGATTACGCATTACACTCTACGCACCAGGGAGACTGTATTCGTCCAGAATGTGCTCGAAGACGACCGCTTTTCAAACGTCGGAGATGCCTATTTAGCGAACCACCCTTCTGGCCGGGCAGTCATTGCTATCCCCATCGTCCAAGCTGACCACCTAATGGGAGTCATCCACTTGGAGGGCAGGCCAAATGCTTTTACGCAGCGAAACATGATTGTCCTCAACCTTCTTACCAACCAGGTGGCAATTTCTCTGGGCAATGCATTGTTGTATAGGAAGGTCCGCAAAGTGAGCGCTTCGAACGCCAGTATGGTGGAGTCTCAGAGGCGTGCCCTAGCAGCTGCCCGGGAAGCCGAAGCCAAAGCCAAGGAGGCAGAAGCCGAGGCCATGCACAATGTCAAGTTAAAAGAAGAAGCCGCCAAAGCCAAGTCGATCTTTTTGGCCAACGTCAGCCATGAGCTTCGAACGCCATTGAACGGTGTCATCGGCATGTCGGAACTACTCAAAGGCACATCCTTAAGCAAGGAGCAGGAACAATATGCAGACAGTATCCGGGTTTGTGCCGATACTTTACTGACCGTTATCAACGACATCCTGGATTTCTCCAAGCTCGAAGCTGGGAAGATGCAGATGTTTACGGTTCCCTTGAATCTGAAGGAGACGATCACAGAGGTCGTACGTGCGTTGGCATACACTAACCAGGAACACGGTCTGCAGACCATTGAGGATCTCCAAATCGACGACGGACTCGTCTTGGGCGATCCGGTACGGCTGCACCAGATCTTCATGAACCTGTTGAGCAACGCATACAAATTCACGCCAAAGGGATCAGTGACGGTGCGAGCGCGTAAGAATGCCGAGACCACGGATAAAGTCAAGATTACTTGCTCTGTGGCAGACACCGGCATCGGCATCACCAAAGAGCAGCTTTCCCGACTCTTTCAGCCTTTTTCGCAAGCAGACTCTTCCACAGCTCGTTCATATGGTGGCAGCGGCTTGGGTCTCAGTATTTGCAAAGCCATGATCGAAAATGTCTTAGGCGGTAAGATCTGGATCGAGTCTACGGCCGGAGTAGGCACCACAGTTTCGTTCACGCTCACTTTCCAAAAGGCGCCCAAAAACAGCAGTGTCCCAGACGACATGGGAATTGCGGCGAAGGACCCGGATCCGATGGCACGGTGGTCACAGGCTGCGAGCCCCGAACTGGAGCATAAAAACTTCAACTTCTTCGATCTGAGTAGCATTCCACGGTCGGAACTGCGAGTCTGCATTGCAGAAGACAATCAGATAAACAGGAAGATTGCCATGTCGTTTGTCACCAAACTCGGACTCAAGTGCGAGGCATACGAGGATGGGAAACAGGCATACGAAGCTCTGAAAGCCAAAAGCAAACAAGGCAAACCTTTTCACCTGGTGTTGATGGATGTGCAGATGCCTGTGTTAGACGGGTATGAGGCGACCAAGGCGATCCGAGCGGACCCTGACCCGCAGGTGAGCCAAGTCCTCATCATCGCCATGACTGCTTCTGCCATCCGTGGAGACAGGGAGAAATGCTTGGAGGCTGGGATGAATGACTATCTTGCCAAGCCTGTGAGACAAACCGCTCTCAAGGCCATGCTGGATGAATATCTCAATAATACCCAATTGGCTGCTGAGGCCGCAAAGAAGAACTTGGCTTCGAAAGTCACACCCGGTGACAAAGTCAACGGCCAGCTAGAAAGCAGCCATGACAAATCATCGTTGTCGAGTGGCACCCTAAACAAGTCACAATTGAGCCGCTCATTCCAGCGGGTTATGGGAGATGTCGAAGCGAACGCCGCGGCAGCGCAGGAGAATCGTGGGGCGGTGAAAAGTCCTGATAGCAGGAAAAAGGAAACAGAAGGGGTAGGGGGCGACGCCATTTTGGCATCCGTCCCTCCTCTGGATGGGCACACCGATGCCCAGGACACGGGCAAGGATTAGACTCTAGTACATGCTGTTGTGTCATGCCGGAACATGGTCCCTTGCCGAACAGCGGTGAGGTGATACATATCAAGGTTGGGGGCGCGATTGTCGGGTTTTGCTGTGTTCAAAATGGGATTATGACATGATGACCAAAATGCATGCAAGGAGTTGGGCGTTGCGCAATCGGAAGGGCGGCCTCTCAGGGGCCGCAAGGAAAGGATGCGACTGGACTGAGATAACATTTCCTCATGGCATTGGTAAGGGTTGACAATAGACGTGGGGTCTATCTCGGCTCAAACGGCAGCGAAATCTTTTTCTTTCAACTTTGATGTTCTGCGTGCAATGAACTGTTACCGAACGGATCAGGTGTGGACTCGGTGGTTAGCACAACTCGTATGATTTTACTCCTGACCACATCGTCTCAATCCAGTAAGTTTGAGTCGTAGTGTTTGGTTGCAGCGGTGTTGAAGTTCAGGAAGCGCAGCCTCGCCTCCCTTTTTCCTGCTGGAGACGATATAGCGCTATCCCCTAAATGGACGTTCTTGGCCTCGATGAGGCTGAACCACAGCCAATCACAGGGCAAGGGGCATCCAGTGCAATCTTGTAACCAGGCGCTAGGAGCGAACTCGTCGCTTAAACAAACAACAACTGACCACCACTCGATCTGGATGTTCCCCCGGAGGAGACAAGAACCCGCGTTGCATTCGATGAGCTTGCACTGCCTCGATTGTGGACATTGGCTGCGATACCAAAACGGCCTTTTCCTCTTTGGTTCCATGTCCCTTTTCGGACCAACCCAACTTGAACCTCCTTGGTTGTCTCGATCCAAGACAAACCTCCTGAACCGTTTCAAGAACTAGTCTATACCCAGACAAAAGTGCAGACACCATGCATACCGCCCGCCATTGGCAGTCCCAGCGGGCGCTCAGGGGAGTTTCAGCCTTTGCTATTACAAGGGACTGGCTCTATCTAGCCTTGCCGGCCCCATCCACGTTTCCACCCGGTTCACATCTTTAGCAGCTTGCGACTTCGAGTGGCGCGCGCTACCCGTCTGCTCGCCTTCAGAATGTCTTGAATCTACGCTTGGTACGACGAGAACCGACGACGGCAGTCGGGCTGGTAAGTGGTGAATGTGTCTCCTGTTGCACCGAGTTCGTGAAGTCGGTTGCGTTGCTTCAAGTACAAAAGTTGCCATGTTTCCTGTCAAGTTGGTGTCTTCTTTTGCTGTCCATCCTCCATCATCATCCCCATCCTCTCGTTTTTGTTATACAGTCTCTCGTTTTTCTTTGTCCAGTGTCTCTCGTTACTGCAAGGACAGTACTCTCGTTTGATCGCACATATCATTAATCAGCGTCATCACCATGAAGCCTGCATTGACTGCCGGTCTCGTGGCCTCTGCGTTGCTTCTGCAGCAGGCTGCGGCAACCAGCTGGGGTGACGCACCATCCTTTCCCTGCCCTGCCAACACCAACAACACCTGCTCTTCTTCCCAACAACGAGGATTCGACTGGTCCGATCTTCAAATCGGCGGTTTCAACAGCTACGGCGGCTTCAGCTTCAGCGGTTTCACCTGCCAGGATTCTTTCAAGCCAAACAACAAAAGATCGCTTCAGACCCGTACCGGCTTCCAGGTAAGTTGCTGCCGTCCATGTCTCAAGGAGACAAAGTTTGCTGACTGATTCTCCCAGTCGAAATGCATTCAAGGAAAAGTCAGCAAGTCAGGCGGTAGCGGTCCTTCGTTTTCTTGTGGACAGGATGACAAGTTCTCCATCACCCATCTTGACGTTTCGGTTTCGTTCGACACTGATTTGGATTTCATCTTCTCCATGCCTGATGGGTCGACTTGTAAGCATACCACGCCCTGTTCGGCTGGTGGCACGACGGTTCAGAACACCCAGTGTGGCGGAGCCAAATCGGTCACCATGCAATTGCCTCCCAGCAGTGGAAAGAAGGATTGTGATATCGGCATCCACTCCATCGGCTTCGATTGCAAACCGGGGACCACCACTTCGACCTCAGCCTCGACTTCAGCCACTACCACCACCTCTGCGTCTTCGGTTGGCACTACTACCGCCGTCACCACGACCGCTGCCACGACGACAACGGCATCTGTAGAAACCACCACGACATCTGGTCAGACTGGGACTACGGAGTCCATCACCACTGGTACGACGGCGACCGCAACTACGACCAGTGGAACAAACAGCGTCACGACCAACAGCGAAAAGACCGGTGGAACGACGACTACGACGGCAGCAACAAGCGGCACTGAGACGACAACTGCAACCACAGGAACCGAGACCGATGTCATTACGACGGAATTCGTAGTGACGACGCTTACAACCTGTCCAGTGACATTGACACACACCACCGGCACGCAGACTTCGATCGAGACCACAAACACCATCTCAACCGTGACCATCACATCCACGTCCACCGTCTGCACCAAATGCAAGACTGCGCCGCCGACCACATTGACATCGGCTACTGTGCCGACTACTCCGGCGACGGAAACCGAAACGAAAACGCCTGGGTCCGAGACTGTGCCGACGACGGCGACGACGGAAACGCAAACGCAAACGTCGGGTACCTCAGAGACCGTTGTACCAACGACATCGACCACCCCGTCTACTGCCACTGCTTCTTCGGTCCCGCCAACGACTGGCACCTCTACCTCTACCGAAACCAGCACAGCCGTGTCCCCACCTCCATTTGAATCATCAGCTCCATGCCCACCAGTCCTGCCCAGCTGCATGAACACCTGGCTCAGTCTCGTGCCCCACTGCTCGTCCAACAGCGACGTGAGCTGTTTCTGCCCCAGCTCTGACTTTATTTCCAACGTGCAGCAGTGCGTGTCTTCCTGGGGCGGCGACGACCAAGTCATCACCGCAGCCCTGTCGTACCTGGCAGGCATCTGCGCCGACTTTGTTCCTCAAAACCCAGGCATTTGCACCGGTGTCCCTTCCACCATTACACTGGTTCCTACTCCTCCGCAGACGGTTACTGAGACTGCTACGAACGGTAACGGTCGTGGTCCAAGGCCATCTGTTCCGGTCACCAGTGCACCAGTCACCACTGTGACGTTTACACAGACCGCTTCCGGGTCTGTGATCACTACGGCTGTTACTGTGCCGCAGGTCTCGTTTGTCACTGTTACTGCTGTTCCTACTGGTGCAGCGGGTACTGGTGATGTAAGTCCAGCTCCCCCTGCTGCTGCCAGTGTGGGACTGGTTCCGGCGCCGAATGTCCCTGCCACGGCTACTGCTACTGCTACTGCTACTGCTGCTGCCGGCGGTAATGGTAGTGGTAATGGTGCTGGTGCCGGTGCTGGAGCTGGAGCTGGTGCTGCCGGTACCACTACTCCCGCTGCCATCGCCAACACAACTCCAAGCTCGACGACCTCTGGAGTCGCTGTGGCGACTTTCACTGGCGCTGCTGCATCCAACGCGGCACTTGGGTCCGGTGTCCTTGCGGGTCTCATGGGCGTGGTTGCTTTCTTGGTCTGATCCTGAGACATGATGAAAGAAGAAGGGCATGGGTACCGAGAATTGTGTGAAGGGAAGGGAAAGTCGAAGAAATCACAGCTGGATGTTGTAACAAACAAGAACGAAACGGAACAGAACAGGAAGAAGAAACTCATATAAGAGCAAAGAAGAGAAGAGAAGAGAAGAGAAGAGACAGACATACTACATGTAATAATGATTCTGATTGCCGGGAGGGGATAGTGGTGAAGTATGTCTGCCTGTCTGTGGAAAATGTACTGTACAAAAGTGAACTAGACCAGGGAGGGGATGGAAGTAATAACATTCACATACAATACTACATCTATGTGATATTTTCTATTTTTATTTCAGAGTTTATATGTTATTGTTCAGTCTGATAGATTGAGTGTTATGATATGTACCCAGCGGATCGTTTCTATCCTCGTTGGCAAGCAAGGCCAGGATCCTGCCCGAGGTGATGTTGGTTGTAAGAGATTGGGAACCTCAATGGTTTGTGGCGCATCATCCGCGGTCGCCGCCGCCCTTTAAGTTGTGGCGTCGATAATGAAGGGTATGTCGCTTTCTGGCTGCCGGTTCAGAGTGCGTGTGTGTGTATAGTGTACACTGGATATTGATATTATGTCTGCTCATGACTAGGTATAAATGATTTTGGTAGTTCAGCTGGTGTTGTGTTGATCCGAACTGGTTTATCCAAAGCAGGTCTATCTCGTTGGCTCAACCCCTTTTGTGGTCATGGTCATGGTCATGGTTATGGTCCTGATCTTTGAATCTTTTTCTTGTGACTGTGATGAAATTGCTGATTCCTGGTGGTCTGGTCCAAAGAGAACTCAGATGTACAATGTGCCGGTGGAAGACGCTCGATTCGAGGGATAGAATAGTCTCGTGTGAGGCGGGGTGTTCTCCTTGCGAAGGTTCTGCGGGAGTATTTCGATGCCAGCTACCTTCTCGCTTCCTCGTGCACTCGCTCATGACACTGTATCGTGGGATTATAGTGTTTATTCCGCGCCCTTGGGTGAGTATTTCAAAGCCAACTCCTCGCTGCGTTTCTCGTAGGTCTGACGGTATTTATTCAACAGATCCAGCGAGATCTTGGACCCGCCACAAACGATGATGACGACTTTTGTGTCTGGATGGAAATTTGAACCCAGGTAGTGCTTCAGGCGGCCATCGTAAGCCATAGCCACACTGGCGCCACACGCCGGTTCGACCAGGAACCTCTCGTCATCCAGAAACCGCCAGCACGCCGAGGCGGCTTCTGCGTCTTCGACAATGACAGGCGTAACAGTGGATCTCTGGGCTTCTTTGAAGGCATGCTCGGATACGCGGATGGCGCCCAACGACGTAGCTATGGATGTGATGCCGGGCAAAGTTACAAGTTCGCCCTTTTGGACCGACTGGGCCAGAGAGTCTGCTCCTTGCGTTTCAACGGGTAGAACACGTACATGATTGGCCCATTTTGCTCCGGCACGGTCGATGCCTTTCACAATCCCGGAAAACAAACCACCTCCGCCGACGGAGCAGACAATAGCGTCCGGGATCTCGCCGTCTGGCATTTGGGATTTGATCTCGTCGACCATGGTCGCGGCCCCATCCCAGATCGCCGGATGGTCGAACGGGTGGATGTAGATTCCCTTTTCGCCGCGTTGCTCGGCCGTCGGGATGACTACTTCTCGTAGATACTGGTCGGCGTAGAACCAGCTGTCACCTTGCGATAAGACTTCAGTGGCTCCCGCGGCGCGCAGCTTTTCGATCGTTCGGTCGTCGGTGCTTGTTGGCACTACGACTGATGCCTTGTAGCCTAGTCGTGTGGCGGCCGTGACACATGCGAGTCCGGCGTTTCCGCCGGAAGATGAGAAGAAGTGGAGTGGTCGAGAATCGGATGAGTCCTGTGCCTGATCGCGAATCGATTGGAGCATTAGGTTCCCGATGCCCCGGGATTTGAAGGATGACGATGGCTGGAGATTCTCGAGTTTCAGAAAGATACGACTGCGGGTGCTGTCAGAGTCTGGTCGGGTGGAACAGGGGCTGTGCGGTGGAAAGGTAGGAGTGTATGCCTACTTACCATCCTGCGAGCTTTGAGAGTTCTGCTGATTCGATCAGTGGGGTCTCAATCCACGGCTGCTGAGTTGCTGGCATGTTGTCGTCCGGAAGATACTGATTTCTTTCGATCATGGCAAAAGTTGAATCTGGGATGATGAGTATTGAGTGGTGCTATGGATTTGTCTCGCAGTTTAAGAGAAAGAGAGGTTGTATATAGTTTATCAGTAAGAAAGATTTGACATTCCCCAAATTTGGATGGAGTTGTTGTATTATTCATCGGACGCCCTGTTACATTTGATATTGTTTCATGAACGGTGGTTCGGTTGGAGCAGGTTAATTGTGGAGCCCAAGATGTCACATTGCCTACCCCGGATTGTCACTTTTGCATTAAAAGGACCGCCCGCCGCATTTCTTTGCTTGGATAAGAGGACCCTTTGGGTCTGCCAGAGTTCATCGCCGCAGACTTGATCTGCTCTTCGACACAGTACACCGACGAAGAGTTACGGCTTGTTGCAGGTCTTCAATGTTCCAAAGGTAAGCAGCACGTGATGACTGCAGCAAACGCATCAACATTGCCAAGGCGACGTCCAAACTCAGCACGTGACCGCACGCCGAGCTCGGAGGCGTGCACAGTTGAATGCAGAGCAGCTGGAAATACAAGCACTTTTACACGTCGCCGTTTGCGAGCCGCAATGGTGATAAAAGTCATCACACAAGTACCTAATCAGTGAGTCGACGTATGTATAATTAAGGTATGTTGACTCAGATCTAAGGAAACCCCTTCGTACCGGTGATCGTGTATGCGGTTTCGTCATCGGTAAACTCGTGCGAGGCAAACGAGGGACAAAATTTTCCTGAAGCCGAGAACCGGCGCTACTCCACAGTACTCGCAATACGGTGGTGCAAGTGGCTGCGGTCCCGCGCACGACGCAGCCACGGTACCAGGAGTTGCGCAGGAACAGTTGAACCGATCAGTTGAACCGATCTTGCGCTTCGGCCTCTTCAGCATTTTCCCCTCCCCACCGCTCAACTTTAACCCACATCTCGCTCTCTAACTACTGCTGCCGGTGCCACTACTAGCATTCGACCTCTCGGGCGCATCGAATCACTTTTGACTCATTTTCTGCATTTTCCTACTTTAGTTCAGACTTCACCGCCCGTGACTCCTCCTCTTGTTCACACCTCCAGCTTCTACAACCCGGTCGCCAACACAGTGCTCGCTGCCTGTTGCTTTCCTTCTTGTTTTACTTGATCAACATCCACAGACAGCTCCAGTCAATATGTGTCCCTCGGCCGATGAGACCATGACCAACGGGGTCAACGGTCACTCTAACGGCACCACCAACGGCCACTCCAATGGTACCAATGGCAGTATGTGTAGCTGCGTGACCTTCTACTTGGCGTGATACTGACTCTTTTCCAGCTCACCCCGGCTTCACTCCCATTGCAACTGCACCCCCCGCCCCTCAATCGAGAAACCCTTACATGCCTGTGGGCGACTTCCTCAGCAACGTTGGCAGATTCAAGATCATTGAGAGCACATTAAGAGAAGGCGAACAGTACGTGACATTCCCAGGTTCTGCCTCTTGTGCACTTATCGATCCTTACTGACTGCCTCGTCACAGATTCGCCAATGCCTACTTTGACACCGCTAAGAAGATCGAAATCGCCAAGGCTCTGGATGAGTTTGGCGCGGATTATATCGAGTTGACCAGTCCAGCTGCCTCGGAACAGTCTCGCAAGGACTGTGAGGCCATTTGCAAGCTCGGCCTGAAGTCCAAGATCCTCACCCATATCAGATGTCATATGGATGATGCAAGAATAGCTGTCGAGACTGGCGTCGACGGCGTCGACGTTGTTATCGGTACCTCGTCTTTCCTGCGAGAACATTCCCACGGAAAGGATATGACCTATATCAAGAACACCGCCATCGAAGTCATCGAATTCGTCAAGTCCAAGGGTATTGAAATCCGATTCTCCAGTGAAGATTCTTTCCGATCTGATTTGGTCGATCTTCTTTCTCTCTACCAAGCCGTCGACAAGGTTGGTGTGAACCGAGTCGGGATTGCTGATACCGTCGGGTGTGCTACCCCCCGACAGGTCTACGACCTCGTCCGAACTCTCCGTGGTGTCGTTAGCTGCGATATCGAGACTCATTTCCACAACGACACTGGTTGTGCCATTGCCAACGCCTACTGCGCACTGGAAGCCGGAGCCACTCACATTGACACGTCGGTCCTTGGTATCGGCGAGCGGAATGGTATCACCACCCTCGGTGGCTTGATGGCGAGAATGATCACGGCCGACCGCGACTACGTCAAGAGCAAGTACAAGCTCGAGAAGATCAAGGACATTGAGGAGTTGGTTGCCGAGGCTGTGGCTGTCAACATTCCCTTCAACAACCCTATCACCGGTTTCTGTGCTTTCACCCACAAGGCGGGTATCCATGCCAAGGCGATTTTGGCCAACCCCAGCACCTACGAGATTATAGACCCTGCCGACTTTGGCATTGGACGATACATCCACTTTGCTTCTAGACTGACGGGCTGGAACGCCATCAAGTCACGAGCACAACAGCTTCAGATCGAGATGACTGACGCTCAGTACAAGGAGGTCACCGCTGCGATCAAGAGGCTTGCTGACATCAGACCTATCGCCATCGATGACGCTGATTCGATCATCCACGCTTACCACCGTGCCGTCAAGGCGGGCAAGAAGAACCCCGGAAACGAGGTTGAACTACCCAACATGACTGAGAAGGAGAAGAAGCTTCTAGCCGAAAAGCAGCAGGAGGAACAAGTTGTTCCCGAGAAGAGGCAACTCGAGCAGACCGTCGGCGAGGAAATCTCGACTGAGCAGACGGTGAAGAAGGCTAGAACTACCGGTCTTGCTGCATAGAAGAAAAAACAGCATATGAGCTCTACCTGGGGAGTGTTGATGATACTACTATGACTTTTAAAACCGCGAAGGAAGCTCGGCGTCATTCTTTGCTATGGCTTGATTCCCAGATGTTTGTAGATAGCACGAGCTAGAGGTCGAGCTGGGCGGCTTGCGACACAAGGAGAAAAAGTGATTTCTTCATAGATGACCGAAGACGCGAATGAAACATTTACCTTGTGTGACCTTTCACGATGTAATTGGACGCGGCGCACATGTGACTGATAATGTTCTTACTAGTAGTAGAGTAGTATATTCAACGAGGCACTGCATCGGAGGGAAGTTGGTATCGTACAACTTGATGCGGGAAAAATGACATACAACTACCTCGGAGGTTAAACGAAATACGAGGCTGCCGGCGATCACTGGCCATGTCAAGAATCGACTGCGGAGAATAAATGATGGAACAGCAACCCACCTGACGAGGCTCACAGTCCATCATTTCATCTACCTGTACTGCGGTACTCTTTCTTCCCTTTCCATGCTTATCCGATAGTCTGTACTTTGTCGTCCCGTCATGGGCTCCTCTCCTCTTCCCATCAGCTTGCAGAGCAAGTTCCAGAAACCAAGGGCCCTGTCCAGGTTACGAGACTATCAGGCCAACTTCAACATGTGAGGCTACTGTGCCTTGTCCAACCTCTTTCATCAAGAGCGCGCTCGAACTAACCGTTCCATTGTCACAGACTTCGAAATGTAATCTTTGCCTTGTTCATCCTGCGAATCGTGCGAAAGTCCTTCTGGTTCCTACGCGGCCATGGCATCATCGGCTCGCTTATGCTCCTGTACCGAAATGTACACAAAGCAGCGTATAAAGTGTTTCTCAACCTTCCGGGGGTGAGGTCGCAAGTGTCGCGGGAGCTGGAAAAGGCGACCAAGGAGATTGAGGAGAAACTTGTACCATCGGGACCGGGCATAAACCATTATCTGAATCTGCCCAAGGAGCCATGGACCCGTGAACAACTGCAGACGGAACTGGAGGCACTGGCATCGATGAAGAGAACGAGGTGGGAAGAAGGGAAAGTGTCTGGGGCAGTGTACCATGGCGAACAGTCCCTGATTGACATTCAAAACGATGCCATGAAGTTGTTCAGTGTGGCGAACCCGATCCACGCCGACGTCTTCCCAGCCGTGCGCAAGATGGAGGCCGAGGTGGTGGCCATGGTACTAGCCATGTTCAACGCACCCGAGTCTGGGGCCGGGACCACGACGTCCGGAGGGACCGAATCCATCCTTATGACCTGTCTGTCGGCGCGACAAAAAGGGTATGCAGAGCGTCGGATCCGGGAGCCAGAAATGATCATCCCGAGTACAGCCCATGCAGCGTTTCACAAGGCGGCCAGCTACTTCAAGATCAAGCTACATCTCGTCGACTGTCCGGCTCCCGAGTACATGGTGGATATCAACAAGGTACGAAGACTGATCAATCCCAACACTGTTCTGTTGGTCGGGTCGGCGCCAAACTATCCGCACGGCATTGTGGACAATATCCCGGCGCTCTCGAAACTGGCTGTGTCCTACAAGATTCCGTTGCACGTCGATTGCTGTCTGGGCTCGTTTATCATGCCCAACCTCTCCAAGGCTGGGTTCCCGTCTCCCTGGGCCGACGAAGGCGGCTTCGACTTCCGCCAGCCCGGTGTGACGTCCATCAGCGTCGACACGCACAAGTACGGCTTTGCACCCAAGGGCAACAGCTGTATTTTGTATCGTAACCGCCAGCTACGCGAGTACCAATACTTCATCTGTCCGGAATGGTCGGGTGGCGTCTATGGTTCGCCCAGTATCGCCGGGTCACGACCTGGCGCCTTGATTGCCGGATGCTGGGCAAGCATGATGTCGGTGGGCGAGAAGGGCTACATGGACGCCACGCATAAGATTGTCAGCACCAAACTCACCATCGAAAATGCGATTAAGGAACATCCCGTCCTCAAGGAGACGCTGCGTGTCTTTGGCCATCCCATGGTCAGTGTGGTGGCCTTTGAGTCGATCGACCCGGCCATCTCGATCTACGATATTGCCGATGCAATGGCCCGCAAACAATGGCACTTGAACTCGCTGCAGGGCCCGCCGGGTGTTCATGTCGCCGTGACATTGCCCATGACCCGACAAGGGGCTGTTGACACGTTGATTGAGGATTTGGTGTCTGTGGTTAAGGAGGAAAAGGACAAGGCTGTCGAGCGCATCAAGGCCGGCGGACCCATTGATAAAGGTAAAGCAAAGGGGTCGAGTGCTCAGCTTTACGGCGTCGCCGGCAGTCTTCCGGATAAGACGCTGGTGGAGAGGTTGGTCGTGGCGTATTTGGATACGCTGTATAAAGCTTGAGAAGACCTGAGTGTTGTTTAACAATGTTACAATGTCAACATCCCAACCATCCTCCCTGATCAATAATGGAATTTGTTCTTGTGTCTCGACGTTTATCGTTCGGGACGGTGTGTGGAGTGTGTGACAACTACTACTACAACTTTCGTACCCCGCCGGAGCAGGCCCAAAAAAGTAGGGCAGATGCAGTGAGCAGAGGCAAGACCAAAAAAAGATCACAAACCAAAAAACAATCGACAGTCAGGATTCCCAAATCGTCACCGACTTTAGTACTAACTGACCGGCATTGAGCTTAAGTACCGCTGAGCGAACGGGAAGCGCTGTATTCTCAATCCTATGGTCGATTGCGGAACACGATTGTGTGGGTATATCTCATATCATTGAAAATTCTTGTTGGTTGAGGTCCACCGAAAGTGGAGCGGAGCGGAGCGGAGCGGTAGAGGGAGGGTGTGGGTTGAGGGGTTTATAAAAGTGGAGCGGAGCTAATGGCATGTGAGATGACTCTTGTCGGCAGGTGCGCTAAAATTGTTGTATTTGCTCTCGCTCTATCCACTTGACAGTATATAGAGTACTCCTATATATACTATAGAAATCGGAAGGAATACCGTATCTTATACGATCTATAGATTATTCTAGAGAGTAGTAAACCTCGTTATCGTCGTCGTTATTTAGGGTCGATAGCGAGATTTAGAGAATATAGCTAACGTAAGTATTCTTAGTAGTAGAGTATCGAAGCCGACTATATATAATATACCCCCTTTAGGCTATATTCGTCGCTTTACTATCGAGTATAGTCTATATATCGACTAGGCGGAGATATATATAGACGAATCGCTTATAATTCTATATTATTAGTACTTTCGTAAAGCCGTCTACTCTTATATTAGCGATTATAATCTATTCTATTCGTATTTTACTAGTTTATATCTTCTATCTTAACTAATACTTATATATATTAATATATTTTAGCTTCGTAGATAGCTAAAAGTTATTCTTAGTTAGTAGACGAATAGTCTATATATTATTAGCTTTAATAGTAAGTAGTTAGTTAAGTTTTAGATATATCGAGTTAAAGAAGCGACTCTACTAGAGTACTTCCTTAGCTATACGAGATAGAGCGAGTAGTTCTACCTTTATACTTAAAGTTATTATAGTATTCTATCGAAAGACTTTCTAGTTAATAAAGCCTTCGAATAGAATAAAGAGATACTCGTCGGAACTCTTTCGACTAGTATTATTAGTAGATACTATATCTAAGTATATCTTAAAGATATTAACGCTCTCGTATTTATTATTATTTTAAGGAGTTAATTTAGAAGAAGTAGAGTATTTAAGAGTAAGAGTACGTATACGCCTTAGGTAGTCTAGTACTCTATTAGCGATAGCTATATACTCTAATAACGGATTACGTAAGTATTATAAGAGTATAGAGTAAGCTCTTATAATATTCGATCTCGTCGTTATAGCTGCGAAATTAATAGACCCTATATACTATTAATATACGTATATCTCTTATAGAGTAGCCTAGCTATTATACGATATAAGACTTTTAATTAAAAGAGGTATTAACGATATCTTTCTACTATATATATTAATATTAAACTTAGCTACTAGTTTATCGATATATAAATCCTATACGAGCTATAACTTACGTAGTTTTCGATCTCGTACAATTCGAATACTAAGAAACTAGTTAACTTCTAGTATAATACGTAGAGTAAAACGCTATTAAAGACTCTATAGAATTATATTAACTCTCTCCTTAGACTTACGCTTATAGTATAGAATAATATTATCTACGTAGAAAAGGATAATAAGAAACTTATTATTAAGAATATAGTTAACTTCTAGTACTTAAGAGAGATCTAGTATCTTTAGAGTATTACTAAAAGTATTATACTATAATAGAGAGCTTTACTTAAGGCTGTAGAGCGCCTTAAGTAGACGAAGTATTATATCTAGTACTTTAAAACCTTCTAGAAAACGTATATAGATTTCCTCGTTAATTTTACTATTAAAGAATACGTTAATAGTATTAAGTTATATAAGATCTAGGTCGTAAGCGGCCGTAATAGCTATAATAGTACAAAAGATACTAAATATAAGAGTAGCCGTATAGATATCTTTAAAGATAAGTTATAAGTCTTCTTATATATAGATACGCGTCTTAAACTTACTTAAGTAGCCGTCGTTATCGAATTTATATTTAAATACCTAGATAAGAGAAAGAATATTACGTCTATTAATATCTTTAGCGAAGACTAGTACGAAGATTTACTTATATTTAAGTTTCTTATATTTAATTCTTACGACTTTCTTAAATTTCTTTCGAAATAGATAATTCGCGAGCTATTTCTATAATTTTAGCTTAGAAGGGAGTATATCTCTATATACTCGTTAAAAATCTTTTCTAGTAGTAAAGACGGCGGTAAAGGCTAAGTAATACGTCGATAGACTATCGTTAACGATATTATATTCGAGTATAGCGATATACGTCTATTTTCTTAGCTTCGAACGTCGTCTTATAGTAACTATATTTCTTTTATCGAAATCTACTAAGATATTAGTATATTATAGAGTCTAGTTATTCTTATCTTATTCTAGAGGCTTCTAACGAGATAAGAAGTAGATAGAAAGGCGATTAGAAGATCTAGCCCTATAGGGTTTTTAGTACGCTTCCTTAGGGGTATTTATATCTAGTTCTTCCTAAATTTCTTCTCTTCTTTCTTATTCTCGTATAGAGAGGGAATTAGCCTCCGCTAGAGACTAGTTCTTTACGATAAATATAGAAGAGTAATTTAGCGATATCGACGGGAGAGCGGCGCCGCTAGAGAAGTCCTCTTACTAAGGCTCGTATTTCTCCGAGGAGCTTCCTTAAGTAGAGGCGTTCTAGCGCGCGGCTTAGACGGCGAAGTTCTCTCGACTAGAAGCGCGCCGAGAGCTATCGATACTTTCGGTTATAGATCGCGAGCCTCGTAAGCCTACGATTACTTCTATAGTAGCTATCGGCTCTATAGATATCGCTAGTAGAAAAGAAGAAGAAGAAGAAGATTTAGATATAGCTTTAGAAGTAAGATATATATCTATAGAATTACGTATAATTAGCGCTTTACGTAATTTAGCTTCTTTAGTCTCTAATTAGCTAGGAATTAATATCGTCTAAGTCTCCTAAGCTCCTAATTAGTCGGAAGTAGTTTCCGAATAATTTAGCGCTAAGTCGTTTTTAGAATTAATTAGAATTATATCTATTTTAGATATCGGCTCGTATACTTCAATATCTAGTTAGATCGACTTAATCGATAGTAGTTTATTATCTCTATATAGAAGTAGTAAAAACGTCTCGTTATCGTTAAAGATAATATCTCGTACTCGTATAACCTAGTTTTTATCGAGTCGCTAGATTCGAAAGATATTTATTAAATCGTACTCGATAAGATATTTAATCTATACGCGTTATTAAAGTTTATCTTTCCGTAGAATATTATACTATAATATATAGACTTTATAGCCGTATACGTATATATACGAGATATCGGGTTATCGTCCGTATAGTATTTCGAATAGCGTTTTCTAGCTAAGCGTATAAGACGATAATCGATTTAGAATATATTCTACGATTTTTACTATCTTAGGCTATAAATTCTTTAGTAGATTTACGTATAGATATATCGTTCGAGCTATATCTATAAGTAATTAGCCTACTCGCTTAATATAATCGTTTTAAGCGGGCGTATAGAGTATACTTCGTTTAGTAGATAGATCTCTATCTCGTATATTATCGTTATAGATCGCTAATAGTAATCTTTCTCCGTCTATTCTTATAAATTTAACGCTATAGCCGTATCTCGTACGAACTATTAATATAAAGTCCTATACTACTTAAGTCGACTAATACTTTCTTAGATAAGTATAGACGAAATATATACTCGTATAGAAATCTCTAAAATAGCTAATCTACTCGTCTTCGTTATAAGCTATATTAAGAGGTATTAAATCGTACGAAACTCTATCGAATAGTTTCGTTACTAGCTCTTTTTATAATAAGTCTCGAAAGATAATCTAGATTACTTTTAATAATCGATAAGACTTATATTAAATAGAGATACTACTCTTAATCTTCGGAAGTCCGATTACTACGTCTAGTAGATACCGAAGTACTTTATATCTAGTATACTCTATAACGGCGTATAGTCTATCTAGAGAGTCCTTATAGAGAGACTTACCCTCTTAAGTAGATATATTCCCTTAAGCTACGGCGATAGTAACGGAAATCTATCTTATCGGCGTCGACGCTACGCTATACCTCGCCTACGGTATTACAGCGGCTAGCGGCCCTATAATATCTATTCTACTATATTAAGCCGACGCCGTATCTTTAGTATTAGCTTTATATAAAGGAGAAAGAGAAGAAGAAGAGGAAGTAGTAGATATATATACTTATCGAGAAGCTAGGATAGGGTTATCGAAGAGTATCTAATAGCCGTCTTTTCTCCGCACGTAGTATAGATACTCGTTATTAAGCGTTAACGCTTCGTCTAGAGTATTCTAGTTAATATTCTTATTATATAATCGAGAGAGTAATACTAGGTTCGTTATAAACCCTAGAATAAGAGTAACGTCGAGAAGTATAAGTCTTTTAACTCCGGTTTTAGTAGATATACGGAGTTTAATACTTCTAAATACTTTAATAAGATATCGATTTATTTCGATAATAAGTATATCGATCTTAGTTACGTCTCTCGTATATACGAAGTTCTCTCGTTTATTATAAATATAGATATTAGATCCGAAGTCGAGTATCTAGTAATTCTTTAACTTATAATCGATAACGGCGATATATAAGTATATTATAAAGGCTCTAAGAGTAGCTTCTCTCTATTATTATTAATTATTCTTACTCTTATCTTTACTTTTATTAATAAGTCGTTTAATACGTTTACGTAGAGCTTTATCGTTATTTAACTTAATCTATATATTATAATTGATTTTAGGGTTTAGAGTCTAATTATTCGGTCGTCTCGAAGAATTTAGATAATAATACTCGTTATAGAAGTACTTATATCCGTAAATATATTTAGGTTTCTTCTTCTCTTTCTCTTTCTTCGATATACTAAAGACTAAATATAATACTACTTTTACTATTATTTTCTTCGAGTTACGATATATATCTCTAATTATATTAACGAGGTCGTATAATAATATATATTCTATTTCTCTTCGGTTATAGAACTTAGTAAGTTCTAGGCCTACTATACTCGAATATAGAGATTATATAGTAGTAAGAAAGTCGATTTATACTATATCTTTTATAGTTTTTATTATATATAAAGCCTTATACTACTTATATAGAGACTTCTATTAATAGAACTATATCTCTAGATCTTTACTTCGTAGCGTTTATTTTAAAGCGTACTACTTACTTACGAGGCTTTACCTCTTTATCGCGTCTATAGATTCTAGACGGTCTCTTAATACCTTTAGTCGATAATAGGGCGTAGGCTTATCTTCGTAATATAGGCGGTTAGATAGAGATACTATTCTATTAAATCTATTATTAAGGCGTTAGATTAGAGTAGTCTATTATAATTTATCGATATAGTTCTAATAAACGTTAGTAGTCTCTATCTTTTCTATCTAGCGCCTATTTCTTCTTCTACGTAAGGGTATTCGATTCGGTATAGAGAGGTAGTTTAGGCGGCTCTAGTAATAGAATCGATTCGAGTTAAAAGAGGTCGATATACTACTATAAATCGTTAGCTTATACTTTACTTTTAAAGACTCTATACTAGTTATCCTAATTATCGAGAGTACTTAGAATAGAAGTAGTCCTAACGAAGATAGTAGAAGAGCGAGTCGACTCCTTATAATATACTACTATTATTTCGATTACGGTAGAGAGTAATCTTATTAATACTATTAATCGATTCTCGTATTAGAGTATAAGTATTACGAATAAATATATTCGATTATTAGTCGTTCGTAGAGTAGTTAGTCGTAAACCGAGCTTATAACTATCGATAGGTACGCTAAAATTATTATATTTACTCTCGCTCTATCTACTTAATAGTATATAGAGTACTCCTATATATACTATAGAAATCGGAAGAAATACCGTATCTTATACGGTCTATAGATTATTCTAGAGGGTGGTAAATCTCGTTATCGTCGTCGTTATTTAGGGTTAATAGCGAGGTTTAGAGAATGCAGCTGACGTAAGTGTTCTTGGCAGTGGGGCATCGGAGCCGACTGTGTACAACAACTCTACTTTCGGACGTTTGCTGGCACTCCAGCAGCATGGGCAGCAGTCGTACTAAGCTGAGCAGGATTATGATTACCTAGGTAGTTTGGAGGAATGAAGCAGGTATCTATCTATATCTAAGTAGACAGATAGGACTGGCAGTACATGTACCTGTGCAGTTTGATCATGTCGCGGTGTGCAGTGCTAGCGGGATAGAGATGGGGATGGTGATCAGCTTTTCCCCTGGTGTATATAACCTAGGTATTGTATATTGAGGAGAGAAGTTAATCGAGGCCTTTCGTAATCCGGCTGTTGCATATGACCTTTCGTTTGTGAAATACTGTACGTTTTTGGAGAACCTGATGATATACCTACCTATGTAGGTACCTAGACACCTTCGTATCAGCCACAACGATCTGCGGACTGCAGTGCTTTTCTCCATCTGGCAGCTCGTGAGTGACAATTTCTCGATGCCAGCTTCTGCACTCTCCCCTCCGCTGGCGCTGTCTTCTGCAACAATGCATAAAGAGAAACGGCAGCCATTTCGAGCACCTCAACCTCACCCTCACCCTCCTAGCGACTTCATGGTAAGATACGTTCCACCTGCAACCACGATCCCAACAGGCACGGCTGCGGCTCCAAGGATCCCTGCCAAAACCCCAGTCGCGCCCCAGCTTTGCAGTGTAGCAAACATTCCTCCTGCTGGGATGGCAGCCCCGTACAGAGAGGCTTGCACTCCCGCTGCGATTGAACCGGCTTTGATACCTCCAGCGCAGAAGCCGATGGCCGGGTGTATGTAGGTTGTACTCATGGCGGCTGCAGCTCCTGCACCAGCCGCGACAGCTACAGACGGGAAACACACCTGCAACCTTGGTCGGAAAACAAGCACTGCATGGTGCTGTAACGTGCCAAGAGAGACGATAAGGTACCTGGATCAACGTAGCCCTTGATTGTTATATTGACGGTGTCCATGATCAAAGAATGGAATGAGCTCGAGTTCAGCTCCATTGCATCGCGGTGGGTAAAAGCGATGCTCAGGCTGTGGACATCTTGAAGGGAGAAGTTGATTGTGAGTTGTACAGTAGGTTTTGTCACAACCTTAGCACTTCTTTGCGCCGACAACGCCTCGGTGCTGCGGGTGAGTTTGGAATGGCACAACCCAGGAGGCTTTAGTTGGCCGTCGCTGCTCGGTTGCACTTATGCCTCCAAGTTGCCCGTGTTTCAGCTATCGCCGAACCTCGTCATAAATATCCCGTCTCCTGACTCCGGCGTACTGAGACTCCCGCCAGAATGCCACGAAAGAAGAGAAAGTTGTCCTTCGATCTTGGAGATGCGGCATTGCCCGCCTACGACGAGGTCGGCCACAGTGCTTCACCGAAGCGCACTTCCTGTACTGCTCCATCTCTGAAGCGTCCGAAGAGTAACATCGAGCAAATCTCTCGAGCGACGAAGCGTCAGTGCAAGCCCTGGAGCATATCGCCGCCTCAACGACCGGAGACAGATCCTTCGGCTGCCAGAATCATAGATTGGATTGACGCTCAAAGTGCCCTGACGAGCCAACCTTTCTCCAGCGTCCCAGACGACCTGTCCGTCGAGTGCAACGCAGATCGACCAAGCATCGAAGAGAAAAGCCTCCGTGTGACCAGCGCAAGTCTACTTTCGAACGACTCCACAGAATCCGAGATGTCGCAGTCTTGCATCAGTTCTCAGTCAGACCGCTCTGATGTGGTCAAGCCGACCGACCCAGATTTTGAGACCCTGCTGAAAGACCGAGGCATTTACGCCCTTTCCCGGAACGCACCAGAGCCCACAAACATCACCGAGGTGAGAGGCGCTCTAGGCAGCACCAGAAAGAGTCCCGGACCTAGCGATGACAGCACAGAGAACTTCCCGAGGAGGGTCCGCAAGAGTGTAAATGAAGGTGGTGCCATGCAGGCTTTACTATCAGCAATCCTTCTCAGGTTTCCGGTCTCCATGCTCTGCCGGAACGGAGACCTTTTGTTTACTCCGAGTATACGGCGGGTGGTCCCCTGGGTACTTCGAAACGGGGCCATGGGGCCACCACCAGCTGCCGCCACAAAAGACCTTTTTTAATTATTTCGAGTGTACGGCGTCCTCCCATTAAGGTACCTATATCTCACTTAGGGAACCCTCTCCCATAACAAGTTCAAATCATCAGCTTTAACTACAGCGGTCTCCTGCGTATCTTCAAAGGGGGCTATGGGGCCACCACCAGCTGCCGCCACAAAAGACCTTTTTTATTATTTCGAGTGTACGGCGTCCTCCCCTGCAGGAAAATACTAGCTGTATTATATTGAGATATCCATCTCTCATTCAGAGAACCCTCTTCCGCGACAAATTTAATTTGACCGCCTTTAAAAATAGCGGTTTCCTAGGTACGGCGGTGGAAAGGGAGCTTAATGCAACAGCCGGTATTCAGCAGCAGTAGAGGATTCCTAGGCCTTTGCAACACACTGGAACCCAACATCAACAGACAGTCTTCGGTCGGCGCAAATCCAAGCCACGGCCGTTCAGAAAGCGGTGATTTCGCACCCATGGTGATGACGACGGATTGCAGCATGTGGGAATGCAGATCTGGGGAGCTGACGTTGCATTGCGTTGATGATTGAGCAGATCAGAACCTTAACGCATAATCCTGACAAGCGCGAAAGACGACATTTGTTCGAAAGCTTCTAGAACACTGTCAGTGCAATGCAAAGTTCAAGTTGTCAGTTATACCGCTGACCGGGGGCCTGATTTCAGGGATGTTCAGCCTCGGCGGAATGCGGCGAAATAATTTTCCGTCCGGTCAATCGCTCGCTGATTCTCGAACACGCCTGAGCCAAGTGCAACTCTACAACGTTGTACACCTCTTCGCTGTTGTGGCCCTGCGGTCGCTTTTCATGCCCCGTTCCATCGACGAGCGGACTTTGTTTGACGGAAACTCTTGCTTGCAGGCATGTGTGGTCAGCAGTTCGCACAGGCCTCGTTAGCCGGCGCCGTGCCTGCTTCTGTTCTAACATGTAGGGCAAAGGTAACATGTCGCATGAGTGACACCAACAAGACAGGGCAAGTTCAAACCGGATCGTCGTCGCATGTGGCTTTTTCGAATCCCTGATACGCTACCACCTACTACCTCGCAGGTGAACAATCATCGCGCGAACAAGGAATGTGAAGATCATCCTTCTGAGGTTGCATTGCGTTTTCACGAGTAGCCAATAGGAGCACCGGAGCAAGCACTGGCACTTTGAACGTTATTCGTGCCCAATCTGCTGTAAGTGCCGTCCATACCTTATACTCTAGCCTGGATCTCCGGCCACCCTTTTAAGCATTGGCCTGCTCGAAAAGGGTTGCATCTCCGTGGCTTCCAATGGAGGACCTTCTCGATCTGAGACCGGAGGGGATTAGCTCGAAGCCTTACCCCAGCGGACTACTACTGTACCAGGTACTTGTATTCTGGGGTTACCTTGCGCGATGAGACTGCTACCGACGGACACTGAGATTTCATCCACGATGCTTCGACCCTGTCGCTGACTACCCCTCAAGCACGCTATCTCTGGGCTTCAGTATGGTTGAAGGCATAGTTGAACTCTTTGGCAAATCCCTGCTTTTGACCTAACGCTGCGTTCCCAAGGTATATGACCGTACATCATACCTTGACCGCCGGCTGCCACTTGAAATGCAAGATGGTCACACGAGACTTTGGACCCCCACTGCATATCAATTCCCAATGCTACCGCGTCGAATGGGAACATGCCAGTCAACAAACGTCGGGCTGAGTTGCGTGTTCTGACTGGGTGTCGGTGGATACAGTCGGTAACTGTTACCGTCTTGGAAACAACAGCCCGCAGAAATAAATTGACACCAGGCTTTCAATCACCGACTCGAACGCCCCAGCCTGAGGATCGAACTGGACGTGCAAGCAAACTTTCATTTCCACTGTGACTATCTGCTGAGGGAACGACGGCTGTACGCTAAGTGGGTTAGTGGGTCTTTGGCCGCTGTCCCTATAGCCGAATGGGGTAATTCTGGTCGACACTCGGCGAGAATCAGGATTTGTCCTCCACCATACCCCCAGAGAGCATCTCCGCCATATACCCCCTTATCTGGCACTGGAAATATCTATATATCCCCAGGCCAAGATCTGATTTCAAGCACTGAATGTTCTCTACCCCAGACCAGCCCTCACCCCAAAGAGACGACCATCGGATTGCAGCCGGCCGAGAATACATTCCTCTTTGCTTACAACATGGGGTTCCTTTTCAACAAGCCTGCAGATGTGCCGGGCTCGGCGGTACCTGCTATTATTATCGGTGGGCTCACAAACAATTCCAACCTCGTGTTGACTTTGTACTCACATTGTCCAAGGTTGCTTCGTTGCTTTCGGAGGTATCTTGTTCGGCTATGACACGTATGTATCCGATATGCCACAAGTCTGCAAACCACCACTAACGGGCTGTTTCCAGTGGCACGATTGGCGGCATCCTTGCCATGAAATACTGGCGAAAACTTTTCTCAACAGGATACATCAACCCCAAAGACGACTTCCCCGATGTGTCGGCCAGTCAAACGTCTGAAATTGTTTCGATCCTGTCCGCGGGGACTTTCTTCGGCGCTCTCTTCAGTGCACCTCTGGCAGATATGCTGGGCCGACGATGGGCCATGATCTTCAATTCGGCCGTCTTCACCTTCGGCGTCATCCTGCAGACCGCAGCCACAGCGATTCCCATGTTTGTGGCTGGACGATTCTTCGCCGGCCTGGGCGTCGGTCTCCTCAGCGCCACTATTCCCTTATATCAATCCGAGACAGCCCCAAAATGGATAAGAGGAGCCATCGTCGGCTGCTACCAATGGGCAATCACAATGGGCCTGTTCCTCGCTGCCATCGTGTTGAACGCGACCAAGAATCGCAACGACACTGGATCCTATCGCATCCCCGTGGCCGTGCAGTTTGCATGGGCGATCATCCTGGTTGTCGGAATGCTCATCCTACCCGAAACCCCTCGCTTCTTGATCAAGAAAGGTAAACCCGAGCAAGCGGCAAAGTCACTTTCGCGCCTTCGCCGGCTCCCCGTCGACCACCCTGCTCTGGTGGGAGAACTCGCCGAGATCCAAGCCAATCACGACTACGAAATGACCATCGGCACGGCTTCGTATCTCGCCTGCTTCAAGCCTCCGATCAGAAAGCGGTTGTTTACCGGTATGGCTCTGCAGGCTCTGCAGCAGCTGACCGGTGTCAACTTTATTTTCTATTACGGCACAACCTATTTTACTTCTGCGGGCATCAACAACCCTTTTATTGTGTCGGTGGTCACTTGTGTCGTCAACATCTGCAGTACTGTTCCTGGTCTGTGGTTAGTCGAGCGTTGGGGGAGACGACCGCTGTTGCTGTTCGGTGCTATTGGCATGTCGGTGTGTCAGCTCATCGTGGCAAGTGTCGGTACCGCCAGACCAGACGAGTCTGCGGCAAGCAATGCTTTGATTGCCTTTGTGTGCATTTACATCTTCTTCTTTGCTTGTAGTTGGGGTCCTTGTGCTTGGGTTGTAACTGGTAAGCATGGCACCATGAAACTTGTCCAATTGTGGTGGAAATATGAAGCTAATATTAAGTTCTACAGGTGAAATCTTCCCTCTCAAGGCTCGCGCCAAAGGTCTTTCCATGACAACGGCCTCGAACTGGCTTTTGAACTGGGCCATTGCCTATGCTACTCCATATATGGTCAACCCGGGCCCCGGAAACGCGTAAGTCGAAGACTCTGTTTCTTCTCTGTTTCTCTCTGTTGGCGGTGCTAGTTTTCTTTTGCAAAAGACAAAAAAACAAATTACTGACTCTTTTGTCCTGTAGAAACCTCGGATCCAAAGTCTTTTTCATCTGGGGAGGCTTCTGCTGCATCTGCATGGCCTTTGTGTATTTCTGCATCTACGAGACCAAAGGTTTATCTCTGGAGCAAGTCGACGAACTATATGCCAAGGTCTCTTCGGCTCGCAAGTCGCCTGGTTTTGTCCCGACTGTCCACTTTACGGACATCGAGCAGGTCGTTGACGCCGAAGGTGCGAGACGGAGCACACTTGCCGACCTTGAGTTGGCCGCGGTCCGTCGTAAGAGCTCGACTATCCATGAAGAATATCTCAAATCTGGATAAGATATCAACTTATCCACCTGGGCTGGGCTGGGCTGGGCTGGGCTGGCAGAAAGAAAGAAAGAAAGACCGCAAAAAACACGACCTGACCTTTCAAACAAGGGATATCGTATGTCGTGGCATGTAGATAGGACTGGAATTATGGGATTGAATCAAAGTCGAACACAATACACGATATAACGGGACAGGTAGGTACCTTCCTTCTATGGGCCGCCAACCTGGAAGTGTTTCTGGAAGTGTTTCCGGAGGTATTGGCCCTGCCCAGCTACTGTTAAGCTGGAATGAAACCGCGGGGCATACCTATGATACCTTGAGTAGATAGATATCTAAATGGGCCATTTGACATACAGTTACCTTACCTTGTCTTGCTCTGGTCTTCTGGCCTTGAACCATTCATTATAGTAGACTCAAGGTAAGAAGCATATAGCCTGAGTGCCTGCCTATATTCAAGAAAATCAAAGCCTCGCTCCGCAGTCGCAGTCGAAGTATTTGTCAAGTTGTCCTGCAGATAGTTCAACGTTTTCTACTGTACTGTACCTTCTAAAAGCACATGTACTGTAGATGTGGGTCGCAGTACTAGTAGCCCACTGGCAGATGGAGTCTTGAATAATTCCATTAGGTACAGTACCCGGACAAAAGTCACCGGGCAGCACCCATTTCACAGCCAAATATCAAAAATACCGAGGTGTATTCTAGCGTAATTAGGCTGTATATCTTAAAGAGGATACGTAATCCGGATACTACTAGTAGAACTAGGTAACTTTTACACCAAAAACTTTTTGATATTTTTTAAGCTTATAGAGTAGTCTTAATTTTAAGAAAAGAAGTTGGTATTTTTAGCCTTTTCCTATAGTAAATCGGTTTCGACTTTCTTAATTATTAAATATCTCTATAGTCTTAAGAGATATTAAAAAGTTTTTGGTGTAAAAGTTACTTAGTTTTACTAGTAGAATAAGTATAAAATATCTTATTTTAAGAATATACGCTAGTTACGTTATAATAGATGGCTAGATTTCTTGATTTTGGCTGTGAAATGGGGTCTGCCCGGTGACTTTTGTCCGGGTATTGTACCTACCTCATTCGACTGCCACTGCAGTGGTCCTTCAAGGCACCCAAAAGGGGCGACACTGTTCAAGTCCTGGCGTGGGCGCCGTTCCCCTTCCTTCATGTCCTCGCCAACTAATAACCGCATCTACATCTACTACTGGCACAACTTGAGAATTGATTACTTTCATACTGATTCTGTCCAGTTCTGTAAGCAAGTTCGTGATTGGGCCGTATGATGAGGTTCCATTGGAAGCACTAAGGGCATGCTGCTGCAAGGCAACGAGGTAGTAAATGGATTTCAGGGCGAGGTGAAGGCAATCCATCGCATTATTTAGAAGGATGTCCTCAAGTTCTGGCACAGAACGGGCACCATATTTCACCTGTCCATAGCGCCTCATCTTGATATTCTGGGTACTAGTCGTATACCGCAAAAACACCCTCTTGCTCTATTCACTCAATAGGACGTTCAAGTTCGGCGCCTGTTGCGCTCGGTTCGCTGAGGGGTGACTCGCAGAAGACAGGAATGGGAAATAAGGCTTCCTTTTCGACGCGACAGTGCAGCCCTGCCACATTTCCCAGCGAAGCAAATGACCAGCAAAGTCCACGACACCGCTGAAAGAACACTTTTGACTCCCATGTTCCTCTTTCAACTCGTGGCTCCGCTCACAGACTGGTCAAGTAGTCCTCTATTTCCTCCTTGGTGAGTTTCCGGAACCGAGGGCCTACGGCTCCCTCAACTCCCTCATAGCCCAGTAAATGGTTGGCGGGTTCGCCCACAATGCCGATTTCCACGGTGTCACCATTCATTTCACCCTCGATAGTCTCCTTCAGCGTCAGTAGTGCAATATGGATAGCATCCTACAACCAAAAGTTAGCTTTGTGTGAAACACAGCCTGACCTTTGTTTATGCTCTTACCTCCAGCTCAAGGGAATCATTGTATCTCTTCTCCAAAAAGGTCTTTGCACTCGTCGCACTCTTGCCAATCGCCGTAGCCTTCCACGGAAAGTAACTCCCGCTAGGGTCGACCTGATATAAGCTCGGTCCGCCCTTGAGGATACCGCCGGTCTTCCTGCTGGCCAATTTTGCTTCCGCCTCGGTCTCGCCTTCTTTGGCCTCTGTCGTCTCGGGTTCAATGCCGTCGTCCCATCCGGCGATCAACAAGCTCACTCCGTATGGTCGCACACCCCCGGACTGCGTCGCCTCTTGCATTACCCGCGCCACATCTTGCACCAATATCCGAGTCGGCGGGTACTCATTGTAGATGCGCTTGTAGTTGGTATGTGACACCTTGCGAGCTTTGTCCACAAGCACTCGGTAATCGGGGCCCATGCCGCTGTAGACCATTCCAATGTTGGGTGTGATATGTGAGACTTTCGACAACGAGGGTGCGTCTATCAGGGGAGAGGAGGATTTCTTTTCGGTCGCAAGGACAATGCCATTGGTCGCTGGGAGTTCGGTGAGCACTGGATGATTGAAGAGGCCCAAACAGAGCATTTACCTTTAATGCCTAATGAGGTAACACCTTGGTTGACTGCATTGAGGGCATATTCTGGAGATACTGGTAAGCTCGTCACAGATTACTTGGAGACGTAGTCAATTACCTATCTGAACAAGCTTGCCGCTGTATCGTGTTAGCAATCGCAGGCGTGATCTGGAATATACAGTGGTGAACGTACCTAGGCGAGAACGTCGTAAGTGAGAAGGAGTATCGGTCCGCCATTTTGGCGAGAGAGCTGAAGGGGAGAACGCAAGGATGAAAGCGGTGTCTGAGCAGGTAGGAGGTTAGAAGGCCGCAGTTAGTCAATGTCGAGTTGAACGGTGGTGAGCAACGAGGGGATGGATTGGACTTTTGCAACCGGTAACCTCAGGCTGAAGTTGAAGCGCAGCGACTCTGGCTCTCTCGCGAGGCTGCAAGATCCACGCGTAACTGGCAACCGTCGTCCCGTATCAGGTAAAGCGGCATCAGGTAAACATAGGGCGGCATTATCATCTTCCTAGGAGCGTGCGCCGAGAGCCTCAGGCTGCAGTGCTTCGACTAAACCCAAATCTTGGCATTCCGCCCAAGAACCCGAAGTCGAAACCCGACCTTGAGCATTTCTTCCAAGCCGCTCCCAAGGACAGATTGTTTCTGCTCTCTTCCGACATCTTCCTCTCCCTTATGCCCTAATCCCCGGTCTTTCAGGAGACTGCGCAGGGAGACGCGAAATGCCTATCGTTGACCTTCAAGTTGTGCCCTTATCCGTGTCTCCCTTTGTCTAACTCCCTTGTTTTATCCCTACCTCTGGAAGCTCGATTTCCCACCATGTCCGCACTTCGAGTCGCCGGACTTGAGTTAACTGCTGATCCAAATTGACCATCCTTAGCAGACCTTATACCTCTCAAACATGACATCCATAGACGATACCTCTAATCCCACCTCCGCGAATCAGTCCACTTCTGAGCCACCACCGACTTGGACATACCCTACAAGGACCTGCCGCCTGTGTCTGGAGGAAGTCCCTGCGACTGTGACTCTTTACCCGCCCGGCCTCCCTCCAGCGTTCCAGCGTCCTTTCATTGAATATAAAAATGACGATGAGTATGGCCGACTCGTCAAGCCTTGTCATTGCAGAGGCGGCATGAGATACATTCATGAACTGTGTTTACGAAGATCGAGAACTGAAGGCGTCCGGCCGGGGTCATTGTGGAAATGCCACGAGTGTGGCTACCAGTTCAACATCAACCGGCTCACATTGCAAAGATATTTGGGAAGCAAGGCATTCACGGGCTTTTTGACGGTCTTGGTCATGTTGCTTGTCATGTTCATGCTGGGCTTCATTGCGGACCCTATCTTGAACTTCTATACCGACCCTTATGAAACCATCCTTGGCCATGAAGACCTATGGTCGGATATCGAAATTAACCGGTCGAAAGATATCTCGTCTGGGTGGGCCCAACACTTTGTAAAGGGCATGGTTTCAATGGGTGTTTTAAGCTTTCTCAGAACCGCCCTTCTGAATCCCTTCCAATGGTGGAACCTCAGGACTACCGGGTTTGTCAGCAGTAGAATCTCGGGAAGGTCCACCACCGGCCGCGATCGCGCTGTCAATGTGAGCTGGATCGTGATTGTTATGGGTGTTTTGTCCGCCTCATATCTGTTCTATCAGTGGGTTCAAACCATCATCACCAAAACTCTCCAGCGCATTGGGAACAACATCGTTGATACTCAGCTACCGGGGGATGACGACGATCTCAAGCCCCCTCCTGGTTTTAAGTTCGACGAAAGCTATCCGAAAGCTATCGATTCCCAAGCTTCTCAGCCAAAACCTGATGTTGACGGGCATGACGGCCAAACTTTAGGGCCTCGTTCGAAGTCCCCTGGCAGCCTGGATCGAAATGATGATTCTGGACTGGCTCAGCGGCGTTCGGATGTACCGAACTTGCAGGATGCTGCAGGAGTTGATCGAGTTGCAAACCCCCCGATATCTCGTTCCGCACAGGGCCACCTTCCAGGCAGTTGGGACTCTACAGGATTCAGTTCTGCAATCGAGAGTGCGCAGTCTCAGGGATGGTCATTCTCCGACCTCTGAAGTCAATATCTCGCCCAACTTTGAGTTGTCACCTCTCCTTCAGTGGGGTGCCAATCAGTCAATGGGCGAAGAGCAACAGCTTACTGCCCCCATGAGACACATTGGCGTCATGTCGTGGGTCTTCATGGGCAGTTTGCACGGCCAAACCTCTTCTAAAATACCGGGTCCTTCTCTCATGACTTGGGGTGGAACGTGTTTGGTAAATGAATGACAGAGTATAATAGTTGGATCTGATATGGAATGAATGTGATGTCTTGTTCTATGTCAGTACTGTCTGCCCTCTCGTATGTTGCTGTGCCTTGGTTGATTTCTCAAGGCCGCTGTGTGTTTCTCCCATAAGCCAGGTTGCAGCACAGTGAGCGACACCGACACCTTTGAACACCCAGCCTGACAAAATACACTGCCAGCGTTCAAGGAAGGGTTATCAGGCATCGGGTATCGCTCACTGTGCAGCCAAGTTCCAAACTGCGTCGCTCTTTCCGTGTGCATGCAATCCAGGCTGGAGTCTTCGTCAATGATGCTAGCACTGCAATTGTGCTCTATATCGCCAAGCACAACCATGATGTCTGATGCCACTACACTGATGATTACCTTGTGATGCCTGATTTCGACCAAAGATCATGATGCCTGAATCTCAGGGATGATATGATCATGATGCCTGGACCCCACGAACGTCCAGAGAATAACCTCACCACCCTCTTCGAGCGTTATCCCGACATCACTTTCGATGCCACCACGGATTTGCTCGATCCAGAATGTGACAGGGAACACTTCTCATCACCTTGTTCGAACCTCACCGACCACGATGAAGCACACCACTCGGTAGAGTCCGACTCAACGGCCAACACTACACCTTTGCGACCACAGCCTCAGAGGGTCCAAACAGCGTACATGCCCGACCATTCCGATTTCTTGGTGGAAGTCGAAGGCGCGGATCTACCAGAAGTCTGTAAACATGGTTTCAGGACTCTTGCCTATCACATTGCGGAGCTTACTACGCTGCTGGTACTTCCGAACGGTCGGCTCTCTTCGGCCTATGCCAACACGAACAGGGAGGCCATTTTGGCTCATAGTCAAGATATGCTGGTTCAACTTCGAGACGCAAACAACATGCTTGCAGAGCAAGTACGGAACGTTTCATATATCCAATCACTGGCACTCTTCACAATCAAGCCCGCGCAACAAGACGTGTGGACTATCTTCCGGCAGAGAGCCCAAGTGATCGTGGAGTGAGTGTTAGCATTCACTGCAGTCAGTGTCAATGGCTGATTTGTCTTATAGTTATACAGCACTACCGTCGGCATTGGAGCTGAAACTATCCGTCCATCTCGCGCACCTGTTCGATGCCTACGTCTACCATCCTTTCATTCGGCTGCCTGATTTTGATGGTATTGGTTTGGACATCCAGGCGCGAATCAACGATCTGTATGATGGTATTATGACGCTTCCACAGGGCTACCGTCGCTGGTGCAATGCAATGAAGGATATCAGGCACAATTACATGCTGCCCTTGCTGAGGCAGATGCGAGAAACGCCGGTGATATTGCAGGAGATCAAGGATTTCGAGCAAGCGAAATCGGCTGCACTGGCAGTCGTTGGCGATCCCGGAGCACCAGGGATGCGAGTCATAGATGAGACTGTGATTAAGTACTTGGAGGCCACTGCTAGCCAAAGGAGAAGAACAGTACGTCCTATGAGGAGTTGATACCGTAGAGAGCAGATGTCGGAAATACCTCACGATGCGGCAAGGATGAAACAAATGCACGGCAGAGGCCTCTGTGTAGGTGTTTGGAAGTCCAAGTGGTTCTTCGATTATGCGCTCAGGCGACGTATGCAAGGGGGTTAAGGTTGGGTTCATGGTTCGCTGGATAGAGTAGTACTGTACAACGCTGCACTCCACGATGCCAGCCTTGTGGATCAATGGACATTCACTTCAGCCTTGCGCCGAATATATGGCGGAGTATTTCGTTCTAGTACGTCATCCGGGCCACTTTACGCGGTGTCACGTTCTTCGGGCACTGGACGCGTCTAGGAGCGCATCTTTTTCCCGACTCAATTGCAACAAAACATACGACTGTATACTGTACCAGGTAGTTTACTTTTTCAACAAACTCCAGAGCGTCAGCCTGCAACACCAGCTCATCATGGCGCTCCTGGTCGACAAGCTTCGTCCCCGCTCCCTCGACGCACTCACATATCACAAAGACCTTTCAGACCGGCTGGCATCTCTGGTAAGCACTCCTACTTTGACAGCCGCATGCTTGTCTTCCACTGCCCTCAATGTAATACGAGAGAACAGAGATGTTAATGGCATTGTTTTTTTTTTTTGGTATAGGCCGCATCCGCCGATTTCCCCCATCTCCTATTCTACGGCCCCAGCGGCGCCGGCAAAAAGACACGCATCCTCGCAACCCTGCGCGCCCTCTACGGCAGCGGCGTGGAAAAGATCAAGATCGACGCACGAGTATTCACGACCTCATCCAACCGCAAACTCGAATTCAACATCGTGTCCTCCGTCTACCACTTGGAAATCACGCCCAGCGACGTCGGCAGCTATGACCGGGTGGTGATCCAAGAACTGCTCAAGGAAGTGGCACAAACCCAACAAGTCGATTTATCCGCAAAACAACGGTTCAAAGTGGTTGTGATCAACGAAGCCGACGGCCTCAGTCGAGACGCACAGGCGGCCCTACGACGAACAATGGAGAAATACAGCGCCAACGTACGGTTGATCCTTGTGGCAAACAGCACAGCGGGAATCATTGCACCTATACGCAGTCGAACACTGTTAGTGCGTGTGGCGGCTCCCACAGAGTCTGAGATCTGTGATGTCCTTGCGAAAGCGGCGAAAAAGGAAAATTGGAAATTGATTCCGGCTCTGAATGAGAGGATTGCGAAAGAGTCAAATCGGAATTTACGGAAGGCGTTGCTCATGTTCGAGGCGGTGTATGCCCAGAATCCGGAACCGAATGAAAAGACTCCGATTAGCCCGCCGGACTGGGAGGTTCTGATCGAGCAGATTGCTAGGGATATTGTGCGTGAGAGGACACCAAGCATGATTCTGGCGACGAGGGCCAAATTGTATGATTTGCTTACGCATTGTATTCCGGCGAGTATGGTGCTCAAGACGCTCTGTTTTAAATTGTGCAATCTGCCGGAGGTGGATGATTCGTTGAAACCAGAGGTCGTGAGGTGGGCAAGTTTCTATGAACATCGGGTTAGGTTGGGGAGTAAGGTTATTTTCCATCTGGAGGCTTTTGTGGCAAAGTTTATGAGGGTGTTTGAGGGGTATTTGGTCGGAATGGATTTTTGAAAAACCAAGATACCAAATGGATGAAGGGAGGATTGAGCCCAAGATGGAATGAGTGAAGCGATCGGAGCGGAGCGCCCGGGGTATGTCTTTACCCTATCCACCCCTACGCTGCAGATCACGCCAGGGCGCCGGTAGGGTAAGGGGTGAAAGCATGGCATGGTATGTCGTGGACATCATCCTTCAGGGTGCATGCCACTGGACCTGCTGGTGTCGGCGTTCCCATCCCCGACAATTTCGAGGTCAAAATGCTAGAAACGACATGACAAACAGCCGCATGGCATCGCAGGGCGCACGGTGACAGGAATGGCGATGGGGAGAGAGTGACTATCACAGAAAAATGGGGTGGTGTTTGTTTTGTTGTTCTCATTCAGCGAGTACAGGTACGCCGGGTAGGAAGGAAGGCAAAGGCATTGCATTGCCATCTAGGCGTTTGTACCGCACGGCTCACCAATCATGATGATACCCCTTGTAAAGTTACTACAGTACTCTCCACGACATAACCCCCCATTTCTCAATCTACCTCGGGGGCCGAGCCTTGCACCAGTCCTACAGGTTACGAGTACATTCGGATAAGAGCAAGGTTTGACCTACTGTATCTCAGCGTCCACTAAAGAGCAGCCAAGGTTTGTCCGGAAGAGTTGGACAACACACATCATTGTCAAAGAGAGGTCATCATCATTTCGTTGCATGTCATCGTCCAGACATGTATCTCATTTCCCAACTCATCACAAACAGGGGGAAATTCAAAATCCGAAAAATGAGTCGTCGCTATCACTTCATTTCCTTTTCCTTCTCTTCCGTCGGTAGGATTCCATTCGACATTCTCGTTTCTGTCTGGTTCAAATCCAGTTGTTGGTCGTGCTGTTGGTCATGTGCCGGAAACGATTGGCATCGCTCGCAGGGCATCCAGTCGTGCATGAATGGCATTAATAGTAGTTGCGTGGTATCGTGGTCTCGTAACGTGGTGTCCTCGTCCGAGAGGCACTTGGGTGTTTCATGTCTGCTGTTTCTGATATCGTCAACCTCTGTGCCACATGATGGCTGCCGGGCTGTGTAGTCGCCCACCGGCCGGGTCATTCTATTGGTGCCGGCGAAGGAAAAAAACATAAGAATCATCATCCATATGGTCCGGATCGTCGCCACTTCATTTTTCTTTTCCTCCTTTCTCTGCCACCGATGTGTACGGGCGCAGTATCGCAATCCGAAGTCGTCTCAGTTCGTCCGGTATCGTTGCACATGTAGTTGTCAGATCCCCATAGTTTCCAACTTTCCTCTGGTGTGCGCAACCATCTCCGTTTCGTTCGCTCTTAAATAAGCGGCCCATCCACATCTCCCTTCACACGTCTTGCCCTCCGAAACAACTCAGGTATGCATCAAGCCGCCACAGTAGCCACAATGCAATCTCTGCCCTCTGTTGATTTTTCCGCCCCCTTCCTCTTGTGGTTCCGTTTCTTCAGCAGGACCTCGGCCGCACGTTGAGCCGCACGACACTGCGCTTCTGCCTTGCAGCTCCCCCTTTTCGCATGGGCAATTCGTTCGCCATCCAGCAAGACTTTACATTTCCAGCCACGCCGGAATGCGGCCCCGTCTTCAACTACGGTTGCGGCACGCTTCTTCGACTGATATGTCACCAGCTTGCACCCAGGCTGGACCTGACTCAACAAGTGTTCCGGATGAATGAGGTCTATGTCGGCCTTCTGCTTGGTATTGGCGAATCGACGAACAAGATCCATGAACCCCAGTTGCTCCAAGAAGCCGACACACGCACCCAGGTCCCCACTCGAATCGATGAATATTGCACCAAGCAGGGACTCGATAATGTCCGAGTACATTTTGGGGGCTCCGATGTGGAGTAACTCCGCCCAAGGGAATTTGGCGCCATGCTTGAATGCCTGCAGTACTGCATCCCGAACATCATGGTATGCAGCTAGTGTGCCCTCGCGTTGGAGTGAGTCGTCACGATTGCCGCTCCGTCGAATATGGTCAAACAGGTAGACTGGCTTCGTGGTGGAGGTTGTAGATGTTGATGTAGGGTTACTGGAGATGGTGGTTTTGCGCGTGAAAGGGTCTGTGGCTATTTCGAAAGCGTTGGAAGTGTATGATGCCTGAAATGCGAAGAAGGCGAGTGTTGCATGGCTGACAAGCGCGTGGCGGCGGAGAGTCATTTCTTCCGGGTCAAATTGATGCTGCTGCTCCTCTTGGGACAGCGGGCTGGTCGTAGATTCGACATCAGTGCTTTTATGGAACAGTGCCTGCTTGACGATGTGGTCGAGCACGGCATCACCTAGGAACTCGAGACGGTCGTACGAAGAAACTTGACCACCGAGCCAGGACTGAGTAAGTGCTTCGGCTAGCAAAGCGTGTCGGGTGAATCTGTAGCCGATCAAAGGCTCGACTGGAGCGTACAACTGATACCCAGTAATCTCGGAATTGTCCATGACAGGGATCCTAGCCAAGTTCTCAGAAACCGGTCTCCAATGGACTTCTTCAAGGAACAGTTGCAAGGCCGCGATGACACCTTCTTGAGACCGACTTTCGATATTATCTGCATCTGTGGTGGTTGTCGACCCATTCTGACTAGCAGCGCCGATGAGAGCCTCAACCACATCCGCCAGGGTCTTTGAAGAAAGATGTGTCTTCTCACCATGCGCAACGGTATCTGTGCTGTCACAATTACCATCTCGATCCTCTTTGCTAACTCCAGCCGTCCATTCTGCGCCTGAAAACCGGTGCTGGGTTAGGAATTGCTCGAGAGCCAGTGTTCGCGTGGCTCGTTGCAGGCGAGCATTGTTGACGATGCGGTTACGAGCAATTGTAAGGCCACTTTCGGGGTAAGTGGGATTGTCCACAAATACCTGAATAGAAGTGTAGAACTTCAGCAAGTCGTCTCCAAGGAATTCTAAGCGCTCGTAGTTTCTGGGCCCAACTCTCGGCAATGTAAGCGCTTCCGACACCAAGTCCATATCCGCAAGAGGAAGTCCAGCTAGGGGTCCTTGGCAAGCCGCCGCTGTTCGGAGACAAACCTCGAGCATATGCGTGATCGAAGGAACCAACAACATGAGACGGGCATACTCAACCGGTACTCCTAGCAAAACACATTGGTCGACCGGAAGCGACCGTTGTTGTGGTGGAAGGGCTGAAGTAGGATTCGCCACGGGCCCCAAGAATTCCAGTCGCCTAGACAGCTTCGTTGCAAGAATGTCGGGGGTCCTACCATCAATGGATGTGAAACGAGAGCCAAGTTGGTCTTTTGATGGTCGGTACACATAGGGGATCTGTTCGTTGCTGGGAATCACGAGATATTCCTGGTCCAACAGACCTTCTGTGGCGCAGACATCCAGTAGCCCTCTGTTGGTTGTGATAAGTTCATGCGACTGCTCAAGTAAGAGTGGTTCACACACTGGTACCAGAAGGAAAGGAAACTGGTCTCTTTCAAAGCCTCGCAGTCTTCTTCCTAGGACGGTGGACAGCAAATGTAGGCTAGTTTTTCGTGCCAGGTCGAGTGCAGGATAGTTAGTCAGTTCTTCACCTGGACTTAGACAAACCTGCAAATCTCCAAAATCTGTGTCGTATAGGCAGAACTCAGTGCCTGACAGTTTCAATGGCAGGAGCAAGCTGAGGGCTGGCTTTGCGCCATTCTTGGCTTTGACATGGAGCTGATGTGCATAAATTGTGTTGGTTTTAGCCCACTGTTCCATTACCGCAGGCCAAGGATTGTACTGCTGTCGAACAACATAGGTGCTTTCCCTTGTCTCAATGTCCGGCTCTGCCTCTCCATTGCCATCTTTCGGCCAGTGGATCGGTTGCAGGTTTTCGTTTATTAGTCCGGCTTTGTAAAGGCCAAGATATGCGTGGAATGCGGCATCCTTCTTGGCCATCCTTTCGGTCTGCCACCCCTTCTGCGAGCTGACCACGTGCAAATGTGGCGGCAGACAAGTTGGCAAGTAAAGCTTTGCAAAAACCCTCAGACCGATCTCGCCCTCTAGGCAGAATATCGGTTCTGGCGGTTCTCTGTCGGCATCCCTGGGCAGTTTGGAGCAAAACCGTTGCAGCGATTGCCGAGCATTGTCGAAGGTCAAAGTTGCCCTGCCTCCGTCAGTAAATGTATCCTGGCCTCTCCCGTACTGGGATTCGGCGTAGCTGGACAGCCGCTTACCCCGTCGATGGTACCCGAAAGATGGATTCCCCTTCCTCTTCCAATGACTCGACGACTTTCCGTGCCTCCAGATCACGCAAAGAACTCTCGCACTCCCTCTTCACGTCGGCTACGCATGCTTCAAATGACTTGATTTTGGAGCTAGGTTCAAGAGACGACCGTAGTACAACGTATTTCGAGTTCCGTTGTCGCGCCCGCCCCCTACTTTGGACAAAACTGCGAAGATTAGGGCGCGCATCAAAGGATATCACCAGATTCATGGAGGGCACATCAATTCCTTCCTCAAGCACGGAGGTTGCTATACATAGGTTGAGCTGACCACGGCGGAACTTTTCGAGGTTTTCGAATTGGATGTGCAATTGTGCGAAATCGAAGGAGCCTCGATAAGCAGGATTGGACACTCCCACGAACGAAAATGCCCGGTAGTTGCTCATTGCAGGGTGGCTATTGATGACTTCAGTCAGGGCCCAGACTGTGTGCCTCGCATGGACAAAGATTAGCCCCCGTACGTCAGATCGATACTCCTTTCGAAGAAAGTTGAGCAAGATTGCCACTTTGGCTGAGAGATCTTCTGGAGAGGATAAAGAACCGCCGCCCGGAGCGCCCAGAGAAGCATGCAGAGGACGGAGAATGGATTCCATGAACGGCCGATTGTCATGAGTCAGTCCTGGATGTATCTGAAGGCCTGCCGCGTTACGAACCGCACAATGAAGCTTTCGCACACAAGCGGTGATGTAAGTCTCACAGGCCCAATGTCCTAGATCTTGCTGGATCGTGGTTGCCGACCTTAGTAAAGTGTTCAACTCTGTCATGGCTGGCGTTGCGCCCTTGTGTATAATCTTTCGGAGTTTCTCTGCAGCCTTTTGGTCGTCTTTTTCCTGCAACTTTTTCATGATTGGGTCGTCCGTAAACCGCAGGTCTGACACCAGACTTGAGAGTTGAGTCAGAAGCCGAGCATCCGGGGTCGTTTGTTCGTCAAATGTCAATATTACAATTTCCGGCATGTTAACAAACGCAGTGTACTCTTCTAGTTGTTGCAGGGGAGTCTTGCACTGTGCATCAAGATTGGCTTCCAGCTCAGTTATTTCTGCTGGGCTTTTCTTGGTGATCGGACTTGCTGAAAGACCCAAAATATGCGGCAGCTCGTAAGGGCAATTGGCCTTTTTAAGTGGGTGATAGTGCACTTTCATGATAGTATTGACCGGCGACTTGGCCACACAGTGATGGGCCTCGTCAACCACGAGCAACGATATAGCTTTCATGCTCACGAACCCACCGTCAAGGGCCTGACGCAAGATCGCAGGCGTGGAGACAACTCCATTGATATTGTGCAAGGCCTTATCCCACACTTCCTGGGTGTCCCAGAATTCGGCATTGTCCATGCCAGTAATCAGTCTGAATTGGAACGAGGGTAGTTGCCATGAAAGGAAACAGTGTTGTTGATAGGCAAGCACCACACTCGGAGCTGTGAACCATATCCTCTTCAATAACGGTCAGCCTCCAAACAGGGAACCAGGACCGTCAAAAGAATACCTTGGTGGGAGACCGCTCGAACTCTGCTTCAATGCGAAGTTTGGCCCTGTGTCAGTGGGTAAGCGTGAGACATCCCAAGAGGACGGCAAGATCAACGTCTTTTAGAAGCGGCCTTCTGACATGGATTCGAAAATGAGACAGCTTAAAGCCTTACACTTGTGTTTTGCCGGTCCCAGTGCCCATCTATCCAGGAATTAGCAGCACCCAGTTTCATTTTCATTGCCGGTGAACCTTACGACAGCAATGACATTGCCCTTCATGCTATGTTCGAACATCTCAATCTGGTAAGCGCGAGAGCGGATCGGACCGTGACGCTCTTCCTCATCCTCCTCGGACGTGGAAGACCAGGAGTCGTCCGATTGGAGATCCATAGTGAAATAAGAACTTAAACCAGGAGGCAGAGGGGCCAAGGAATATAAGCAGAAGACTACAGGCAGAGTCTGAGCAATATATAGAAGCCAACGCGAGGCAGAGCAAGCCGGATAGCTTTGAGAGAGCGGACCAAGGGACGCAGCTGAACAAGGTGCTCACGGATCGAGCAAGTCAGAAAAAGAAAGGAAAGGAGGCGAAAGCAGTTTATATGTTCCAAGCCACTGCATTTTCATCAGCCTCAGGTGAACGGTTTACTGCAGGTCGTGAAGCAATAACAAACAAAGGTGTTGTCTCAGGCTGAGATGAAATACGGTACTTTACAGTCCGTGCCAATGATTAAGTGTATTCAGCAGCATTGAAGTTGCAACTGGCAGTGCCTCCCAATGTCATAAAATCTCTAATAACAGGGTGACACGTGTTCCTTGGCACGAGCCTTCCACGTGACCCCGAGATCACGTGCATAGTGTCACGTGAGCGATTCGGTTTTTTCAGTTTGAAGACCTCGAAATTGGACTTTTTGGTCTGATGGCTCCCTCATCAGCACATTCATCCCATCTTTGACGGCCTCCCTCTTACTACGCCCTACCGCTTCAAACAGTTCAGACTTGCGTCGCGTAACGTTGGACTTGACCGCCCACAGCATAAATCGCTAAGGGACACAACACATCTGACACGTTGACTAATGTCAGTCAATCACGGCGCTCTATTTATTGCCCGACCCTTCATTCGGCTGTGGCGCGGACTCGCCAGCTGAACAACCCCCATCGGTTCCGCCATCTCTTCAGTCCAAGTTATCGGCTCTCGGAACTCTCGGTCCAAGACTCCCTCCAGCCATGCGAGGCGTAAACCTGTCCAGCTGAGGCGGTATCTTCCAGGAGAATCCCCTCCCTTTTTGCGTTTTTGGACCACGTCCCTCCCAACCCTCGAGCTGAGGTACTGTATGCCAACCTGCCTCGAGAAAATGGCTCGGGAAAAGACGACGCTAGTCAATGATTCATGTCTGTCTGACTGCATACTTTCGATGTCTGGCAGCTGTGTGAATTCGAATCTTTCACCTTCAAGTTTGTCCAGCCAGCCGGCTGGTTCAGCCAGGGTTTGACTAAAATCTCCGCTTAGCATCTGTGCTTAGCGAGGGAGGGGAACCGATTTGACGTAGTCGCGATGCGAACAAAGGCTTTCAGGGATCTATCTCAGATCTCTTCCGCTGACACTAGCCCCGTCCGACCCACCTGCCGATCGGAATGACGGGGGTCCATCTTGACATCCAGACTGTCGGCTGGCCAGTTATTCAGCTGTGACTTCTATTTCGGAGTGTTTTACAGAAAGACTCGATGGCATGCGAGATCACCGTAGGTACATATACTACCGAGGAGCTTGGTTTAAGGTAGGTCCCGGTCGCACTGCTTTGACCTCTCTCGCATGTCCACATGGCAAATGCTTTATTTTCCCGTCATGGCTTTTCCATACTTCAATCCCTCTTCCGGCATCTTCCCCTCTGTTGAGATACACTTGCTCAATATCCTACTTCCCTGTCTACTCTTCTGCATACTGTGGTTCATCCAACGGCACAAGAACCGACGGCGCGCGCACACATGCTCAGACACGGAGAGCGCCATCTCAGACCCCAGCTCGAAAGTTTCAGGCGCGGACTTCCTAAATTCTGAAAAGCACATCGACCCACGTGTCCACGATCCACGAAGTGGGTATCATGCGGACTTGTCTATCTCCTCCTACAACACAAAATCAAGCGTCTATCCGACACCTACCCTCTCACCCTGCGAACATACGGCAGCTAAGCCATTCCCTGATAATGACACAGCACCCGCCTCTGTCGCTTCCAAGGGAAGAAGGCACTGGCATCTCCCAAACACCGCCGCACTGCCATGTTCACATCGCGATCATCTACCAGCGACCCATCCCAACACACCTACACCCCAACAAAGTCCATATCCATACCACTACGAATCTTTATCTTTTCATGGCACTAGAAGAGCTTCATATCCACAACAAGGCGGTCACGATTCCAAACCTCAAACTCGGCATGGACTACTAGGACGCCACTCTCGAATGGTCGAAACACAATACTTTCCCGATGTCAATGGTCACCATCATCCCGATGTGGTTTGGAAAAGACGGACTTTGACGTTTCTCACTTAAGACGGACGCTCTGAAGCGAATCTCGCTACAGGACTCTCTTTTTTCTTGCACTGTATGGGCGCGAGTATTTCATCTTAATGCCAACTCGGCAGCCGGGTTCTTGATACCTCTATGTCGTCTTAGATCAATGGAATGATTACAAGAGCTCATATAAATATATTGTTTGCGCTGCCGCTGCCGGATCCGGCATACATACTGTGGACGCTGTATCTCCCGGTGCACTGAATGCGGCGTTCGGGAATATCCTGATACTGATAAAATAAGAACTAGCTGCCTGTCTCTTGATGCTTCTCCTGCAGTGTCATGATAGTTGTCTCGTCATCGGATCGGACTTTTTCTCGTCACAGAGCGTTCCGAACGTTCACTCCATTCTATGGAACCCACAAACCGTCGTCATCCCAAGCATGAATCCTCAATCCATCTATATCCGTCCTCTGGAAGTTTTGCACTAGGCACTGCTGGTGAGACGATATCGAAAAACCAATATCTAATGCTCACGGCCAGGCGTTGTTCATTTGTTCAGTTGCTTGTCAAACCCGAAACGGATGAAGTTGGGCTTCAGACTGACTTCTCATCCCCCTCGGTGACCGGGGCCGACTTTTTGGCAGGCTGCCGTCCTTGTGATTCACTAGATTCCGGAAGCCCCTCTTGCCTATCGAGATCGTTACGCGACGTCTCAGAGCAATGCTTCATATCTCTCGGCAGAACCGCAGCAAGTTTCCTGATGCTGAATTTTCCACCGGTTTGGTGCCGGGTAGCGTCGTCCAACATAGCCCTTCGTTCCTCTCGGCCCTTCCGTTGCGCTTCAGCCCGCTTTTCAAGACGTCGGTCAAGAGTGTCGTACAAAGCCCCACTGGTTGGAGGTAATTCGACTCTTTTCTTCGACTTTGCCTTCGCTTTCATCACATCTCGGGGAAGCCATTCATATTTTTCTTCAGCGTGCGCGATCTTGTGCTCGTTTGGCTCAGACGCCGTGATGGTAGTATCGGGTCCCTTAGGATTGCCTTTGTGGGTAGCTCGACGCAATGGCTTCTGCAGGTCACCAAGAATATTTCTTCCCCGAAGAACGCCACCCTGGATACGGTCCTTGGACCGAGGAATCCGTCGAATATATCGGTAAGTTCCGGGCGAACTCCTCCACAGATCAACATTAATGGATACATCGCCGTGAGCGGCGCGACGATTGGATTCGAGTAAATTGGCCGCAAGATGCACTGCAGTAACATAGGTTGGCATAAGGTGGCCGCGGTCAAGCTTTTCCAGAGTCCTGCGACGAGCTATTACGACTGCATCCGTTGTAGAGGTCTTTGCAGATGACGGTGTTGACCATTTCCCAGCGCGAAGATGACGCCAAGGCGGTGTGTTGGGCAGGAATTTCTCTTCAAATGTTTTGAAAGCGAGGATCCAGTGGTTTGGATCAGGCGATCTGGTCAGCATCTGAATGTAGAAATTCCAGTTTCTGCTGGTGAGGGCAAACCCAACTTTCTGCAATTTCTCAACGAGGTCGGTCGCATGCTGGTAATGCTTCTGAAGCTCAAGAGCACGCAAGTATCTCGTAATGGGAGCTTCGAGTATAAATCTCTGAGAGAACAACACCTTGAGGCCAGGTCGATCAAGTGAAGGACTGACAGAGGAGCTGCCGGAAGAAGAGCTGGTAGGAATCATAGAGGTAAATGCAAAGTCGGAGCCGCCGATAAGATCCAATCCAATTGCCGTGTCCTGAGTTGTCGGAGAAGGTTGCTCAATCTGATTCTTAGGAGGAGTCACCTTTTGTTTGATAGAGTGAGGACTTGCTGCATCCAATGCCCGGTCCAATATTTGCTTCCAGGTTCTTTCCACTGTTTCCCAATCATGTCGATGAGTTGAAATGATCAGGCGTGTGGTTAAAAGATCGATTGAATCTTCAGAACCTCGATCACGGCCGAGGTATGATGACTGTGACAGAGAGTCAACCTTCTGAAGAAGCTTATCCGCTTGCCCAGTCTTGCCCGTGGAAGCTAGAATACTGGCCATGAATTCCACGTAGATGGAAGGCAGTGCATGTACGGGACTGCGCCGGCCGAACCCTGGCTGAGGGTGCTTGGTCGCCTGGTCCTCGCTGGCCAGTTCATGCAGAAGTGTTCCCAGATAGTCATTGGCATCCAAGAACGACTTCTCCGCATTGAGGCTTTGTAGACCTTGTAGGTGGAGCATAGCAAGACGTGCGCTAGGAGTGAGTCTTGGAAAAGTTTCCAACATTTCCTTGTAAACCTCGTCGGCCATCTTCCGATTTCCTTCCTGGACATAACCTTGCAGTACAATGGAGTAATGAAAAGCGGTGGCGGCGAGTGTCCGACTCGTGTTAAGACTTTTCAGAATCTGGGCAGCATCGCTGGTCTTGCCAATGACAACAAGCGCGGCCATCAGAGCTGCATAGCTCATGTCATCGGGTTTCACGCCCAAAGCATTCATCCTTTCTTGAACTCGGACAACTCCCTCTGAATCGGACTGAAACGCATAATGTCTGAGTAGGTAGTTCCACATCTTGACTGGCTCGCCCTCGAAACTAGCCTTGGTGGTGACTTCTGCAAGCCTTTCGGCAACGTCTGCTTGATCATTGAGACAGTAGGAATGCACTAGCCCGGAGATCATTTCGTAGCTGCCCTTGATATGGAATTGTTGTGCCTGTTCAATAATGTCCACAACAGCTTCAATATCACCGGCTTTGGAGACTATTCCCATCAGAGTCCCAAAGGTATACACGTCAGGACGCAAGCCCTGAGCCTTCATAGTCTCGAATATATCAAAGGCCTTCCCAGGATGGGCCGACCTTGCGTAAGCGTAGAGAAGTATGTTCCAGCAATACAAGGTCGGTTGCAGTCCCCAGTCCTTCAAACGTTGGAACTCCCGTTCAGTGCCTTCAATGTCGCCCAACCGGGCCTACGCGTATAGAAGTGGGGTAAAATAGGCAATATCGGTAGGCCGCGAGTGGACTTTGCATAGCTCGATAAACACGGCCTGGGTACCGTCAACGTCCCCCTGAGCAGCGAGGGCCGTGAGGACTTTCTGATAGCTAATCTTGTCGGCTGCCCCGTGCAGGTGAGCAAACTGGCGCAAGTAGTACAAGTGCACCTCGGAAGGGGCACCTTCCTGAGCCAGAATAGACAAAATCGAGCCATATAGGGACGGAGGTGGCTGGAAATCAGGGTATTTGCTCCGAAGATGATGGTAAATGAGCCCAACCGACTTGCCCCGATCCAGTCTGTTCACCGATTTCAGAAGCGTATTGACGGCATGCAAATGGACAGTCGGATTTAACAACTTGAGTTGCCTATAATGTTCAAATGTCGAGACCAACATCTCCGGGTCAACTAAGCTCATCTGTCTGCCACTTTGAACCAGAACATGCAAGAGCTCGCGTCCTAAATGCATGAGGAGTCCAGCTTGGTGCATGACTACCGCTCGCCGATCGATGATTTCCCTTGCAAGGTTGGATACGGCCAAGGGCAAATTCTGGTATCGATCTACCTGCTCCAGAAGCATCTTGCCAATGGCCGAAACAGACAGTCTCTGACGGTTTCGTGTCAGGGACTCAAAGGACGTCGACCAGACTTGCGCCGCAGCTTTCCATAGCTGATTCGATGCCGTATGCAACAAGAGAAACGTGCTGCACTCTTGATTCAAATGACGGGCGGTCGCTTCTGCATTAATCGATATTGCCGATCGATAGTCGTTGCGCTGAATGGCCGTTCGAGCAGCACGCTCGTAGTGTGCTACGGTTCGTTTCTCGTGTGGGATGATCTTGAAGGCTCGTAGCGCGAGCTGGAGATCTTGGTGTGACGTGGATTTTGACATGAAATAGAATACTCTTGCTGCGTATGCCTCCTGGTTGGGTAGTCGCTTGAACAAGGCCCAGACTGTCTCAAACACGTTCGTTTCCTTCGAATCGGGTACCGGAGCTTCGCGACCGTCCAGGATTTGCTGAAGCATCTCTTCAGTGTCTTCCAAGGGGCGAGAGGACCGGATGTCCAGTGGTCTCAGATCGCGATTTGTAGGAGAGGCGGTCTCCGCACGCGAATCTATGGCCTCGAGTGAATAGCTTTCCCGCCGAGCAACCGTCTTGCCAGCATCTTCGTCCAATAGACCCCCATCACTGGTTGACGAGATGTCCTGACCACGCACATCTGGTGACTTCGGTCCCTCGGTGTCGTAACTCGGTCTAACCGCTAGCGCGTTGGTATTCAGCTGTCTTGAGCCCGGATTCCTCTTCTCGTAACTTGGATGATTTGTATATGCCCGCGACAGGCTCTCAGGCGGACAGGAATAGGGTGGCGGTCCCGGGGTCAAGGATAAGGGACGAGTCCGGCCAGAGCTTGGCCTTACGATAGCACGCCGGGATTTAACACATTGCCGTCCCTGTACAGTTCCCGGCCGACATATTTCCTTTCCCCTAATGTTATCCAAGTATAGAGGCCACCAGGGAGCCACTGCGAGCTCATCTGTGCCATTCTTCCAGAACGACGGCCCAAGGATACGGCGGCTTCGAATGGGAGGCTCGAATCGGCGGAGGAGGACTTGAGATACTGGCTCAACGCATGACGATGCACGCTCGAGCATGCCCCGAAAGAATGTTGTGCTGGTCGGGGACCCGATGTGCTGAACAGTGTAATGAGGACAGGGTCATGCGGAAAGGTTGAAGAGGCGGAGCAAAAGTCGAGGGCAACTCCTTTGCGCGACTTGGTTGCTAATTGAACCCGGCCGTAATAGAAGACGCCAATGCATAAAAGAGGGAAATCTAATTAATCGTAACGCCAAAGCATGGAGTGGTGGTAGGGTAGTTCGAACACTAAGTAGTCAATTAATAGCTTGAAGCGATGGCCTGACCGAAATGTTGTTTGCTAGAAATCTTCCCCATCGGTGTCCGTGTCCGCTGCTCTGCTCTGCTTTGGCGTTTGGTCGCCGACCGTAGCGGGCACAACTCGCACTACTGTGGTACACTTCGCTCCCAGTCGCACTTCAATTAATGAATTGAATGATGAAACTGCGCTCACCACCAGCTCTTTGACCATCCTGCTCAACAACCCAGTCGATCTGGGGAAATCAGCTTCGCAAGATGAACATCACTAGCTCAGTCATTTCTGAGCGTGATCGCGCACTGTTGGGAGGGGACTACAATGCGTATCATGCCCAAGCCACCCGTCGGATTCACAACCTTCGGCGCAGACTAGGAGCCACAAACCGTGGACGAAAATACACCCCAAACTCGCCGGTGACAGCGGAAAACGTCGCCCAGAATGCAGAGTAAGCAGTCCTCTCACATTGAAAGCAAGGGCGCGTTACTGACATCTGCGTCTAGATGGGTGCAACTCTTGCTTGCCAGCGCAGAGAGAGCGTGGGCAGATGCCATGGCTATGAAGGCAGCACAGTCTGCCGAGAACACCCAAAAGGCTATGCCAGGATCCACGAAACGGCAGATTGCTTCTCGCCTGAGACGGGCCATCCTCTATGCCGAAAACCTGGTCTCTGTCCTTCAAGACCGCAGCACGACTGGAGCCAAGGATATTGACGAGCTCGAGGCACGAGCGTATCTGGCCATGCTGAAAGGCAGTCTGGACTTCGAAAAAGGACGCTGGCAACCATGCATCGAGCACTATGCCGTTGCGGAGATCGTGTACACGGCGTTAGGACGGACTTCCCAAGCTGCAGATTTGTACAAAGATCTTGTGTCCAGCATCGTGGAACCAAGCATTCGATACGCGGCATATCAATTGAAGATGCCACGCACCAAGTCTGTCGGCGAGATTGCTATCGAGCACTTCCCGAGCGCCGAGGCGACCCTCCGCAGCCTGGTCGAAGCGCTCAACCCCCAGGCATTTGTTTTAGGAACTGAAACTACCGCTGCCACAAGCGAAGGCCCCAAGGAGGTCCCATCTACCATCTCGTGGAGGAACAGACAGGTCAAGCTTGAAGATGCCAGTATATCTCAAGCACTGGGCTTCGCAAAGGAACGTGAAGACGCCTTGGCTGCAATATACCAGTCTTATTTGCAAGGTTCTGCAAGCGTCAAAGAGCTGGCCGCTGCATATGACGAAGTCATTACTGCTCGCCAGGACGCCGCAGACGCCACCAAGACAGCCATTGACGAGCTTCTAGCCGAAGGCGTTGACCCAGGCGACGCTCGCATGCAATCACTACAGATTACACGCACTGCCGTAAACTATGGTGTCATTGAATGGCGCATTGGACGGAACCGGGTTCTCTGCGGCCGCGAGGACGGGTTGCCTTTTGAGCCCGTGAACCAGAGACAGCCGTCCAAGCCACGCAAGGATGGCAAGCCGCGCACCGTCAAGGAGGAGAGCGCCGGCCGGAAACTGTCCCGTCTCCGAGAACGGGTCGCATTGTACGACTCGATCCTCCAAAGTCTTGACGCTGTTAAAGAATTGCCTGGTGTCATTGCGGACGATGCCTTTGTCGGCGAGCTCGATGCGAAGCGTGCCTACTTCCGCTCCCTGAAGTGCCTGGCTATCGGTCGCTCACACGCCATTAACGAGCATATTCCGAATGCACTGGCTTTGTATGCTCGAGCCCTCGAACAGGCTAAGGCGGCATCAAGCAAGCTGCAAGGAGATGCTGCTACACATTCTGTGGACTCGCCGCCGAGACTCGGGGTGACCAGCGAAGCATTGACTCAGCTCACATCAACGCTGAGCACACTGGTCACCCGATACCGGGCTCTTGCGGATCTGAAATCGTTGCAGAAGCAGACTCGTTCCGCCGTTGAGGATAAACAAGACTCTGCTGCAAAAGGCGTCAAACCTGCCCCTATGATTGAGCGCCTTGGCCGCAATGAGTATGTTGACGACGTGGATTTGACGAACCTGGTTAACTACCCGGCAAAACTCCGCCCAGTCCCAGTCAAACCGTTGTTCTTCGACATTGCCTTCAACTACATTGTCTACCCTAGCCAGAAGGGCTCCAGAAGCGAAGAAGCAGAAACCGCCAATGGGAGAATTGATGGCCAAGCTGCGGTCCCAGCTAAGAAGCAGGAGGAGCAAAGACCGGCCAAGAGAGGCTGGTTCAGCTTCGGACGGTGATCCTGCCCTTTCGAACGACATGCTCCTCCTCATTTCTAACCGCGAGGCCTTTTGCTGAGCATTGTATCGCCCGGATTTCGCGTCTGAATCACAGACACGCATGTACTTGGAAGGAACACTCTCATGATGCACCCTGGCACAGGACAAGCATGTGCCCAGATCCCGATCATTATCCAATCAAAAGATTGAATGAAACCGTAAACTCAAACTGCAATTTCGTCCCTGTGTTTCTCGTGCTCCCCATGTGTTCAAATGTTGATTGTGCAAGTCTGGAAAGCCTCAAATGACAGTGACATGTTGAAAATTTCAGCACTGGCATTTCCTACCCTACTAAGGGAGGAGAACGAGGGATCAAACTCAGCGCTGTCAGGATTATATCTTACCTTTGTTCGGTGGGACATCTTCTCTGCATGATGGTTGTTTTGCAACATACTGTGCCTGGGCAGTAAGTACCTTGGGTATGTTACCACCTTGGTGGTTGGTTAGTCTTCGGTGGTCACAGGGGTAGCACGTAGAGGATAGGTTAGTCGGCGACACGACACTGGCTGTGCCACACTTGCTGATGCAAGATTGATGACATCTTCAGATATTCTGACGAAGCTCGGTTTGATTTCGCTTCTGGGATCAATAAGGCACAGTTCCGTGCCATCTCGGAGTGAGGATGACCCATATTAGTACTGTATCTTCTTTGATGCCCAGGCGCGCCACTGAAGCCCGGGCCTTAGTAAGCTCCATAGAGTTAGTAAGCAAGGAGAACGCTTTGGTAGCACAATGCAAGCAATTAACAATTCTTCGTCCCGATTGCTCGGAGCTCTCGGCGCGCTCACGGAGACGGTGCCGCTTTCAAGACGACCTGCTCGCGACTCACCCTCTTCTCACTCTCTTGTAAATCGTGTCGGATCAACGCCCCTAGTTGATTCTGAGGTGTGTGGATAGAGTACAACTCACCACGATTGTACTTTTTCATGACACATTCAGTTGGCATGAGCTCTTCAGCTACTCCGTCCGCTACACGGCAGCCAGCACCTACGCATGCCTGCGTCCGATGCTCTGAACGTAAGGTCAAGTGTGACAAGAAACACCCTTGTACGGCTTGCCTAAGATTCGACTTTGAATGTGTCTATCGCCCACTAGGTCCACGTAAGACAAGGAAACAGTCCACCCCCAACCGGGTCTTGATTCAACGCCTTAGGAGATATGAATCTATGCTTCAGGGACAAAGGGTTGACGCTGGTGCAAATGATGGAACGCCAACAGCTCGTGGCGAACATGCGCTGGAGGACGGCAGTCAATCTCCGGCAGTAAGGGCGTCTCACACGGAGATTCCGGTGCCGGAAACCGTTTCTGAGCCCGAACAAGTTCCTTCCTCTTCACGACGAGCCTACAATGCTGGGAGTTTGACTTATTTGGAGAGGTAAGTCTTCTTGATCTTGGGCGACCTAGTTCTGATACATAGTCAGTGGTCTCTGGACAAGAGCAGTTGAAGAGGTAGGTGTGCGCTGAGCTTTCGATCCCGACACAGTAAGGCTCATTGCCGTCTTAGTTTCCTAAGCCAAGCATCACTTTAGAAAACGTGTCTGATCAGGAAAGCGACAATGAGAATGGCGATGATTACCATTATGATTTCCTGTCGGATTTGTCGGGGGCAACAGACAGCGTCAATATGACGCATCCACCAAAGGCACACATCCTCGTGCTGTGGCAGACCTTCAGGGACAATGTCGACCCGGTGGTGAAGATCGTACATGCGCCAACAGTGGAGGTAGCAATGGCCAATCCGGACCGGATGTCACGGAGTTTCGAGGCCTTGATGTTTGCTCTCTACAGTCTCGCAGTTTTCACCTTGCACGACGAGGAATGCGGGCAGAAGTTTGGCGAGACACGACAAACATTACTGTCGAGATACACTGCAGCAACCAGGTTTGCCCTCGGGCGTGCCAAAGTGTTGCGCACTACGAATGTTGTTGTCCTCCAGGCTTTCATCTTCCATCTTTTCTCAATCCGAGATATGTGCCATCCTCGCACCTTGTGTACTCTTACGGGAATGGCCATGCGGCTGGCCGAAGGCATGGGTTTGCACCGTGATGGACAACTCCTTGGATTGGCCCCTTTTGAAGTGGAACTCCGCCGGCGAATCTGGTGGCAATTGAGTTGGTTCGACTCCAGAACCTCGGAGCTCATTGGCATGAGGAAATTCCAAAACACTACACTGGATAAAAGAAGTCCTCGTCTTCCATCAAACATAGATGACGAAGCTCTCTTCCCCGGCATGGAGGAAACTCCAAAAGCGGCGAATCGTGTGACGACTTTGGCACTTTGTGCGATTCGCTGGGAAGTTGCGGGCTTTTGGACAAACTATGTCAGTATAAGACGTCAACAGGGACTTGAAGATGGGTTCTGGAGCAACTCTCCAGAGCCAGACAGCATGAAGGCGAGGGACCACATCATCGATGAACTCGAGGCAACATTAGAGACCAAATACATCCGCTACTGTGATCCCTTAGAACCAGTCCAGCTCATGGCTATGATGTTCGCCCGGGGGAATATTACAACCATGCGGTTTCTTTCGCACCACCCTCGGAGATGGGGTTCCTCCAAGGTCCCTGCATCGGAGACTGACTTTGTTTGGAAATTATCTATCAAGCTCCTCGATGGACATATACAATTGTATACGAACCCTCAGCTTCGCGGCTATACCTGGCAGTCATCGTTTTATTTTGCATGGGAAGCACTGGTCCATGTTCTTGACACGCTACATGCTAATCCTCTCTGTCCGGAAAATGACAAGGCTTGGAGATTAGTCGGTGCGACCTACGACTGGAATCCCGATTTTGTGAACAACAGCAAGATGCCTCTACGCGTGGCAATAGGCGATCTCTGCCTGAGAGCACACAAAGCTCGAGAGGTCGCATTGGAGAAGCAGGGATTGCCGCTGCCACCGCGACCATGGTACGTTCTCAAATTCCATCAGCAAAGAGAGAAAGCAAAGCTTCGGAAACAGGATCACGAGAACAGAAGTGCCGACCTTAGCCTGACACGGTCCATCCACATGTGCAGTCCAGTTGATTCAGGTCAAGGATATCTGAGTCTGGCAGACAGGGATGACACTGGCTTGCTGAAAGGTCACGCCGATCCCAACTATCCAGAGTCCAGATCATTTCAAGCTGTCAGTGGCGAGCAGACACAATTGTATTTGGACGACAACGGGTCGTGGTCAGGACAGTGCCTCGATGGCCAATCGCATGGGTTTCCACCGGGGCCCACCGATACCTCCCCTGATAATCACAATTTGTTATTTGATCAAGACTACAACCCGGAGAGCTGGATGAACGAGACGTTAGACTGGACTCAATGGGATACTCTGTCTGGGACTGCCGACATGTTTGGTGGGTGACGGGACCGCAATCTCCCACCACCAAAACCAACCAATGCAGCATCTGGCGCTCAGCTTTCACCACTTTTTTCTCAAATATTGCTGCCCGGGATGGAAAGCAAACTTCGGCCACTAAACTGCTTCTCGAAAATGGGGAGTTATTTGGTCAGGTCTGTGGCAATACCTCGCGCAGCCATCCATCCACCTCCTGGACCAATCGAAGTGTGTTGTTGCCTTGACAATGCACATCAGCACCCGTTTCAGCGTTGAGCTCGACGAAGCTCTTCTTGCTGGAAAGAATGGCCTCATGCCATTCCTTCGCCTGTTTCTTCCACACCAAACCTTCTTGCTCGCCGACAACCGACAGGAATGGTAGCTCCACTTTTTGCGGCTCTGCACTCGCACCAGCCCACTGCTCAGCCAGATCTGCTATGTCCGACACACCAGCTTTCCATGCCAGCACCTCGAAGTTCTTCCGTGCGGCATCCGATAACTGAGCGCCAACACCTCCAGGCAGTCCTTTTGCGACTTCTCTGAACAAGTCGCCCGGACGGTAGAGCGGAGTCGTCGCAATAACTGCCGCCAGTCGCCGCTCATGTGCTGCCGCCCGGCAGGCGAAGTATCCGCCGAGACTCATTCCGAGCAGGGCCAACTTGCGTGGGTCTACATCCAAGTGACCAATCAAGTGATCAATCACTGCAGCGATCGAGCGCTCAGCCTCCATCTCCCAGTATAGTCCCTGTTCCTGTACGAGGCCCTGTCCCGGCAGATCGACCAAGGCCACCGAATAGCCCCGGTCAAATAAATGGCGTCCTTGCGACAGGAACCGATCCTCGTGACAGGAGTCTGCTCCCCCTATCACCAACACCGTGGGCGCAGAAGGATCCATCGCCTGGTAGAAATACCCGGGAAGGTTGCCATTCTGGTAATGGACAGTAAAGCTTGTGAAGGGAAAAGCCAATTCCGTCATGGCCTGGGCAAAAAGTCTCTGATGAGTGCGGAACAGTGACACGAAGCGCTCCCCTGGGCCGACGAACTGCCACGCCAGCCGGTAGCTTGCAAACGCCTTCAGCCGTGTCTCCCCCGCCGCTCGGGTCCAGCCACGTCGTTGCCAGGTGTCCGCTTGGGCGTTCTGTGCCACTCCGAGGCGCACAAAAGCATTCGCCCAAGAGTCTACATCGCCGTCGATGATTTGCGATGCTGCGTGAAAAGCTTCACCGACGGACAATCCCCCTGCCGAACCCCATCCAAGAGCTCCGAGGAAGAAGAGATCCATATTGGGATCGGTAAAACGATACCGCTGACGGAGCCGTTGAGTTGAGTAGTCCTGATCACGGGGGGTTTCCTCCTGACTTGCCATCTTGACGTTGTCTTGTTTCCACAGCGGCTCTTTGCCTAGGGTCGTGGACTTTGGATAAAAGGAATGTTTCGCAACTCTGGGAGAATAATTGTAGTGCTCTCGGTGTGGGTATGAGCTTGTTAAAGGACAGTGTAGACAGTGCAGACTATTTCACCCATGATGGTCCCGGTCGTCCTTTTATATATTCGCGAATGGCGGGAGGTGAGGCGAACACGACCATGGGCCCGGCATCCTGCTGCCCCGTCACATTGGCTTGATTATGCTGTGGTCAGCCCCCGAAAATCGAACCATGAACGCAAATTATTGTATAGGACGTCCGAGGCTGCCCCCGACCCGGCCCGCCGTCGGCCGATCGGTGGTGCGGACTTTGACGCCCGATCGGGCCCCAGTACAATGTAGTGTTGCGTAATCAGCTTCTGCTAAGAACGGCATCACCCCTGGTTCCCGATCGGGGGGTTTGCGGAGCGAACACCTGCAGTTATAATAAACCATACCTTGGGACTCCTGCAACACGGCTGCGAAATAAAAGTTTGGTGAAAATCGGGCCACTCTCGACAAACCCATCAGAGCCAGCGACGTCTCGACTCGTGCACCACAGTCGTGGCATTGTCGCGCAAAGAGCTCGGGTCAAATTGGACGCTCTTGGAACCAGCGGGACTCATCAGTCACGAGTGTGAATTTCGTGATATTTGGTATATACCCGACGCGCAGGTCGGACTTGAACGTGGGAAACTCTGCGAGAAACGACTGGAGAAACTCAAGGTGTTGCGGACGCTCCAGCCAGGCAAGATAAGGCCTGTTTCTACTGCCAGAAAGAAAGAGCAGAATGCAAGAGTTATTCTCAGTGGTCTACCCTGGCCGTGACTACATCACATCATACGTGCCCAATTTTTTTTTTACCCTCCGGAAGAAAGCACGAGAAGCTGGCTTTGCGAGAATGAGAGTCCTCCTGGCGCCAATTCAGTGCCTCAACCTGGAATGCGGGCGGATTTTATCACTCACGAACGTGTCGCGGTTTGTCCCCTCCACCCCGATCCCCAATACTATGTAATCTCAAGCTCTTCGGCAAAGAAAAGCATGTCACCGGCCGGCGCAGGTCAGTGAAGTTGTGTTGCGATCACAATGGAAGAGCCTCATCCAACGGACAAGGGGACAGGGCAGCCCGGATTCAGAAAGAACGAGATCGATCAAGGGTATCGTGGATGACTCTGGTGCGTGGGAAACAACAATTATTTCCAGATTCAAAGGTATACTATCTTCTTTGAATCAATAATCCGCGGCACAACTTTGAACACATTCTCAAAAGCCATGCGTCTTCAATCCGGGCGACCGCGGGTCCGTCGTCCAGGCATAATACCCAAGGTACTGAAAGTAGATGGAAATCCTGGCTTGCTTTGCGTCACATGCGGGGAGTGGAAATCTAG